>WEKY01007110.1:43229-88667 GCA_013390045.1 Picathartes gymnocephalus
TAGATGACTTCATTTAAAGAGCACTAAATTTTATTTTCCAATAAGGAAAATATATCTGTAAAAGGGACACCATGAGTTGTTCTGAGTGGCCAAATGTACTTTGAGGATTAGGAAGGGAAGGGAAAAGGAAGCTGCAAAGACAAGATCTCTTTTTGCAGCAAGAAGAATTAATATTATATATTAAATGTTGACCTGTTCTTGAACAGAGCAAGTATTGTTGTATTCTCAGTCTGACCAAATAGTGCAAACTTTGCAGAACACAGAGGTGAACCCACCACTGGACATTAAAAAGCAGAAAACTGATAAGGAATGGGAAGAGGCTCCTTACAGAAAATACACCCTAGTTACATGACAATGGGAAAAAAAAATTTCTTAGAAAAGTTCTTTCTTGATATTTGTTTAAAAAAAAAAGCCACCAGAAAACATTGCAGGCATATTTGATCTTCCTCAATGTATAGTGCTAAAGTAATTAATATGTTGAGAAGAAGGAAGCCTTCCTTCCCATTATTCTATTATTAGATGCAGGGAGGAAAATCATTTTTGAGAGTAAATTACAGGATCTACAACGCAGCTTTAACTGAGATTATTAGGAAGAGAGTAATGAGGCTCAATTGCTAATGAAACTTGCTATAAGATAGACACCTTAATGGAGTTTTAGGTTGGTTTTCTTCTGAAACATAATTTAAATGTATTTCAGTGATAAGACATTCAAGGAGCAACTATGGTCAACATATGTGCCTTTTCATACGACTTAAAATTCACTCCTTATCTTGAGCAAAAATGACCAGCTAAAGATTTTAAACCAAAAGGGATCTAATTTATTAGTTTAGTCTGGCCTTGAAGGAAAATTTAGGGTGCTTCCAAATTCCCAATAATTTCTTAGTACAGAAATATTGAAAGATGTCAAAGAGATGTCAATTAAGTGTTTTTCCAGCAGGTGTGTTTCCTAAGGACGGCCTTATGCTGTGCAGCATTTCAGAGCCACTGCAATCAAATCCCATTATACTTATCACAGTAATGCATTCCCTGTAAGCCATGACCTTGTCACCTCACCAAAGTGCTGGGCAGTATTTCAGTGATCCTTGATGGTTTCCCAGCTGACATCTTTAGGAGCTTGGATAACTGAAGGAGCAGAGCACTTGCTCGTGGCTACTAAGGTATGCTGCTCGTTTCAGTTTCTAAATAAACTGGTTACATCTCTGCTACTTTAAAATGTCTCTACCGAGTGAATCTGAGTGTGGGGAATTTCTCATTTCCTCTGCAGGAACCCTAGGTGGGAATGGTAAATGACTTACCACTTTCATATCTTCCTGAGATGGTTCTTTATCAATTTTCCGATGAGTGAATGGATGGCATCCCTTTTATTTCTATTTTTTTTTTTCCTGAAAAATGCTTCTGCCATGATTTGATGAAGCTCTGAGAGGAATAAGTAAGCCAGGAACAATGTTACTGTTTGATTTACCTGAGAGTACCTATTATGTGCAGTCTTGTGCAACTTTCAGCAACTCATCACTGTTGAGTTGCTCAGCATTCTTCTGTGGGTGTTTGAAATAGTTTTCTAATACATTCTGACACTAAAAGTTATAACAACTGCATGTACCACTGGCAGTTCCCTCACCATATCTTTTGGAACATGAAGTTTCAAGCACTGTGTGTTATTGTACTTATTTTACTCTGCAGCAGCTATTTTTAAACAGATCAGTGCAGAAAGTTTCTGTGAGTATGTTTGCAAGATTTACTGAACAAGCAGTATTAGATTTAACACGTTTTACAACTTTCCATTTCAGTTCTCTTTTCAAATGAATAAATCACATGAGGGACAACAAGAGAAGCCTGAAATACAGTCACAGTAATTTTATGTAGATGTTTAGCTGCTGCTTGTGCTTTTGAGGTTTACGATTTCCGCACTGTCTCTAATTTCCAATTACAGCAACTTGTGTGTGTGCAACTCGCTGAGTCCTTGGTATGCTTTGTCACTGCCATATGGTTCCGAGTTCAATGAATTAATCTATAAAGTTTCCAGTCAAAGCATTGGTGTTGGGAATAACAGGGAAGTCAGTTATAGATTTTTAAGGATCTCCCACATTGCACTAATTCACATAACCTTTATTTACCACACGGTGCCCTGCATGTAAATGTGAAATGCTTTGTGGGGAAAAAACATTTACTAGTCCACAGCAAATTTTGTCATTAGAGATGCATTTATAATGGGATTTGACTTAATGGAGATGGAGGCCTACAGATACTGTGTTAATGCTTTACAGCAGCAAGCTTGTAGCAAGCTTTTAGCACAACATAATGATTCACCAGGCTAAAATTATACACTGAGCAGTGCTTGGTTGAACCAGCACATTATGTTTTCAGTACATACTCGCACAACTTGGCAAAACACAGCTCCTTCAAATTGCAAACATGATTTATAATAATTGGCACTATCTTGCAACTGCGCTCACACTAGAAGTTCTGGAAGAAAAAAAGAAAAAAAGAAAAAAAGGGTTAAACTTTCCACACACCATTGGGCAACAAGTTTTATGGCTCCCTTCACAGAGCTTAATATTAAAACCCTTGATACCATTGTTTATGGGAAATTCATAATGAATAAAAGCAAAGCATAATGTTGTTTTCAGCAAGAGACTGTTTACAGAATAGGTTCTTATCAGCTGTGTATGGAATCCTCTTATATGACTTTGTGGAATGCCTTTGTGGAACAATGAGCACCAAAAATTATCATAAGATTTTTGGCAGAGTTTACTCTGCATTAGCTAGAAATTTCCATTAAATGCAGTACATAAAATTATTATAAGGGTACTATGACATACAAGATGTTCTTACACTTTTCTTTTTCACCTATGGGCTTTTCCGGAGCTGAAAAGAACAAATCTGTATTTATATTTCAAGGTGAATTTTAATATGCATAAGGAGCAAGAAAGCGATGGCTACTGTGAATAAAGCAGTCTGTTTATCTAAATGATAGACATGTCACAGGCATCCTGAGGACAAACTTCCCTTACACGTGCTGCCCTCCTGCTGATCTGAACATTTGAAAGGGTATCCTACTTTATGTAGAATTACTCCCCTCTGCTAAGACTGTGAGCAAAACTCTTCTTCTATTATGATGGGGATACCTTTCCACCTGCAGATGACTGAACCCATTACTCTTTAACCCAAAGCTGCTCAGATAGGAAAGGTGGATAGGTGTGTGTCAGATGACAAACAGTCTGCTCAACACAGGATATAAAACCACATCTCTGTGAATTGTATCAGTGTAACTGGGAGTAGCTAGAAAAACTAGCTGCTAAACAGAACATTAGGAAAGAATCAGAAATACCAACATTCATTAATCACATTTCTATACTACAGTCTTACTGCACCAAAAGTTACATCTGGATGAACATGTACAGGGACAGTACTGAAGGCAAGTTAGAAGTTGGGATATATCATTAAATCCCAGCATTATTTTAGTCACAGGCAGTGGCAGATGATGACCAAAAAAGAAAATATGAGAAAGACCCTCAAAGATGTTTGGTTATCAGACACATATCAAACTGAAAAATTTTATGGAATACCAAACCTTTTGGCAACCCTTACAGTATTAACTCCATCAAAAAGCATTTTTATGTGAGATGTTCTGTTGCTGGCATGTTCATTAATAAAACTTGTAGAATACTTCTTTGCTAGCTGAAGACCAAAAACCCCCCACACTTTATCTAGAAAAAAAATAAAACTGGAAGAGATTGTTCTAAACTTCTGGAAATTTATAAATAGGAGCAAAACCAGCACTAAAACCACAGCAGTTCTCTTGCAGCCTGCAGATGGGCTTCTGCTCACAATCACTGTACAGCTTTCCATTACAACTTAATTGAGCATCCTGGGCCAAAATGAAGCAGAGGTCTTCGGATATCAGTGACGAGAACTAAAGGTGATTTTTCATTTTGGAAATCAAATTTCAGAGAGGAAAAGCTGGAGCAGTCACTGAGGCTGCAGTTTCACAGCAGACCAAGCCTGTCTGATTGCCATCCCCTCCAGACCAGCTTCTGCACCCACTCGCTCCTGGCCATATATTTCAGGCTTCCTCTCACAATGATTCCCATCACTGATCACATTTTTCACAAAGCCATTTCAACATACAAAGTCAGTGGGAAGCTCATAAAACTACCAAAAGCAAATAGTTTTATCACAGCATTCTGTAATGGCAACAAATGCTGAATAGATGGCAATAAGGCCTGAAATTGCTTCTGGGGTTTTCCTCCCCCTGCCCATCCCACAGCAACAGAAACCAGAGGAAAGATGCAGAAATTGTACTTTTGGGAGCAGATCAAACTGGAGGCTTCTTAGGTGTAAAGGCAAGTAAGGAGTAAAGGTTTCTCCTTTGGTGTTGTCCAGAGTATGAACTGTAAGACCAAGCCAATCTGTCTTTACCATTTTTATCTCCTGTAGCAGCAATCAAGAACAAGGAAATGCACATTTAGCAACATCTAGCATTTGCTATTTGCCACAAAATATCAAAACTCACACTGTGGAAATACATTTTAAAGAACTAAATTACTCTCACACCAGAAAGAACTTTTCCCTTGATATGTTGCAAGACAAAAGGCTGTGTTTCTTAGCTTTACTACAGAAATAAAGAGACTAACAGATGAAACAGTTTCTTTCTCTATGTGCCTAATGCAAGGAGTATCAGTTTGGCTTTGAAAGACAGGGAAAGAACACTCAAGGACAACCACCATTCCAGAAACAAACCCCATATTTTTGGAAAAGGAATTTACCAAGTCAGCCAGGAAGATTTAAAAAAAAAAAAAGGGCATTTTTTGAATGCAAATATGATTAGCCCTGTTCTTTACTACTCTAGCCCAAATTGTGGATGGAGATTTTTTCACCTGTACCATTTGAAGAATTCATTGACTTTTTGTGTTGCCATTTGTGGCAGAGATTTCATATATTCAGTTTCATATTTATGTGACAGAAACCTTACAGAGACTACTAACAGCACCACAGTATGGTAGTACTCAAAAGGCAAATAAGATCAGCTTCAAAGGCACTTATCTTTCCTAGTTCTGTGACTTTTTATACTCCCTGGCCTGCAACAAGGCTGAACTTCTTCCCACAGACCACCCGTGACCAAACAATAGGGCTTCAGCCTCTCCTCTCTGACACCAATGGGGGAAAAACAAGTCAGCCAAAAATGGTATTTATTTCAGTGCTCAACAGTGTATAGTCCTACAAGGCTATCTTATTGCTAAATATTTCTACAACTGTTATTATGTTCGTCTCAAGTTCTATGTCTGAGTCACTATGGGAATAAGAACTTCTTTTTGGTAGCTATTGCATCTCACTCTTTTCTTTGCCTATGGTTGTCATCCCCATCAGTATTTCACACGTAAAACCACTCATGTACACCTAATTAATCCATGAAGGATTATAGCAATTGCTGTGCAGTTTTTAAAATTACGCAACTACGTCCGTGTGTCTGTATGCAAACACACAAAAAATCAATATCTACAGAGTTTTAACAAAGCAGTTAAACTTTAACACCAGCCCATCTCACACAATACACTGGCCCTACTCAATGGCCTAGTCAGCTCTGGATAAATAGTAAGGCTGGGGTCAAGACAATCCTTTTGATTCCTTCAGTGGGTTATAAACAACGAAAAAGTAACAAAATTGCTGAGTGACCAAAAGAAATACTACTCTGCATGTGTTAAAAACAAAATCAAAAAAACCAAAAACCCAAACAAACATACTAAAAACAAAAACCCCACAAAATCCAAACCCAGCCCAAAGAACCCAAAGCCATCTTGATGAGTTAATCACTTTTACCTTTAAAAACATTACCACAGCACTGAGAAAGGTTTACCACTGATTTAAAAACTGAAAACTCTAAATTGTCAAATAACCTTTTCTGAAACAGAATATAAAAGCAGTTTCCAGCAAGAATAACATTTAAATGAATGGAGACAAAAGAGATTGCAAGCCTGTCCAAATGAAGAATGTTTCTTTTCTAAGCTGATTTAAAAAAAAAAGAAAAAAAAAAAGAAAAAAAGAGAGAGAGAAGAAACATTTAACTATATAGTTTCAAAAAAGTTTTCACACAATGAAATACATCTAGGACTGAAGATAAGAAAAGGTATGTTCACAACAACACACCAAAAGGTCACAGAATATGAATTTACACTCTAAAAGGCAAAGCTTGTTTTTAACACCAAGCAGAGGATTTCTTTCTTTACATGCAATATTTTTAGTAGTAGTTCTGCAAGTTCAGCAAGTTTCTGTAGGCTACCCTACCTTGAGTATTTCACAAAGGACCTTCCCAGAACTGGGAATAACACACAGTGGTATTTTTAGTATTATTATTTCCAGAGCAGCATGATTAATAATACACATTTTTCTGTTAACATTGGAAAATAAATTCACAGCCTAGTAAGCTTCCCTAACTGTGATTCTCTGCTCTCCAGAAATTGGTGTCATGTTATAAAATCTCTGCTCCAAGTCCTCACACGAGTCATTAGGAGTTCTGTTCATGAGCCTTGCATAGGTAAATGCTGATCAATCGAACAGAAGTTGTCTGTGATTAAAGCACACAAGCAGCCCCATTTATTCCAGGCTGAGAGAAGTGAGGAAATCTTTAGCCCATGATATCTCACAAAAGATCTGATCGATTTTCCCTTGATATCAACAGAAATCCCCCCTCCAACTGTGAAAGGAGATCAAAGCCAGGAAAGCCAAATCCAAACCCAAGAGACAAAAGCTCAGAAGAACTCCCTAATATTTCTGAATTATATGCTTCTCTTTTATGCTTTCTTGTATGCAGCTCTGGAAACATGAGGCCTTGGCTGGCAGAGAATCCCTAAAGATGCAAGTTCTATATGATAAATTTTACTTGTCTTGATCTGGGACAAGCTCTTTCATAGCAGGTTTGTGAGGTGCTAGGAAAAAAGCTAATAAAAACTGTCTAAAAGATCAACTCTAAAATAGAGCTGACACTAAATGGCATAAATTAATTCTTTCTACAAGTGTAACCCAAACAGTTTGCTTCCAAAAAATATCTTATCTTAATGTTTTTAACTCATGCAGAGAGTCACTTATCATAATCTGTAGTCCTGAAAAAAAAATAAACACTGGCATTTTTGAGGGTTGAAAAGTACAGGTGAGCATTACAAGAGGGAACAAGAGGAGCCACCAGTTCATGAAACTGGATATCATGGGTAGGTGTAAAAAGACTCCTAGGATTTCACTCTTTTAAATACTGTCAGTTGAATTTGTGATAACAGTCACAAGAGATGTAGCAGATTTCCTGGAAGCACACTCCTGCTTCTCCTTGTAAGTATGTTTACTGCTAAGCTTGGGAATAATCTCCTCAATGTGAATGAAACAACAACAATTGTTAAGTGGCTACATGCATTCTTTATAAATAATGACTGGAGAAAGGAGACAAAACACAAAAATGCACAGATGATGCAAGTATGGAAAAGGGCTAAACCACTGGATTATGACATTTTGAGTTACAGCCCTATTTTACTCTGCTTTTTATGGATCTTCAGGCCTTAGAAATGCAAATAGATCAGCACCAGTTTTTGTTGTTGGCCATTTTTGTCAAAAGATAGTTGGACTTATTTGAGCAATGGCTGTTCAGGTGAGCAATTGCAGACATGCTTCTTCCAGGAGATGGTGAACAGGCTGAAGGGTGTATTTGGGACAGGACAGCTCAGCATGGGAGTCAGTATGGTGGGGAAAAAACAGCAGAATCTGTCCTAGAAACCAACTGTTTTATACTCAGGATTTTTTGTTGTTGGAATTTGTGTACAAAACTGACAGCAGATTTAGCATAATAGTATTGTCCATGATGTAAATCTGATATTCAGTTAGCTGTAAACATTTGATATTATTTCAGCTCATTAATCCTCTAATAGCTGCAGTATTCAGATGAGAAACTCATGAGAATAGATGTGTAATTAGTTTTCCACCATTCCATTTGTGCCAATTCCATAAGACTGTTTTGCAACCAGCAAAGAGCATAGAAGGGAGATCCCAGATTACTGGAGAAAGATAAGCAGAGCATTTTCCTTGGTAGAAACAGGAGGGGTTCATTACAGCCAGGGATGCCAACTGCAATGCTTGCAAAGACACTGAAAGGAAAAGTATTTATTTATAAAATTTTAGAGCACAATAAAGCAACGAAAAATGGCCAACACAAACTTGCTGAGGACAGATCACATCAAAGCAGTCCTTTCTTAGACAGAATAACTGGCCTAGCAATGAGGATACAGCAGCAGGAGTGACACATCTAAAGTGTCCTCAAGTCATTTGGTTTGTCACAGAGGACATTCTCAAATGGACTCTCGGACAGCTTCCCCCTCAGGGAAACAGCTTAAGCAGCACCACAATCAGCTGGAGAATAATAATGGAGCCACAGTTATCAGTGACCTGCTCCTGTGTCAGCCAGCTGTCTCCAGTGGGATTATATGCTGCCTACACGGTATTCTGCCCAGTCTATTCAGCAGTTTAACATCGTCAAAAACTGTATAAATTACACAGGAGAATTTTAGGAATATTACTAAAGCAGGAGGAGACAGCATTTAAATTCAAACTGGCAATTCCTGGCAAACTGCAATTTCAAAGCAAAGTTGAAGTTCGACACAAGCAGGTTGAGCCCAGACAACTGCTAACAAATCCACTCACAAAAAGAGAGGAACTCAGTAAGCAGGAGGTGCAGCAGATCACAGTACAAGCCAAGAGTGTAACTCCATGTGATTGTTAAAACATGATTTTTAGAGATTAAAGGAATTCTGTATGCAAGCAATAATGGTAACTAATCCACTCTTCTTAATGCTAGAGTCTCTCAGTTGGAATACAGTACCCAAATTTGAGCTTCAAATTATAGAAACCCAGGAAGCATCCAGAGAAAAGCAAGAGAGAAGAAAAATACCAGAAAATATCCCACAATGACTGTATTTGTTTGCAACATGAACAAACAAACCTTTTATTAAAAGGGCCATTTCAAATCCATGTTCCATGAATACTGTGTACCTTATCTTGGGTGGATTTCAAGTGATACCTCAGGTCACTTTCAGGCCCCATTTCTATGATGCCTTTTCTGAAATATTTCCAATAAGTCAAACCAAACTACAGCACTACTTTTGTAGTGCTGCATTTTTACCAAATAGATGTAAAAGAAGAAAGGCTAGCAAAAGATAACAACTGAATTACCTAATCTCTATAATTCAAAAGTAAAAAAAATGGAAAAATCTACTTAATCTATACCTAATCTAAAATTAAACTGTGTAAAATTCATCTCAAAAGGAGCATGCCAAGTCAAAGAACTTAAGAAAGCAATCAATTCTAGTGTCCCTACATGCTACAACAATCAGAGAAATTAAAGAAGATGTGGAAGGAATGCTACTTTGAATTTGGATTTAACATCCAGTAATTGGAGGAAAACTCCCAGGTTTTTTTTCTCCAGTTGCAGACAAAATGAAATTAGTTATAATAATACCTGCCTTCCAAATCAACCAAGATGCATAGTATCATATAATTATAATGAAAGACTTAAGAAGATTCAGAAAAAAAAACATTTAAAAATATTTTGACACTCTGGCACTGACCTCAGCAGATGGAACTACATTAGGCTTGTGAAATGCCAGCTAAATCAGGCTTTCCACAGGAGATCACATGCCCACATTATCTGTAAGAAATTGAAACTCACTTTCATAGTGCTATGATTAATTATGAATAAGCTTTACAATACAATTTAAAATGAAATCTCTTTGCAGTTCAGTGAAAGCTAAGAGATGTTTGAAATTACTTTGCTTGTACAAACTATACATTATCTCCACTGTAAAACTGTGTGAAAGTTTTCCCCCATGTACCTACAAAGGAGTGATGAAAGGTCAAAGAGAGACAATATTGCTATGGGTTTCTTTGGAGGTTTTGTACCAATAAATGAGCTGAGTGGGACACAGCACTGGATGCCATGAGGGCTGGATGGTTTACCTGGCTTTGTCACTAACTCATGACAGTATCAGACAAAAATCTCTGAACAGAGAACCCATTCCTTTCTTTAGAAAACAAAGTTAGTGGCCCTCCTTGTGTTTTCTGAATCCTTCCTTATCTACGGAGGAAAAGTACTATTTTTAAGTACCTTATTTTACGCAATTCAACATCCCCTATCCAACAAACTTAGCTGCTCAAAAATAATCAAATAAAGTCCACTTCCCTCAGGAAAGATGAATTCGTTACTGTTTGTAGCCTGCTTTAAAGTCCAGAGACAAAAGATGCCTCACAAATGGTAAGCGTTTATTTCAGGAACAAATCATTTACACAAAGCCTTTGTTCTAGCACACAAGAACAAAAGGGAACACCTGCGAATGAAAGGATTGGTAAAGTCCCTGAGGATATGACCAAAGGGTGGGGTAAAAGTAGCCTAAATCTTGAGAGCAGGGCCAAGTGTCTCTTAGGCGGTTGGGTGTTGGCAGCTGCCACCTGCAACGTGCAAAGCAGAAGCGATAGAAGGAGATGGCACTTGGCCTGCACCATCTGTGCCTCTGTGGCCTCAACAGCAGGGCAGAGCTCTTCAAGTGCTCTCAGACCGGACCTATATCATCTTGTATGGCTCTGAGCCTCATTTTCAGCCAGTGTGAAGATTTTAACAGAATTAATTCAGCTGAGAATCTCGTATATCGTCACTATCTTGAACCTGAAAGTTAAAATAAAATGTCACTAATGGTGACTCTAAAGTTTATTGTGATGAAAGTTGGCATTTAGTTATGCTTTAGGCCTGATGCATTCCAGGAACTGCAGCAGGAGCCAGAACTACATTATATACTTGGTACACCAGCTCATGCATTAATAAATCAGTGGGATGATGCATTTTTGCTGGCCAGGTCATTGTGACCATCAAAATCAGCTGATTAGGTTTAATTCCAGCTAAAGACCAGTGCTGGTTTTTGAAGCAGTGTTATCAGCTCCAACTCAATATTCTGTGATTCTGTAAAGAACACACACACCTTTGTCATAAGCCAACACATGGACTGATGAAAATAAATGCCTAAAATAACCTAATGGGAGAGAAATGGTATTTCTCACCTTGACTGCTGATCAGGTCAGCATGTATTTACCCATGGCACACTTATGCACTCTTGAAGCACAGATGAGTGTATGACAGAGTGGATATTATGCTTTGCTGAACAAGCTCAGTGACACCCACCAGGGTGCCTGGTCACCGCTGAACTTCACCATGTCAGTCAGATTGAGGCTAATTCTCTTGAGATCAGCTAGAAAACAGAAGGATGGAAGGGCAGGAAGGGCATATGTGCATGGGGGTAGCACACAGAGAGCACAGCAGCACCTGGCCATGCCCTGGAGAACCTTGTCTTGTGTTGCTGCTCTTGGGAAAACCATTCCTGGCTACCCCTGTGCTCATCATGCCTGACTTGCACCTCCCACATTATCAGCAACAGGGGAAAAATGTCCAAAAAGGAAAGAAGAAGAAAAAAAAAAAGGCATAAAAACCCACCCCAAAACCAAACAGAAAAACAACCCAACCAACCAACTGAAAAAAACCCAAGAAGATATTACCTTGCACAGTAGGAAAAACTAAATGCAAAGAGCTACAACAGGTGCTGGTGACAGATGCAGGAAGTAACTGCTAAAACAGAGGAGGAACTTGGAAGTACAGGTCTTAATAATTTTCAGCATGCAATCGTGATTTCCTTTTACTTTTTTCCTGTGTCTCTTTGTGGTAATTTCTGTCTCATTTCTGTAATTACCAATGGTATCTTCCTTGGTCATGTTTTTCTCATCACAGCAAGGGTGTAGTGCTAATGAGTTTTTCTAAGAAGTAGGAATATACACTGGCAGTTTTTCAAACTGTAAACTGGAATGAAGCATTTCTGTTGTGAGAAAATCTCAGCACCAAATCATAATCTACCCTGTCACCTCCTGGTTATGAAAAAAGAAGGGTAGAGAGATGCAGAGCTACTTGAAGGAAAGGTTACTGTTGGTTTGGTTTTTCTTTAGATAACTATTCTAAATTAATCCATTCATTTTTCAATAAAATCCCTAAGATGTTTATAGTAGTTTGAGACAGTATCTATTATGTTGGGGATGAAATAGGAAAAAAACTTTTCATGAAACTAATTAAAAGCAAGCTGTTGATTAAAACAAAAAGAATGAGTAGCAAGTGGTAACTTTTCAAAACCTTGAATCAGCAACACATTATCAATGATGCCACAGCCTGTGACATAGTTCTCATAAGTTGCAGGCTATGTTCAGCACAGTGTTAGTTTCCAATACTTATTACACTCTTTTATCCAGCTTGATCTGGGGTGCAAGGTGGTAAAACACGGAATTTCTAATTCTCTCTGGTTTTTAGCTTTGTGTGATATTTTGCTACCAAAATGATAGAGCACAGCCCAATATACTCATGGTTTGAAATAAGTAAATAGATAAAAGCACAACAATTCAGTGTGGGAGACTAAAACAACCCAAAGAAGGAGACACTTAGCAAAGAAAACTTCATCCAGTAACAAATTGTAAGAGGCAGGGAATGTTTCTACCTGACAAACAAATGTCAAAGAATACACGAGTAAAATCTGCTCAAAAAATTCTCAATAAAGGAAGGATATGACCAAGAAAATCAGCTCCTTAGTATTTTGACGCTACATGCCTGGCATTTTCTTATCCTGATGTATGAGAACTGTGCTCTCTCCTGTACACGGCATAGCCACAAGGTAAGAATCCACTGGCTGAGGTTTGCTTTAGGGTGTGTGGAATGGCAAACGTTGTGGCACATTTTCTTCCCCAATCTCATTTTTCACAGCAACCTTTATTTATTCTTTCAAGTCAATCTTCCATAGAGTAGCCTTTTGTATCTACCAGGAAAACAACATGTCACTGAGACAAACAACAACATCATGATTCATGCTAGAAGCAGAGTTCACTGTCTGCTGGCCCTCAGCCCAGATCCTGAAGTGCCTACTTTTATTTTGTAGCCTGCATTACCATAAAAGCAATATTTTATTAGCAGAGAATTCCAAATTCTTAATGTACGTCCAGCTTTTTATGGCTGCATAATGTGTGCAAAATTCAAGTTTGTCTTTGCTTCCTTTTCACTTCAAACCAATGAAACACATCCTGGCTGCAACAACAGCCCCTCTTCTTTCCAGAATTATCCTGGCACGCTCTTTGATATTGTCTTCTTTCTTGGAATATGGCCTGCTGCTCAAACCTGTTCACCTTCTTCCACACTATCACTTTCAAACACTTTTTATAACAATTTTCATGTAGTGGCTGCATAAACCATTTTGAGACTAAAGAGGTTTTTGAGTTGAGTTGTTTGAGTGTTTCTTGTAAACAAGAAAAATGCTGAAGAGTTATGAGGGAAATTTCTGGTGCTTTCCAACCTGGATTTTTTTTTTTTTTTAAGTTTCTGGGTATTTCCTTTCAAAATTAGGGACAAACAGCTTCTGCTTTGGTCACATGAGGTGGCTGCCTGAGGCATCATGCTTTTTGGAGGATCCTCATTCTATTCTGGGACACCAGAAAAGACAAGGCCATGGCCACAGAGAATAGCTGAAAGCACCAACTCATACTCTGAGCTTTCACTGAACAGTCAAGCTATAGAGAACCACCTGAATATAAATAAAGCAAAATACAGCCCCCCAAAACACGATAAAATTGCTGACTCCTCTCCATGCTATCCAACTTTTCAGTTTGTAGTAAGAGACAAATAATGGTTCATCATTAATGCAAATATCAAGTGATTCACCACATGACACTTGTTTTTAGAGGAAATTAATGTTCCTTTGTGATGTGACCACACACATTTGGGTTAAAAAAGATGATTAAAAGTGGATATAGGACCCAGGAGTGGAGATAGGCCAAGGAAAACCTGGCTTAAAACTTGCAAACTTGAGCTCATGCCAAGTAATCTGCTTAACCAAGGAAAATCCCAGTAAATAGTCCATTTCCTGAAAAGTGTACAGCAGTTCTACAGCCAGAAGTTCCCCTTCTGACTTGCAAATTGAAACACTTTTCAACAACAAAAAGTAGCAGACTTAGTGCAAGTAATTTAAGCTCATCATTCAGCATCACCAAGGGTTCTACCCAATGAAATAGTAAAACATAGGATAGCCTTGCCAAATAACTGCCATTTTCCAGTTTTTAATACTGAAATAAAAGCACTCTTAGTTGGAGGTGATTGGTCATGGACGGAGATGATTAAGAAAGAGACAAATATATTTTCCATCTTCCACTTCCATGCTTCAGAAAAATAAGAAGAATCAAAGCCAATATAGCCATGTATCAAACCAGAAACACGGGAGAAAAAATACAGCTCACAAAGGAATCTACAGCAGAACCAGCAAATGGACGTGGTCCCAGCTTGTGTCTTCAGACACTCCCAAGATTACATTGTTTTAATCAGATTTATAGCAATGTTATAAAGCTAAACTGTCAGAGTGTATGCATGCCATACTGTTCCATAACTATTATGGGTAGCAAAGCATCATATTTCTTTGCAAAGGGCCAACATTCTCCTGTGACCTGTTATACCTGAAGAACAGGGGATTGTAATCTTTGCAGCACTGCCAACATAGGCAAAACTCTGCCATCAATAACACCCAGCTGTTCTCTACTCAGGTGACGAAAACACTTCCTGCCACCCTGAAAGGTTCCACACATGGCCATGCTTGGCTCTTGTCTGATGAGACCTGGCAGAGATAGGATCGTGCAGGTTGTGGTCTAAGGTCTGCATCTTTATTTTACTTGTAGTACTTCTGAGAAGCATTAAAAAGTATAACGTAATAAAGACATTTAATACCATCTAGATCAGTATGACAAGAACATCTCCAACAATGAAAATCACTTAATTGACAGTGCATGCTTAACAACAAACAAATGAGGTCACAGGGAAACCACTGTGGAAGAAAACAGTTTCTTTCTCTCTGTCTCTCCATGGTTTTTAAAAACTGAGTACATAATTCCACAGGTGCCACAGGGAGGAACAAGTGTTTGATGTCTAAGAGCAGCTTTTTGCATGAAAGAAGCTATAGATAAAGCCTGAGGTTAAAACACAGCATCCCAGGGTCACTTTCCAAAGCACAATCCAAAAAAGCAGGACCACTCCATCTTTTACATGCATATAAATTAGCCATGGAAGTGAGTTTTACCCAGTACGTTTTGTCCATTTTCAAAGGGTCTAAACGCTGCAATGAGCTCTACACCCCAAGTCCCAGTCTGTGGTGTAAAGGCCTGGGCTAATGCTCTGTCCCACTTCCGTAATTCAGCATCTGACAGCATCAACCTGCACCACACAGGACCCAAAGCAGCACAGCCAGGGGCACCTGCACCACAGGGAAGACGTGCTCCTACACACCTGTGAGGAATTATCAATTTTCACTTCCTCTGCTAGACATTAACCTATGGTCACCGTACCAGGGATAGCCAAAGGGAAATTCATCTCCATTTTAAAGGAAAAAATTAAGATAGTATCAGTCATAATCTATATGTCTTCCTGACACATTTCCACATTTGTCATATTTTCAAAGTTTAACTGACAAACAATCAAATCTGGCTTCCATTCCATTGTCATTGTCAGGAAAAAAAATGCCTTTTTTTTTTTCAAATAGGGAAGATAATTTTAAGCAGTTTCTCTTTCTCACCAGCACTCTCTTAAACAAGTTGTATTGGGCAATCAAAGACAATCTTCAGTAAGCCACAAATCAGACATCATGAAGTTATATTCTGGGTCTTTTTATAGAGTGCTTCCTCTTTCCTACTTAAAATAAAACTGGAAGGGAACACAGTTTTACTCACCCAAGAACTATTTCCTCAAAATTTTCACTACTTGCTAAACGATTTTAAATAAAAAAATGTAAAAATTCCCACGTATTCAAAAGCCACGACTATTCTTTTTCACTTTTGTTTTAACTATTCCAGGTTTATACTAAAAATAAAAGTTTCAACATGAAATAATGCTTAGTTCCTACAGCCCTTGCAAAACTCCTTCTAGAGTAATAGTATTAATAACCACCTTTCCAAGGCCAGATTACTGCCCACCTTGTATCAGACCGTGCCACATGGTACTGTCTTTCTCGTGACAAGCATCTGCTCCCTTTTGGTAAAAGGTAAATAAAAGCCTGTAAGAGTTCCTTGTTCTAGGTCAGAATCAGTGGCACTGAGGAATGATAATAACAAACCCATGCCAAGCAAGAGGAGACACCAAAATAACTTTTAGCCTTATAATGAAGTGCAAGTCAAAATATAGCTACTATGTAGAATCAAAAAAAACCTGAAATTAAATCCATATTCATATGTTGCCAGAGCTTTGAGATAATGCACAGCAAACTAAACTGCAGTAGTTACATTCAGAAATGGACTCTGTTGCTAAACATTTGGAGCCAATCTTTACATGTCAAAAATGGAGGTGAAAAAAGTGACTCCTTCCAAAGTTGGTGACTTCCAATGGCAAAAGAACTCTATGTCTGTATTCACAAATAGAAGCATGAATTACAGTCTAAGCACATAAGACTCATCTTTTGTTCAACAGCACTTTTACAGCTTTCTAGGGAAGTATAGCACTTCCAATTTGAAGCCGGCAGCATGAATGGGATTTGCATTAGGAAAAAACACAACCACTTGAGTTCACCAATAAACAGCTCTTAAATAGTGAAAAAAGATATTTAGGACATCATTAGTATTATCATAATAACTATACAAGGAAGATGCAGAAGAGACATAAGTGTTTATTATATCCTCTAATGCCAAGTTTTGCAAATGTATCCTCAAATTCTGTGACTTCTATGGGATTTTATTGGCTTTTTTCTCTTCTCCTCCAAGTCATTGTGTACAAGTAACTGGGTGAATGATGAAAAAACCCCATGAGAACTTTTTACTCCCACAGTAGTTTCCCACTTGTCCAAAAATAAACACACCATGATGTTTTTACACTTGCCATAGGTTCCACTACGTAACACTCAGAGAGGGGTGGGGGTTTCCACTCTACAGACATTCTGCAGTATCAGTGCTAGCAGGAAGCTGCTCTCTTTACAAAAAAGGGGAAGCTGCCTGTCTGCAGTGTTTTGAAGTCACAGCTGCTTTAACCCTATGTGGGCACATCCACCTTCCCCCAAAGCGTGATACACACAAGAAGCTGAAGAAGGAAAGAAAGTGTTGATTCCATCCCTACCTGTGCCTAACACAACTCAGCAGCTAAAAGCGCATCTTGCTACTGTTGGAAGACAAGACAGACTTTGCCTTGGAATACTTTTGGTATTTAAAGCACATTAGGCTTTACTGAAAAGAACAGTTCTGACATGAAAGCTTCATAAACACAGCTGGCCTCCTGGTAACCATGTTTACTAACAGCCAGAACTAAGCACAATTGTCTGCTCCTGCTGCTTTAGGTTCTGATGGCATCTGCAGCAGTGCTTGGAAGGCCTGCCAGATTTCTTAATATTTATAGAGAAGCCATGTTCATCCTCATAGCTATTGGAGAAGCTCTCCTGAACCAAGAACACGTGTACTGCTTAAAAAGAACCACAAATAAACACACAACTAGAAAAACCCCAACATTTTCACTGCAGTTCTAGTAGGAAGTGGAGCAGCATTTCTTCAATGATATGGTTACACATGTAAAAATCTTGCATCATAAGAAAGTAACAGAAAAATGTACATCCAACTCAAAAATGCATTTTTGATATTTCTTGCTTACTTTCCATCTTCCCTTCTGTTTTGATGATGAAAATTAAAGAAATACGATTTTGAAAACATTTATTTTGAATTAAAATTAACTCAGAGTTTAATTAAGAATACAGGGACACTAGATGTTATTTAAAAGTTGGTTTCAGCTAAGAGTTTGATCAAATACTAACTGAAACAAAATTCATTGATACCACTGAAACACTCCAGATAATTCAGACTTGAAGGTACAAGTATATGAAGATTTGTCCTTAATTTCTTATGGCCATAAAGCCATTATCACTCTCATAACTGGCAGTCACCCTACTTGGTGTAAATATTTATACATTCACTCACATACTATGCTTTTGGGCAAATACGTGTTATTTTTCAGTCTGATTTTCAAGGAAGATGAATTTTGTGTGCTTATTCCACTTGTCTGTCAAGTTCCCCCTATATTTAATTCCAGCAAGTAATTTAAAATTTGTAAAAGGTAGAGGTCTCAGTGCTAAAGAAATATCTGCTCAGAGAAGAACAGCTCAAGTTAGTGCCATGGCCGAAGTCAAAGAGCTTCAGCTGTAACAGCCCCATGCGGCTGGGGCCAGGAAGGATGCTCACAGCTCTGGTTTAATTTAATTCACAAAAAAACCCCAAAAAATCAAAAAAAAACCCCAACCTTGAAACTATAAACTGCACCCAAATCAGCAATACTAATCACAACATAAAGTTCAGCTTAGTAATGCAGCAACAGTGAATTTCCCACAGAAAGAAAAAGAAAAAAAGGAAAAAAAAATTTAGCTCCTACTAAAAAAATACAAGATGGTTTTCAAGTTGTTCTGTGGTGAATAATCTCTGCGCTTACAACAACTACAATGTGTCTTTGAACAGCTCAAACCTGGATTCTCTTCAATCCATTTTACCTTAGGTGTCAACAGAATAGCTGCCAGTTTCTCCATATTCTTTATTTTTATGTCAAATTTAACCACACATACTTAAGGATGTATCCATCATTCTGACGGATATGATTGTGCTGTCACTTTATGCTGTGATAGTACTTTTCAAGAAGGAAAAAAAAAAGATTTCACAGTCTTCTATGACCATAACTGCACTAAGGAATAAAAATCTCAGTTCCAAGGTTTTTGTGAAACTGCTTGATGACTAGTCAATTTAGCAATATAAATAAGGGTATTTTGCTAGAAATAACTTCTTAATGACTGTTAAAAAACTGCTGTCACTGGTGGATTCGAGTTTGGGGGGTTTAACCCTTCCAACTCTTGCCTTTTTCTTGGCACCTAGTATTTAAAATTCTGCCTTTTTCCCTTTTTTGTATACCATCATTTGTGCTATTTCCTTCTTATGATCCTCCCCTCTCTGAAAATATGTATGTCAAATGTTATTCTGATGCTACAATGCATTTTCAGTGCAAATTAGCAGTGTGTTCTAATAGTAATCCATTGCACCCCTCATTTTAAGGGGAAGGAGGCAAGACACATGACAAAAATCATAGAGTGAAATAGCTGGAAGTCCACCCACTGGGAAAGGCTGGATGGCAGAACCACTGTGCAATGCTGCTGTAAAGAAATGCAAAGTAAGTATTATTTTACTTTATATGAGTCTTACATGAAAGGGTTGGTTTTTTTTTAATTTGAAAGCACCGGTGTAGGATAATTTATAGTTAGAGATTTATATTGTTCAGAAATCACATTGGGCAGTCTTAGACTTGAATAAAATTTAGTTCAGACATTAGAGAGAAGAGGAATGCATCTTGGAACTATTGGAAGCCAAACTGTGCACTAGGAAAGGCGGGCAAGCACACTGCAGTAACAGTTCACTGTAAAATTCCATATTGTTGATATTTGCTTTCAAAACACACTCCCCTGCCCCCCATCCTTCCCTTCTGCCACTTCAGTCAAATCTCTGATTATGGGACTCATTCTGTGCTCCTCAGTCATCCACTTCTCAAATCTCATATAAACACACACTCATTTGGTAAAGTCAAACCATTTTTATCCATCACTAGTGTCCATTGCAGAAGCCTCGTCCTCTGCAAGCCTAAATTAAGTGTATTCCACTAACCTCTTCCAAAACTGTCCCACTGGCACATATTCACGTCCCTATTTTCTTACCTTCCCCTTCTAAACTGTTCCTTCATATTTCCTCTATAGAAATGCCACTTCCATTTCCATAAAGTTTTGTCATTGTCTTTTGCTGTCACCTCTGCTTTCTTCCTCATTCTTTACCAATTGTTGTTTCCCCAGTCCACTTATTTCTACATCCTTGTTAAAATTCCTAAACCTTCGCGCAAAACAAAACCACACAAAACAAAATCCACCTCACCACTGGCATGAAGTCTTCCATAACTACAAACTAAATTACCTACATAGAATATTTCACTATTTACTAATTTTCCTCTGCTTGAAAGATTTTACACTGTCGAATACATGAAATATATGCAATGGAGAGTTTTTCTCATTTCTTATTATTACTGAGTCAGGCCTCCAAACAGAATACATCTAAAATTCTTCCTGTATGATTTAAGTGAGCTTCCGAAGAATTTCTGCTACGCATTGGACATTACTATGCAAAAACCAAGTACACAGAATGGTCAAACAAAAATTGACTTTAAAAAAAATAAAGTCAGCAAGTTTAATTCCAGAGTGTTAGCTCCTAGCTGTCAGATTTCCATAGAATACATTCTAAACAGTTTCTAGGTAGCTTTGTAGCAATTTTACATTAAAAAGAAAAACAAAACAAAACTGCAAAAAAAACCAAACCAATAGAAACGCCCAGAAAACAACAAATTAAGTCATACTACACCAGAACAGGAATTTTAGAAAAATTTTAGCAGCAATGATGTAAGAAACCAGCCAGTTAGAAATGCCTGCCCAAAATCTACTTCCTTTCCTTCACAACATCTGCACACGGTTTTTAACCAGCATGCCAGTTCCTATAACCCCAAAGGCAGAGGGAAAGGCACAACAGCCCCGGTTTCGCTGTAGCTTCAGGAGGGCAGGGATGGAAGTTCCCCGTCAGCGCCCAGCACATGACACCTACGTAACGGAGGGCTGAGAGTCAGAATTTCCCCTGGTGCAGCACCTCCCGCAGTACTTTCGTTTTTCTGGGTATAATGGTAACGGGAAGCAGGGGCTGCCCTCACTCCCCGCAGGCTTTGCCCGAGCGCGGCCCCAGGAGCGGCACAGCAGCGCTTGGCCGGCTCCAGCACAGAGCAGGGACAGCCCCCGCGGTGCCCCAGCTGGGAGGCGACATGGTCCTGGAGAGCCAGGTAAGTCTGCACGGTGCTCTGGGCTCGTCTGTCTGCTCCACGTTCTGCTAGAGCCGCCTACGGCTCCAGGAGAGCTACGGTGACGGTAACTCTGTGCCGGGTGTGGCAGGGTCCGGCCACCCACGGACGCACGGCCACGGGTGACAATGTGATTTAATGCTGTGCTACAGAGGATACACGTTTAAATCGTGATGCAGGTTATAAATTCACCGGTTATTCTGTGCATTATGGCATGATTAGGTCATTTGTAATGAATTGATACCACCCAGAAGGAAGACTACATGGTGGCAGCTTTATGCAATGGTGGTGTGGAGAAATGGAAAAAGGTTAATATTTCATGTTACTGTGGTACGTGAACTTTGTTTTGCTCTGGAGTGGAGTAACAGAAAAGACAAGCGTAGATCTGAATGAATATTCACCAAGTGAGATGGTTTGAGTATTGTGCCGGCAGGTTTAAAGTGATGCTGTACACTGCATCATAAACACAGAATCAAAGTTCTCTTGCGGGGATGCCTGAATTTGTCTTTTGGAGTCAACCCATCCCAAACTCAGGTGATGCTTTCCAGAACATCAGTAATCAAGTTCCAGATATTTGCATCGAATCTGGGTACTTCTTCCCAAAGATTTCTCTCAGTCCCTCTTTTTCCAAATTAAGCAGCAAGGCTGAAATTTCAAAAGTAACAGTGCATTTGAATTGCAACATGCACCTTCTGTTACCTTATGCAACAGAACAAAAAATATTTTCCATAAAATCAAAAAAAAAAGTTTTCTTTTCAAAAAGTTGTGAAGGCATGTTTTCATTTTAACTTCTGCTACATCAGAAATACATCATGGTACTTTACAAGGAAATAAAGGTTTCTGCTGCAATAAATAGGATCCAGTTCTGGGCTAAGTTTCTCTGTCTGTTGAATTAAAGTTTTAAGTGGATTGGTAGGGACCTGATGCACATAAGTCGTGCAATCCCTTGAGAAACGATTTTCAAATTAACTAATAAGATATTGCACTGCATACAGCTTATTAGAAGGAGACACTGAGCAGCAACAGCATACAGCTACTGTGCCTGGGATTTAAAAGCTGGATTTAGCTGTCATGTCTGTAATTCTTAGTGCATTGGTTATGTAAAGGAGTAGGTGAGAGGAGGGTTTAGTTTCATATTAAGGAAAGTAAAAAGGCTCTACGGAATGTAATTGCGGGATTAGTAAAAAGTATAAGGCGCCTTTGCTCCACTATTTACATATCAAGGCAATTCATGGAAATCCACATATAGAAAACTTGAAAAATTGAAAACGAGGTTGAGAAACAACTTGCTCTTAAATTAAAGGACAAAATACATCTTTTCTTATTAAAAAATCAGATGCGTAGAGAAGAGTTTGGTAAATTTTCACAGGAAGCTTTAAAGGTTAGTTCCCCAATGAGATGGAATACAATTCAAAAGCTTTTGACCAACACTGAGAGTTACTTTGGTAATATCTCTGCAGCTTTCCAGATATTCAGATCTACATGTCACAGGATTTCTACACATGAGAACATTTTGACAGTAGTTGCCATTCATCTTGAGAGGGAAAGTTAAAGGTAAAGAGACAAAGCAAGCAAATACCTTGAGAACAACTTTTTACAAAGAGCATCACAATATGGGGACAACACTTAAGAACAGAGGAACTATAAAGGCAGCAGATATGGCAAGTAGCTTAACCTAGCTGGGCAGAGAAAGAGGAGTAATAAGAATTAAGGGTGATAACTTGTCCATTTTGGTAATACGTAGAACCCTGATCACAGAAAATGAAGTTATCAGAAAAACAATCCTTAGCAAAGCTGCCATTCCAAAACTAGAAGGACAGAAAAATTTGAGATTGCACACCAGAAGGCATCAGTGAAGTCTGCCAAGGCAGCACTACGCTTAGGGTAGAGAAGTGCTAAGGGGGGAAATCACAGGGCAAAAGTAATCATTGACTTTAGCCTCATGCAAAAGTCACATACTGGGGACAAGTGATCTTATTGTATGTGACTGCAAAAAGGGGCAACTCAAAATAAAATAAAAAGACATTACAGAGGACTGGAGTGAAGGTGCTTTGCTTGGAATACATATAAAGACAGTGACTACTGCTTTCTAATTTGTGAAACCAACTTCAGAACATTCCCATTGAAACAGAAAAAGTTACCATTTTTTTAATGCAGATGACGTATTAGAGGAACTGAAAATATCATAAATGCATAAACGACATTTCACTTGAAAATGAAGGTTATTAAAACAGCTATTTAATGCTTTAGCATGCAAGGACCTCTAGTTTCAACTTTTAGCTGTAATTTTCATACACTTAGCTTACCCTTTGTCACACAGCCATCCTTGCACCAGCCCTTGCACAGCTTCTGTCGTGTCCTAAGGAGCACAGATCAGCCTTGCTGTCACATCCCATTAGGAGCAAAGCTGATAAAACCTACTGGGATTCCAAGGTGACATAGCTTCTTTCATTACCTTTGTCACAATATTGATTAGATTAGGTCAGAAGCCCATCTTTGGCCTGCTACTGACCCATCACATCTCCTGGGAAATTCTGCAGAGTAGGAAGCAAAATTGAAAACGACTGGAACAATAGAGATGTTCAAGATGGTTAAAGCTCGTGGGACTCACACAGATGTGACAAGTCCTGATTTTTACTAACTATGCATCCTAATACATTAATCCCAAACTTGACAGCTACATATAGCATTATCTCCTTCACAGTAGTCAACCTTCAGGAGCTTAATGGCATGAAAACAACCCACCAAAGATTTTAATTTCTTTCACTGCAGTAAATAACAACATGGTCAAAGTGCTGCCTAGCTAATTTTCTCTACAAAAATTTTGAAGAGTAAATAAAGAGCAGGTTGGTTTGCTGTCTGCGTAGCAAACCTTGTACCAATTGTCTCCCGTGGCATGTTTAGTTTTAGATGTTTCACTCCTGCAGGACAGCTGAAGATTCAGTTCAGAGAACTGCACAGTTCTGAGCCATATGGCATCCTCGTAATTGTAGCAGTTAATAGCTAAAGATCCCTACACCTGTTCTTATGTTTTCAACAGGCTTTACCTATTGGCATTAAACTCTTCTAATATAATACATGCCCTGTGTTGATATAGGCTTTGTACGTGGCAGATTTGATTGTTCCAAAGGCAAAAAGGACTACTCTGAGTTGCCAAATACATTTTTAGATTTAGTCAGAATGAAAGTTGGAGATTTCTATATATTTTTTTTTTACCTTTTCCAGTACTAGGCCGGTTTTCCTCTTTCACATGCGGGCTGCTTTACAAATACCGTCAGTAGGCACAGCTGAACTACAAGGAGCCTGAGCAATAAGTTCAGTAAATGTCATACCTTTTACCTACACCTTTACCTCCCACATATAACACCCCCCCCTCCTCTGACAGCACCAAACCTATGGTTTGAATTTTCCTTTCTTCTCAGTGTTCCCTCCTTCTCCTTATCTTCACACAGCTTTGCAAAATAGGACAGCTCAGCAATTAGCATCCCATAAGTAAAATAAACATTCCTATTTGCAGTAGGGAAGCCGTAGCACATCTGTCCCACTCAGTAACACCCCTGGCAGAAGATGACACACTGTGATAGCCTGGGAACCTCTGGGTCTCACATAACAAGATCTTTCAAATTTGATTATTGTATGCTTTGAAGGATAAAGCAACATGAAGCAGAACAGGGACTGTGTATTTCTTTCCAGTTTAGCATACTAGGACATTGCATCTAAATACTTATTTTATTTCCAAGGGAGTAGAAAAAATATATCAAGGGGGGGGAAAAAAGACATCCAAGATTTTTTTTCTATATAAAAATGTTATTTCTTAAACATATATGTAAAAATACAAATTTCAGGTTGCTGCTTTGATCCTTTTCACAACTGCTAAGATTCCTTTAAGTCCCAGAAATCCTCTCACCCTGTTCTTAAACTAGTCATTTTTTTATTATTCAGAAAAAAAAGGAGTAGACTTTCTTTTAATATAATCCCAGATATTTTTTAATAGATTTTTTTTGTGTATTACTGAAAGATTTGACAGGTAGTTAACATTTCATTGAAAAAGACTAAAAGTTAAAAGTGCAGAGAGAAAGAACAATACTTGATTATGGATTTAATCTAAATAAACTTGCTTTAAATACACTCTAGGATATTTAAATTGAATGAGATTTACCTATCCATACCCATAAATATTACTCCAAGCCCCAGTAAACTCACACAATTTATCTTCATGCTCGGCAGAACCTTACCTGTAGGTTATTACTGTGCAGACTTCAATTAAGATGTAATAACAGCTTTTATATCAAAAAACTATGGTTTGCACCTTGAGGATGTAAAAAAAAGCAATATTCTGAGGATTGCCCAGGAATCAATCTTTTTATGCTTTAAGGGCTGAAAACAGTGGGAGGAGGTTTCAGGCAGAACTAAAAGGATTTTCCCTTTGGAAAGCTACAGTTCATCTCCCCCAAAAAATGTTCAGAAGATCCCTTCCTGCATTATCAAACAATATCCTCTAATTATGTCACACTTGCTTAAACCATTAAAATCCAAGTGGCACAACAGCTGCACTCTTCACAAATTATGAAATAATGAAATCCTGAGCACAGACCAAAAGGAAAATGTAACCATTCCTCAGCATCATAATATACAATTTTTAAAAAATTAAAGAAATATTTTTGTTGCACACAGATATTTTTGTTTACAAAACCCCACAACCATTTACTTTTGCCCAGAATACATGACACAGATCTAAGAGGACATTTGCACTGAAGCTCTTCATTCATATTAACATGGGAAGAACCTTTCCTTCCCCAAAGATAGTAATATGCAGTACACATGTGTGGAGAAAATAACTTTTCAGAAGTTTCAAATAGCTTTAGTGTCAAATAGACCTTGTCCCACTTCTGTGTTCCTAATTCTTCACCCTCCTTTCTGCATTCCCTCCTTACATGCACTACTTTCCCAGCTCATCCACCCCTCCTGCTGCTGCCCAGCAGGTACATGTACCCTGCCTTGATCCCTTCTCCATGCTAATCCAATATGTGGCCCAGCTGTCTTTAGCAGCAGTAATCACATTCCTCTCTTGTCCTATCAGTTCTGGCCTCTTCATTACCACTGCTGGCTTTGGTTACCAGGAAGAGGACTTATTTCCATTCCCAGCTTCCCTTCACTCTCCATCATCTTCTGGTCTAACCAGAACGGGAGTCCTGCTCACAAGCCTAAGCAAATCTCCAGCTCTGCCACTTGGTACTTTGCAACCCAGAAAGAAGAAACTTTAGCTGAAGGCTGAGAGTTCTTGCTCTGTGTAGATCACAGACCGTGACAGCAATGGACTTGACACTGCTGGTTTTGTTTGATGGTTTCTAATGTGTCTTCCCACTAGAGGAACAGAAAGCCAAAACACCCTAAAGCTGGCTCTCAGTTGTATGAGTTTGATACTTTGCAGACTTCAGAAGGAAGAGGGTGAAGATGCAAAATTTTTGTTAATCATTTGGACTCTGCACAGCTTGCTTGTGTCAGGGTGCTTTCCTCTCCCTGGTGATTGTTTTAGCCAGAGTCCAAGGCATAAATATGTCCCCTGCCCATAGTGCCTCTCACCTGCAGAGAAAGAGCTTCCAAGCCAAGTTTGAAAAGTACTATAGAGCATGTCAAAAGAAGTGTACAAAAACCCACTCCTTTGAAATTGCTGACATTTTGGAGGATGAAAGAAGCTTCAAATCTCCAGGGCTCCAGCCTTACAGGCACTAAGAAAAAATAAATCCCTTAAAAAGAAAAGAAACAGAAGGAGAGAAACTGCCTATCTCTGTATTTAGAAGTTCATATATTTAAATCCCTTGAGGAAGGAAATAGTTTGAGAAACTGAGAGTGAAAATAGAAGACTGAAAATAAGTCTGATTTTTCTGATATGTTTTAATTTCATTTTTTTAAGGTGAAACAAGTCTTGAAATAAATATAATCCGCAAAAGCAATACAATTTATCCACCAAAAGGCAAGAAGTTAGGGAAATACTGTCTAGAAATAGTCTGGCCAAAATTTAATTTGTTTTCAGGGACTATACATGTTTATCATCAGCAATAGGCATCCTATTACTGATTTTGCCACCAGCCAATAACAGAAATGCATGTTGCTTTTTTTTAATTTTTTTTTTTTTTTTTTTTAATTCAAGAAATAGCCTTCCTTACAAGACAGAGTAACTGAATCCTAAGGCTGGTACTGTAAATCTCTGTAATCCATGCAATCCTTTCAGCCAAACTGGCTGTTTGAAAGTAAACTAGAATAGCCCTACCACACTGAGGGTAGCTTTATCTCACCTGCTGGTGTCTGCAGACATAGAGCTGGACAACATCCATCACTGATGCTGATAACCACTTATGAAATGAGAAGAATAATGCTGCACTACTTGGAGTAGATGGGCAAGTTGGGATAGCACAGCTGCAGGAAACACTAAGCTGAGGTGGGATATGACCAGACCTCTGCATTTTGCCCAGGTCTATGGGCAGAGACGGGGGACAAATTAAAGCAATTTCCAGGTTTCTCTGTCTTGTGCCATGGGGCATTCATATATATTCTTGGACTAAAAGCAGACAGCAGTACTGATTGCTTTCAAATTATAACCAGAATCTAGTTTGGACACATTATTTTATCTTATCTTCTGAACTTGCATTTGCCACAGGAAAAAAAAAAGCTCTGAAAACTATGTTTGCATACTTAAATGAGAAAAGGAACTGCCATTCCCTTGTATTTTTCATTTCTGAAGGTCTTAAGGGAGGAGTGAGAACACACAGTAAATAAATAGCTTAACAGACTGCAAACAACTAAAGCTTCGCCTCTTGCAAAACTGTAGTCCCTCTGATTAATGTTTCTAGAATTATATTAAAGTGCAATAACTTTCCCTGTAGACTGGTGGTACCCAGGAGAAAAGATGATCTGCCGTGAATGAGACCATGAAATTTGATTTGTGTATTCTAAAGAAAGAAATAACAATCTGTTAATTTAGATAGATTTCTTAACAAAAGCAGCATCTTCCTGTTTTGATCACAAATTAAACAATAAAAATGAAGAAGTCAGGCTGTCTGACTGCATGAAAGAAAGGGAGAATCTGCATGAAGTAGTCCTCTCTTGTAATTAATAATAACAAATTGACAGGCATTACATCTGCTCTGCACCTTCCAGTATCGTGACTCAGAACTATACTGTAAAAGCTGTACACACTGCTAACAGCTCATTTCTTTAAGGGTTGTTTGTGCTAAAGAAAACTTGTGAACTGAGTAGAGAAGAATTTAGGGCATCAGTCACTGCTGACTAAGATAACATCTCAGAAACTTCAGGGGTTGTGGAGTTTGCCCTTACTCCTTGGTACTTTCTCACTACTCAGACCAATAATCAGGCATGTGATGACTGAACTTAATCTTTAGGGAACATACTCTAGCAGATTCGTTAAAGGATAGAGGAAAATCCATAAATTAAGATTAAACACAGCATGCACACACGCACAGATGTAATCAGCACTGAACCAGTGCTCCAGGCAGAGGTGCCCTTACCAGGCTCTCCCCCTGGCCAGGGTAAGGCTGGCTCTTCCCCAGTGCTGCCTTCCCCACTCTGTTCCCATGACAGCAAGCTCAAATTTCACCTCAAGTTTAGCAACTCCGTTCTGCACCATAGTCACTGATTAATGCCATGACCCTTGACTCATTAACCTCAGCAGTAACAAAACAGAAGGTTCTGGGCTTACAGCCCCAAATTTTAAATTGGTTTAAGGATGGTCCTTCTTGTGGGGAAAGAGTGGGACTTGCAGAGATGTGTTGTATGAATAAACAGAGATAATTTTTATGCCTCTTGGCCTTTTCTGACATTTAGAAGAAATAGAAAAGTAAACAGGTAACTGGTCCAGCACAGCCTTAAATAATTCAAAGGATCACACTCTTTGCCTACCTGAAAAATTCAGAGCAGACCCTGTAACAGTAAACAAGCTTTTAATCGATGCTAAAATCATAAGAATACAGAAGATAGATGACACTAAAACTTAATTTATTTTCTATTTGTCAGAATTTAATAGAGCTTGAATGCTCCTCTCTCAGAAAACTGAAATAGGAACACAAGTTTTAAATAAACTTCTTCTGGGCACATCTGCAGAGAACAGTTCACGATCAAGCAGTCCTTGAAATTTCTCATGCCATTTGCTGTTACAGCAATGCACGAGTTTTAATCACTGCAAGGAGATTCAGCTGCGCCTAGGAGTTTTGTTCTTCCTAGTGATCCTAACTGGAAAAATCCTGGAAAAAAGCAGGTCACTGCAGCACGGGGACTCAGCCAATTGCTGTGCTTCCAGAGCGGTGAGGCCAAGCAATGCTGCAAAACAGAAGTTCAGGTGGCACTTGGCACGGAGGAGAGCAGTGCCAGGCGTGGGCGAGGCAGGCTCTCCTTGCAGCCCGCGCTTCACCCAGTGACCCAGGACAGCTGCTTCCACCTCTGCCTCCCCCAGGTTCCCCACGGGCAACGCCGAGGGCTTGGGGGCTGCAGCCAGGCCCCCCTCGCTGCCTGCCTTTGGCACGGCGGGGCTCCAAGGCACTCCTGAAGCACGGAGCACACATAAATCCTTGGGCACAGTTCTGCTGGGAGAGTCAACCCAGAGTCTCAGCGGCCTCTTTGAAGAACAAGGGAACGCCGGCTGCATTTCAAAGCACTACTAGTACCAAGCAATGAAAGAGGAGGTGTCTTATACTTCAAAACTTTCATTTCTTAATTTTTCAAAGGGCAGACAGTAGCAAGTGCGGCTGTGAGGTGGCGGGGCCGTGTGGGCAGCGCGGGGAGCGAGGCGGGGCCGGGAGGCCGAGCTGCCGGGCAGGGCCCGCCCTGGGGCCGGGTGGCAGCAGCACCCCGCGGGCACAGCCCCAGCACCGTGCCCCGGGCAGGCAGCAGCGCCCTTCTCGGCCCGGGAGTGATGGCGAGGAGATAAAAGCCTGCTAGTGGAAAAACAAGCCTGGAGAGCAGAAGCAAACTCTTCCCCTTTCCTGCCCTGGAGCCTGCCAGCAGGCACTGCCACCCAGCAGCTGGAAGGGTAGGCACGGGCAGGAGCACAAACACGGAGCCTTGAGGATGTTCACCGCCGGCACCAGGAACAGCTGCTCGTCTGTTCGTGTGCCAGTGGCTGAGTCACAGCAGTGTGTTTGGCACGTTTCACAGGCCCTTGCTGCCGTGATGGCCCTTGGATGCATCAGCAGCTTAACGCACTGCTACAGCACTACTGCTGCTGCTACCTTCGTCCCTGTGTTCTGACCAAATTATTTTCAATTAAGTTACTTAAGGCATGAAAAAATCCTGAAAACCAAGTGGAAGGGGAGCAGAGGGAAACACAGTTGGTTGTGCCCATAATCTTAGAGCTACATCTCTAATTCCAATCAAAAAATATTCTTTTACATGATTGTCAGGCAGAGAAAGCTACTGCCAGCATTTCATACCCTGGTTCTGAGCACTCACAATATCTGTTTAAATTAGCAAGCAATCAGCACCCACAGCAATTAACATCCCATAGACAGCATTCCAGTTGTACATTCTCTCCTCATTCTTTTCTGCCATGGAAATCTTTATCAGACAGGGCTTGTTTTGACAAGATATCTCTTTTTTATTCAAGAATTCTATGTACTTTTCACTCAGATTTTCAGATTCAGTCAGTCACTATATCCTCGAGCTGTGTGTAACATCAACATAAAATAACAAACAGAACTCAACAATCAAAACTATTTTCTTTTTCTTAGTAGAAAAAGTCATACTACATGGTTCCACCAGGGAGATTAACAGAAAAATGTTCACTCTCAGTTATGCATTAATAGAAAATTATGACTCTTGAAGTGGAATGGATCTAAAGACCAAAAGAACTCTGAATTTGGCTATTCGGTCTGAATTTTGAGCACAGCTGTTTCCAAATAAGGATGAGATCTGAAACCACCTCATGTCAAAGGCACTATCAAAACCTAAACCAGCATCTATAAAACATCCATTTCTTATCAACTCCCAGTCCTTTTCGATTCACATTCCTATATACAATGCATCTTCCCCCACACCTCTAAGAAGAAAAGTCGTTTATATTTACCTATGTGATCACAGCAGGAGTGCTACCAAAACATTTTTCCCCAGACCACATTATTAACACCGTCCACATAAAACAACTGGATACTTGCTCTGTGCCTCTCACAGAAATCATGTATGATGTTTTTCCCCACTGCTTTATTCTCCTTGATTGCCTCATTGACAGTAACTATTCCTTTCACATTATGGACAGCACAGATACAGACACAGCAAAAAAAAAAAAAGAAAAAAAAACCAAAAAACAAAAACCAACCAAACAACAACAACCAAAAAAAAAAAGACAAAGAATGCCTCTCTATTTCTGACAACATGTGAAATGAAATGATTCAATTCCTGATGTGGTACATATTCATATTTATGATATGAAATTAGTTTAAAAATGAGCTAATGAATGAGCTATTAAAATGTTCCCAAACCAAGCAGGTACCATGCTAGGTTTATGGGGTTTTCACCAAACCTGAGGTAAGTTTCAGGAGGTAAGGATGATTTTAGCATCTCTAGGTGGCAATGTAGTTTGGACCAAAAGAGAGGACAGCAGCTGTTTCAGTTGAGCTCTGCATTTGAATTTCCAAGGTGCATTGTAACCTCTATAAACACAAGATAAAACTCAGCTGGTGTGAACTGAAACAAGATGTTTGAGTGAAAAAACTGTCAGTGGAAACCACTGAGCCTGAGAATCAAAACCAGTGTTTGGACCTGCATTGCACAGATGCCTGGCAAGCCTGATGCAAATGTTATGTTTTCTTGCATGTAATTCTAAGTCCAACTGTTTTTTTCACTGAAACCAAGGGTTTAGGGACCAGGGAAAGAAATTAATTTGAAATGGCATCTCCTAATGAGCAAAGAAAGATCATGGAACCAGCAAGAGTACGGAAATTAACTTTGCATATTTAGTTTTCAGGAGATGGAGGAGAGAAAGAGAGAAATGGTACTGTGGTCACAGTAGGGAAATTTATGAGAAATGCAAGTTGTGTGGTTCAGGCAGCTTGAGGGAGTGCTGAAAGATTTCAGAAGGTGAACCGATTCCTTTCTCATTAATGAAGGGGCCCTGACTGCAGATCTGCTGAAGTGGCTCTGAGTGGAAGCTATTCAGCTCTCTCCTTTGATTGAAAGCAAGAGTCTGTTACTTATGAGCTCTCGGTGGCTTTCCCTTTAATAGGAACTGGGGGGAAGGGGCAAGAAGATGGCTGGAGGAGGGGAAGGAAGAGATGGGTAGCAAAAAACGCTGGTAGCTGAACATGGGACTTCAAGGGATTTGCAGGACAGACCTTTGGGGAAAGGTTAAAAGCTTACAAGGTGAGTGATGCCTTTCCTGGGCTGATTTTTCTCTCCTTATTATTCACCAACATGTTAAGAAGTAAACTCTGCATCTTCAATCCGTCTTTACCCTCTTATTTTCTCACATAATCTTACCAAATTAATTATCCTGCTAGCATGGAACTAAAAATAAAAAATAATTGCAGGTTTTTGATTTTTTTTTTCTGGTAGACAACAGCTGTATTTTAGTAATGCTAGAAAGTAAACCCTATCTAAACCAAATCTTGACCAACTTCCCTGCTGCAACAGGGAACATGCAGCCTGCTGTTCCAAATTGTAGACAATCACGAGCTCTCATCAGACTTTGTGTGGGCTTGAAATGTTCTTTTAGTCCTTTGGAGCTGAGAACTGAGCACAAATTATCACTAAAAGGATATGAAAAATTATGCTGGGACATTTGCCATAGCTGTACAGGAATGCTCCTGAAAGTAATCAGAAAAATGAGCAGATTACTTAGCCAGCTCAGGTTTGAGGACTGTATTGACAGCTAGCTGTTTCTAACAAAGGTTACTTTTTCATATGGAGAAAAAAAAAAATAAACAAAAAACCAAAAAAAAACCAGACAAAAACTCATTTATTGGAAGAAAAACACGTATACTGCCAATGCCTATGAGAGATTTTTGCTTGTGGGTAAAGGACAACACAGCAACAGTGTGTCTAAAGCCTTTTGTACTTAAAACAGAAACTAAACTCCTGTTCAAACACTTTGAGCATAAGTGCCTTTAGTAAATTTTAAGATATTTAAGCATATAAAAAAACTTGACTAAAAATAATGTGAAATATCATTATAATTATTACAACAGTAGTATAAGCATTTTGTAATATGAATTGTAAACCATCAGATTTTAAAGATCTGACTTATGGTTTTAAAAGATAGAATATCATTAGCAGTTGAATTAGTATTTAAATCTTTCCAAAGCAACATAGTTACAGAAAATGCTTTAAACTCACCCACTTGTAGCTAAATGTGTGGAAGCAAGAAGGCTTGTTGTAGTATTTGGGCTCATCCATAGCTGAGTCCAATAACTTCTGGGAACATCTATTTTATTCCTCAAAGGCAAAGTGCGGATTATTTTATTCTAAGGCAATATTCCAGACCATTTCTCAGATCAGAGTTCAAACACGCAACCAAGGGTACAATTTTATTTCTGTTCAAAAAAATCAGCCATTAATTTACCTACAAGCTCACTGGTTAGCCCACAACAGCAAATGATATCACAGAAAAATTGGAGCTATCACCTTCAAAGGTATACTTGGGAGCATTTGAGTATAATGGACTTCTTAAACATTTTCCTTTTTAACTACTTCAATATTTCAAATACGAACTAATTTAGTCAAGATACAAAACCAAAGTACTCAAAAATGAACAAAGCAAAACACTTAATAACAAATTTCTGAAAACAAGTAAGTGACTTTACCTGACTGTCCAACAGGCATGGTATTTCCTTCCTTTGGAAAAAAAAAAAAAAAATTTAATCAATATCTTGCACTATTTATTAGACAACAATATGAAAAGAAGAATTGCAAGGTGCAGTCAAGAACCATGGTCTATGTATAAAGCAAGGGACTAGATTTTCAGTTAGAGGTACTAATCTTCCTGTTGTCTGCAAATGCTGAATCCAGTTCAAACTGTATTTTCCTAGTTTTTATCTGTTGCAAATGAAGAGATATCAGCTGCTTCTGGTCTGTAAAAACTTTGGTTGTCTTCTAAACTGAGCAAAAATCTTGGCAGGAAACTGAACAGGCAACTTCAAGATAAATCTAAGTACTTCCTATATGTATCAACCTGGGATGTAACTTCAGTGCTGTAACATTTGGAGTGCTGTGCTTGATTCAGTGGAGTTCCTAGGGATGTAGACTATTAGTAGTCACTTTTACAGAGATAGCATATCCAGAGTTTTAAAAAAAAATTAGCAAGATCTTTAAATTTTTGCTTGGTGAGGTGATTTTTATGTGCATTTAAACCACAAAATATATGCAGAATCAGACTTTGAACCAAGTGTATCAATACAATATAGAGGAAGGAAAAATAAGGAAAAGTAGTAATAATAAAAAGATAAGATCATTTGGCTCAGTAATGAAAATAGGGAGTTGTGATCACAAGCAGCACCAAAGGGTAAGGAGGGATTAAGTAACAGTTGTCACCAACCTTTACTTGGGGTCACTTAGATGAGTTCTGTTGCCTCTAACAAGTTTTGTACTAACACTCAGATTTGCAGCATTGGGCATGATAACCTATGACATCCCCTCCCTAAGATTACAGGTTTATTATCATTTATTTTCGAAAGAAGAAAGTGGAATATCTCAGTATTGCTAACAAAACAATATTTCCTCCCTCTTTAAAACATGCACGTACATATACCACAAGAACAATGCTAACTTCTGACTTGATGCTCTTTGATGTATGAACATACGAGACAATTGGAGACATTCCAATTATCTCCAGTTCAAAGTTAGGCCAAAATTAGAAGCAGTGATGAATAATGGATTAGGTTTTAGTAGAAATGGCAATGCTGCACAGAATAAAGATGAGAGTTTAGCTTAGCTGTGAATACGTGAACCAGGTAAGCAAAGTTGTTTCCTTTAACAGATACAATGGAATTGCACGTCCTCAGAACTTCAATTAACAAAACACATGTCAAAGCAGGGTTTTGTGACAGATTATAAACTGTTTTCAGATGCGATTCTGATGTTTTCAGGATAAAATTAGAAGCCAAAGTTCCCTGTGAAAATTCTTCTACTTCTTTAGGAGGGTTTTTTTAAGAAATAACCATGCCAAAAGTCTTGTCATTTACCACAGCACCCTAGGAGTTAACACCCAGTCTAAGGTTGATTAGCCAGCACAGAGATAAACACCTCAGCTCAGATCAAAGACTGCCTAAGCAGTCTATTTCCATTTATTGGGAAATTTTCCTGACAATCTAGCATTTTAATTAAAGAATAAAAAACTTCCAGGTAGTAATGCTTCTAGTTGGATAAGCTGTTTTTCTTGGATGTCTGTGATACATTACAGGAAAAGATACGGGGTGAGCATTCCACCGTTGCCTTATATTTCTGTAATTCTAATTTATTTTGTGGATTTTGTGGAGATTGTAGCTCAGATGATCATGACAGTGCAGATTGTAGGAACGAGGAGATATATATGGCTACTTCTTTGGCTTTTGCACTCTTATCAGAATCCTGTTTTCCTTGACTTGCTTTGCTGTCTCCAGAGTTCTGTGTAAGTGTGGGCAGTGCCAAGTGAGGCCGTGGTTGGCACTCAGGCTCAGTGCCTTGTTATTCACAGTTTTGACAAGGGTAGCAGACGACAGGCCAGAGATGATCTTTTATGGTTTGTGCCCCGGTTTCTCTGTGGTTATTTACAGATGCCCTTGTTGAAATCCTGTGTTGCCTTCCTTCTCCAACCTCAGTTTAAGTCTGCCAGTATTTTGCAAACCATAGAAATGAGGTGATTACATAAAACAATCGATGTTCTCTAGATTTTTAGTAGCAGTGAATAAGATTTAGCAACAACAAAAAAAATTATTTCACTCAATGGACTCACTGGGAACTGCAAGACATAAAGCAGCCATTTCAACAAAATCATAGAACATCCATTACAAAAGTTAATCAGTTTACTAGCTAATATGAATTATTATGTATCATGCAATGCTAGTGCCCTTCAAGACTGTCAATTACTTTAGAAAACAACTACCAATAAAAAGCACTAGCATATTCAATGCTTGTCATCTTTCGCCTTAAAATTACAATTCCATTTCTCGAACCAACTGCTGCACTTGAACAAACCCTTCTTTACTTCAATCGATGTGGGTGTGAGAGGGGGTAGGTGTTTAACATCATCTACCAAGGGCATGCAGCAAGACTGTGCTCAACTTACAACACAGGTGTTTAAAATGCCAACTCTGAGTGCCTCTCTAGTCTCAAATTTCTCCAGCATCACCAAATTTTTATACCAAAGAAACAGCAGATCCAATAAGGAACGTGGAAGAAGAAACAATGGGATACACCTCCTTTTCTGGACTGGTTTTGCTCAAAGTATAGTATGACAAGAAATTCCTCAGCCTTCTTATCAGAGGGATTTGGTGCAAGCTGGTGGGTAGTTATGGGAGAATTTTGTCTATAATATTTTATATTATGGTCCTAATTATTCTTAGAACAACATAAAGTGATAGAATATAGTATCTTCAGTAGAAAATGGTCATGATATGTAAATCAACACTTATGCTGAAAACACACAATAGAGCATTTTAGATCTCCCTAAGTGAAATTAGGCTAGATTTTATTAAAGAATTTGCAAAGATAACTGTTTAAATGCATTTCCATCACTTCATGTGAAACAGGCTGTATTTTTTACTTCGGTAAAAAACTTTATTAGGTCTGAACTAACTCCCAGTGGGATGTCTCGTAAGTTTAGGATTTCTAGCTCATTTTTGCCATGCACATATTCTGTGGGAGCCACGAATGGGAAAAGAGGAAATTATAAAATACTCACAGGGAACTTGTCTCCTACACAAGAAAAACAATCTGATTTTCAGTGAACATTCCCACATTAACAATCAGTACTGCAACACTGTTAAGTCATTACTCTTAAGCAGTTTCATTTGGGGGCAAGGCACTTTGAAGTTTTTTCATGTATACAGATTTTAAAGAAGTGTGAGAGTACTACCTGGGCAAAAATCCCATATAATTAGCAAAGTTAAAGGCATTATGAATAGACTTCCCAAGAAATCTGCCAAGACATGGAAAGCTTTTACTTTTAAACCACCAGTTCAAATATCAGTCAAACATTATGTAACTATCAGTTCAGGAAACACGGGAGCACCAGGGAGGGACAGGATGGCGGGGAAATGAAATAAATTTTTTAAATTGTTTTCATTCTTGCTATCCAAAATAATTGAAATATTTCTTACATATTTCAGTTTGTATGCAATTTGTGTGTATATAGGCTTTACATAACATTTTACAGTTTGTATGTAGAGTGCTAGTGTTTTGAGACTTTACAGAGATAAAACTACATAAAAGAGTTGACTACACTTTGCTGAGCAAGTGGAGCCACCACTTAATAATTCCTCATTATGTTTATTGCAGTTATTTCTTAGAAACAGCTATTCATTTCACAAACCCAGCATATATCTCTCTACAGCTTCTCTCCTCAGCTATATCTAAATTCTGGATCCGTTTCTACCTTGTATCACTCAGGACAAAAAAAAGGTAGTAAAGTAGAAAATACAGGGAAAATAGCATCAACCACAACAGCACTTTCTGATTTCTTTCTGACTTCTGAGATGTATTCTAAAAAAATCTTTCACTAACACGACCATGGATTTTAGGGAGCTTTGGCATAACTGCACAAATGAAAATAAAAAGCCAAAAACAAACAAACAACCCCTTGAAATGAACAACTCAAAACAGGGAAATCCATCCACAGACAACCTTAAAACAAGTCTCTAAACCTGAACTAAACCAGGCTGTGCCCATGGTATGCACAGCTTTTGCAGACCCGAGAACAGAGTCTAATGGGGAACACAAGTGAGCAGCAGAAGGAACAAGCTTCCCCTGGGGAAATAGGATCAGTTTTAAGTTTCCCACATGCTCATGCCGAGGGAATCCCCTTTGAAGTTGCTGGCTGACACGACATCTGTTTCATGCCACAGCAGCAGCTGTAGGGTTGAAATCCAGAGTCATCAAAACATACATGGCTCTTGAATTCACTATATTTGTTTTATACCCTTTGATTCTTCCTCTGGTAAGAAGGCAGAAGAATATAAATTGTAGAATTTAAGTAAAATAATAAAACACCCTCCCTAAATGATTTTTAATACTGGCACAACAAACTTTAAAAAGGCAGAGAAAAGGGTGAAAAATTCAATAATATCCTCCTGAAAAAGAATACAAGTGGTCTCCCTGCCCCTAAAAAAGTACTCAACTAGAAATTATTGAAACTTGTTATTCTATGACTTAGCCAGCTTTCAGGTGAGTGCCAGCCCTAAATGACAAAGCAAATAGGTTCAATGAGCACATTGTTTTTTCATCATCAGCTATTTGAATTGTGGCTTGACCAGTGCAGACCACAGGGGAAATAAAAGCTCCAGGAAGACAGTAAATCTTTTTTTATTTGTAGTACACTTACATTTATGTCCTTATAAAGATATTTTCATAAAGCGTTGGGCCAGAGTAGCTCAGTCATGTGAATTCTGTGACTGATTCATGTCAAGATGCTTTAGCAAAATAGAAGATTAAGTAATTGTTCAGTTAATATCACTAGCACACAGGTAGATAATTGAATTTTTTATTTTTTACTTTCAACATTTATGTATCTACAGCAGGGAGTTTGTTCACCTGCAGGACAGCCCTCAGCTTTGTCCAGTGCAAATTTGGCTACACAGAGCCATAACATTTAAGAGCGTTATCTTCAACAGTTTATGCTTGAATAGTCTGAGTCTGTGTCCTAGGATATGTAAAAAAGGATAAATATACATGTATATGAAACAATAACATCTGTTCTGTACTACCCAGCATCAATTCAATCCACAGTTTGTGATGTGATAGTGCCAGTCCTTCCCAGGTAGCTCAAAATATGCTAGAAGACGCTGTAGGTGATAGAAAAGTGCTGATAGATAAAACTAAGTATGTTTGGGAGCTCATCCATTTGTTCACTAGCTCTTGTCAGTCATCAAAATGCTTTCTTAAAAATTCATTTTGAGTACATAATTTGGTGACAGCTTCTTGCTAAAATTATATCATATTTAACTGTTTTCTTGATACTTCTCCATATATTTTCCTCAAGATATTGCCAAGAAAATCACACCTTGATTCTATTCCAAATAAAGCCATTAGAATTAAACCAACAGCAGTTAACTGCCCTGCAAAATGAGTAGACTTCACGCTTCTCTAGAACTCCCCCAAAAATTGCTGATGAACTTCTTGGCAGTGTCAGCAAAAGGAGTCCAAGCAATAGATGTTCATGGGAACTGAATTACTTGCAGTAATTCAGGTAAGACAAGACACATCACGTGTTTAATAGAAATGCTTTTCAACTAACACAGCTGCAGGTGAGTTACTGCAAATGAGCTCATCAGCCCAGAATTTCTGTCCATCAGCTGAAAAATAAAATTTGTAGAACCAAACAGAATGAAAATTGGAGGGGAGGAAATGGATCTCATAACTGATGGTAATGAATCTTCCAAAATACCTGTGGGAATGCTGACAATGTCACTGCCATAGTTTCTGCTAAAGCACACAGAATGGTGACTAATCAAACTGGCAATTTTGATCTGTTAATTGTGATGCCCTGAAGCTTATAACACTAAAAATAAACTTATTTTTTGTTGAGCTAGTTAAAAGAAATAGCAACCCACGTGCATTTACAAAAATACCATATCAAGAAGATTGACATCAGCAGACATGCAGATTTTTCTTCCCCTGGGCACCAAATTGCTGATGTATGTACATGCTCCCTTCTTGGCATAATTGATTTTCCCTCTCTGCTCGATGGTACAGACTCGGAATTGCTGGTGTCACAGCAAGAATGAATATGCAAGTAAAGGACACACTAGCTAGAATAAGTCCAGAACTTCTTCATCTTTTACGCAAACTTGAGCCCCATTTAAAATGAAATATCAGTTGTTTTTTTAATATTCAACTTAAAAAGGCCTGAAATAAAATTAATATAAAGAGTGCATATTACAGTAACATGTCTCTGTTATTCCTTGCTGGAGTCAAAATCAGACTGAATCACAAACATTAAAAGCAGCTAAATAGCTTTTTGGTGCCTTTTCTGCCCTTTCTTGAAAAACAGTGAGAAGGCTCCATCCTGAAAACACACAAATTACCATTTCTGTATGACAGGTTTTAGCAGCTCCTTTAAGCGGAGAAGGTCCAGCCTACATCTTTCTCTGAGATCTTTTCCTTCAGTTGGCGCTCTAACTCTCCTCTGCCTTTAAATGAGCTGAGGTCTTCAGACTCCTGTAAGGGATCTCTTGTTACATCCTCAATGCAAAGTAGAAGTATCACCCCTTTATATTTGTATTTTATTTAATCATAGCTGATTGATCCATGCAAACCAAGAATATAGTATTCATGATATATTACAGAGTTGTTTCCCAGCTGAATGTACCTTAAATCTTAACTAGCAGGTAAGATAATTCCTGAAAACTACAGATTTCTATGACTAGAGTATCTATGAAAACCAGGAAACAGACTACCAGTGAAATTCTTCTGGCAGCAGTGCCAAAATAACCATTAAAATCTCAGTCGTTAATTAACAGCCACACAGCAGCATCACAGGCAACTCATGTCAGGTTATGTTAAATCTGTTATTTTGGCAGAGGCACAAAAAACCTGGGGATTAGCACCATGTCCTCTCTAAACCCTGGGGAAGACCTTTCCTTCCAGTCCAAGGGGGAGCTACAGTACCGAGCATCAGTGAAAAATCTGTTTCACACTGCCCAGCTAAGAGTTATTCTCAGTGGTGTCACAGAGCTGACCTTATGCCAGTGAAAACACAGTTTGCTTCACAGATACACAACAGAATTTTCACAACCAATTTTCCCTTTCAGGTAGAACCAAAAACAGATGTAGCAACAAACCACATCTTAAGTTGCTTCTATATTTTCATCTTGGTTTGCTCTTAAAATTGCTGGATACGTAAGGGGTAGAGCTAGTCAGGACATCTTCAGAAAAACATTTTCAAACTGGAAAATGCCATTTTCAAAATACAATACCCATTGGCTCTGACAAAACTACTGTGTGGAAAGATTCCTCGTGCCCCAGGTCAGAGAGCGAGACAAAGGCATGGTCAGTAATAACCACAGACTGCTGGTTAGCATGTTCACCCTTGCTTCAAGCTTATGCAGCTTTGCTCAGTTCAGAACCACTACTGGAAACTCTTTCCTCCCACTCCCATCTGCTGCCAAGTTATTAATGTGCCATCAAGTTATTCTGCAGCATGAATATCTGAAATTTAGAAGCCTTCAAATTAATCTAAAAGTGGTGTGAGAACAGCTTTTAAATCTTAAAATCTGTGTACAACAAGGAAATCTTGAACACTTGTGCAGCCCTACAAATAAGATCAGAACCCAAATGTTCCCTGAAGACAGCCACCCAAGGCTTTGAAGCTATAACTACATTCTTATGCATTCTTAAATTATAAAGTCTTACAAATGGTCCATACTAATATGTTTCCATATAAAAGCCCTATCTAAGGCCATTGTTGTGGAGTTTAATGGCATTTCCTGGACAAACTCCTTATCTCAAGTCCAGTTAAAAGAGTTCAGTCTGGAACCAAGGCCATCAACCCATAAAACCTGCAAATATAATGCACATTTTTAATACAGCATTCTTTTTCAAATTCCAGATGATGACATCAGGCTGTATATGCCTTAAAGCCTTCCACACTGGCAAGAAGCAGAACACTCTGCTGTGACTGTGCCTGTAAAGGTGGTGGGCATACAGCAGGATTTCTGTAGTGCTCTGTGGGTATAATGTACCTGTGGAAGAGAACATAACATGCAGTCTCTATAAACAAACAGTCTCTACAAACCCTCTATACCCTGGCCACTTGCAAGGCCTGGAGAGCTCTGGGTAACAGTTCAGGCTCCCCCTCCAAGTAAGAAACAAGGCCAGACATTAAATCCAGCAGCGCTTCAAAGACCTAAGCAATGTGCTGTATTCATCCTACTGTGTGCATAAAAGGGTGGGAATGGGCAGATGAAGACTCGATCCCACGATGGTATTTAATCAACACTGTGAACAATGCCATACACTATTAGGTTCGTTTTCAATGCAAGTTCCTGTGGCTTTGTCCCTCTTTGCTTCCTTCAGTGCAGATGCTGGGGGTTTATAGCATGCTGACACTCTATTAAATGAAACCAAATGTTTATTATTAACAGACTTGTGTGGAAGGTGACCAGCAGGTGACTCGAGCTTGACAATGAAAGCTCCAAGGACAGCATTCCTAGGAGAGTCCCTTTATAATGGACTTTATAACCTCAGATCAGCATTAATGACATTTGTAATGACTGACTTAAGTACAATCACATTTTAAATGTACACACAGGCACACTTGAACAAGTTGCTTGCAAAATGCTGTTATCTAAGACAAATGGAAAAAAAATCAAGTTTCTTCTTCCCTGACTCTCCTTATAATCTTGACTCTCAAATTGGTCTCTCCTTCATTTTCATCCATTTTTCTTTGATAAAATTCCTTGTTTTTACCAAGCTATTGACCAGCAATTTTCCACTGATGATGAGATGTATCTGTACTAGGAAACTGTATTCCAACACAACCAAGCAAAAAACTTCTGCCCAAATATAAAAACATACAAAGTAAGTTCAACAGTGTGCAAATACCTTATCAGCATCTCACAGATGAATACTGAGGGCACAGCAGGATTAAAAAAATTTGTCAGTCAACTGTCCACAGCACAAGCAGGAATAGAACCCAAATACTGCAAGTGTCAATCCAGGTCGTTAATCACAAGATAATGGAACGTGTTAGGGTGATGTTAGCCAGTGTGAGAGAGGCTGAAGCAACTCTGGAGGTTGAGACAGTCACGGCATGGCTGCTGCTGACTCACTCTGCAGCAAGATGCTGCTCTGACCAGCTCAAATGAACCACAGCAGTGTTGCCTCAAAAGCAAGCTACAGAGCAAGTACAGGCTCTGCTGATTAAACCTGCTCTAGGGTCCACCCACCAGCAACATGAGGCAATGCCTGATGGAAACATCTTCAAAATGCAAGCAATTTGCTGAGGAACAGAACTTACATAACTACAAAAACAATTAGACCTCAGAGAGTTTCTGTATCAACAGATTTCGACACTCAGAATACAGATAGATAAAGGTCATCATCCATACTTTACAGAAGGGGAAATGAAATAAAATGATAACATGATTCATCTGTTACATGCTGTACAAGCTGAATTTAGGCCTTCAGCTCCTCTGATGTGTAAAAACTACCTTTCCAACAAGTCTGCACAATACAGTGTCTCCAAAACCAAGCATCATATATCCTAGGAAAGGAAAAAAAGACATTTCACTGAGCTCATATCCTAACACACCCCCCAACATTCGTATACACATACCTAGGCATATATATAAACACAGATGCTCCTTTACATATACATACAAAAAAGTCTAAATAGACTCTGCTGGACTACTGAATGGGGAAATATGGAAAAACACCACAGTACAGATACATGTCTATGAGAAGAGAGAGCATGCCTAGCTAGCATAGGTTTCCTTAATTCTACTGAAATGTTTCTTAACTCCTACATTTCTTAGTTCCAGTGACAGGACAGATCTAATTTCTGATGTCAATAAAACCAACAAAATCCCAAGCAAACAAAAAGGTCAGGGGGTGTTTTTACAACAGATTGAATCTGTGACTAGAGCTCAATTAACTATGTATGTTTCGCTAAGATTAATGGACATAGTCTTCTAAGTCTCAGCAAATGTTTGAGTAAGGTGGGAAAACAGATTAGCACAGAAACAGAATGAAATCCAATACCTGTTTTTCATGCATACTTATTTGCAGGCTTGCTGGTGTTGTTCTTAGCCATAAATACTAGATGAGGTATTAAAAGATATTCATAGTATTCAGAAAGAAATATTATCATGTTCTACAGTGATAGCCTACAAATTCTTACCTTCTGCTTTTGGTAACTTTTTATAAAGAACTTCAAAATGTTTGAACAAGACTTAAGAAAACTTGTTCCTCATCCTCCTGTAGCATTACACAGTAAGGTCGGACCACTCACTGGATTCCAGCCTGGAACTTGCTCGGTGTCCATGGCAGACAGGGGGCTGTAACCGAGGAAAGCCTCAGTGTAAACAGGCATCAGATCTGCTACAGCACCTGCCCACTCTAAAGGCTGTGGAGTACAGCTAAGAGATGGGAAAGCAGACTTGGCAGGGAGGAAGAAACCGTGACTTTTCAAATAGTTGTTTAAAAGAAAAACCTCCTTTTAAATAAGGAAAAGAATCTCAGCAGATCTGTTAACATTTGGAAACCAAGAAGAAATTTAGTAAGCAAGCGGTAAAGATGACGAGTAGCTAAGCTGCGCATCCTTCTAAAATTAATATGTGTTTAGGGTGGATGACAGTGCTTGTCCTCAAATTGTCAGCAATCGTGAATCTATTCCTTACACTCCTGAGTACGTGCATGTGCACAAATTTGTTTGCCATGCCCACCTACCTAGAGTGGCGTACCTACTTCCAAAAAGGCATTTCCTACATTAATCACCATGGAAACCAGTGAGGGCTTCTCTTACATATTCAAACACAGCAATTAAATAAATAATTTTAATAACAAAAAACCAATTAATTAACGACTGCAGATAATGTAGCAACTACTAAACCATCCCAATTCAAGTAAAATGAAAAAGAGGATGGGAAAGATTTGCTTGTGTGGGGAAAGGCTGCGAAGATGGCAGCCCTCAGCTGCTCCTGGGTACAGGTGAGGGAGTCCGTGGGGCAGCTGGATGCACCCCGGTGCCTTTCCACGGGAGATCGCATTCTAGGCAGGACCCGTGCCCACGCGTGACACAACAGGGGCTGGTCCCGCGTCAGCCCTACGGTTTGGGACCAGCCCAGGGCTATCAGTTGCACGGGCAACTTAACAAGAGAAACAACTCCGACCAAGAGAAGAATGAAAACAATTATCAGCGGGGAGGGCTGGCCGGCCACGATTGCGGAGCAGCGCGTCCCGCGGCTCTCCCCGCGGACGGGGCGGCCCGGGGAGCGCTCCCCGCGCACCGGCGCAAGCTGGGGGGGCGCCGGGACCCGCGCAGTGCTGGGTGCGCGGAAACACGGGTGGGCTGGTGGCTGGAGAACGTGCAGCTGGGGGGGAAAAAAACACAGAAAAGGGACAAAACAAACAAACCCCCCAAAAAGGAGGGGGAAGCAAGGAACCAAGAACGCGCAACAGGGCAGAAAGATCAAATGCCCACAGAAGAAAGGGTGCCCGCACTGCCCCCGCGGGAGCGCCCGGCGGGGCGCGCGTTCCCCGCGCGGCCCGGTTTGAACGGGCCCCGCCGCCGCTCAGCCAACGGGGCGCGGCGGCGGCTGTGACGTCAG
>WEKY01007110.1:88998-152783 GCA_013390045.1 Picathartes gymnocephalus
GGCGGCGGCCGCTGCCCTCCCCGCGGCGCACCCGGCCCCGCCGCTGGCCCTGGGAGCGCGGTGGCACCGCGGGATGCGGGCGCCGGGAGAGCCAGGGCGGCGCGGAGCGGTACGGGCTGCGCCCCAGAGGGGTCTTCAAAAACAAAACTGATGCAACAATGCACGCCCTCAAGGAGTTTAAAAGGCTTGATGGCAAAAGCAGGGTACCCTTCCCGCTGAGGGATCGTTTCGGTGGGGGTTTGTCTGATGGTTAGCTGCCCTTAAAAGCCCTGTGTAACTTCACGTTGTTAGCCAGAAGTGCACATCACAGCCAGACCATCCTGAGAAGCAGCTTGGGGCTATATTGCTATGGACCTTAAAAGGGAAAAAAGCAAGTTACTGGCGAGTTACATGGTAGAGATAGTAAAGCCGTTAGCTTTAGTGTATGCCTCAGCCGTTCTCAGCGTTGTATACTGCAAAGCTCAGGCCTAACAGATAAAGCTGTGAAATACTGAGTAACCCCAATGCACTTTTGTTCAGAGCTGTCATTTTTCATTTCTTTTGATATGACATTGGATCCTGCATTTTCTATTTTATTGGACTCTATGTCCTGAACTTCCTAAACTGAACTCCACTCCTCATTGTGCTCTCCCTGGTTGCTATTATATGGCTGCTCTATTTTAACTTACAGGGAGTTATACTTCCCTTATATCTCTTACCACGTATGTACGCAATGGTCTTTTGGTAAAAGCCACGAAACAGTTCTACTTATCAGCTTCACACATAAGTAAATCTGTCACTTTGATAAACAAGTTCTGTTAATACTGGTACTTTTTCCTCACAATGCACCTAGCGTTTATCCGTGCTTAAGAAGAGAAAAATGTTCTGTATTGCAGTTGTAAACATGAGCGATTGACTTCGGAGAGTTTGAGAGGAAAAATGTGCCTTGCATTACAGAATTGCTCAGGAGAAGACTTAAGTGCAAGAGATGAGCGCAGTTAGAAACAGCTGTCAGGTTAAAGGTACCCGTAATGGCCTAATCCTTTTCATCTACATAAGTGCTTTTCATCTGTGTCAATATCTTGTCTCTTTCAGAGACAGCGAGACAGCAGCTCAAGAGTTAACGCTGCCTTCTTTGCACTTGATCTCCTAAACAGTCTTGACTATTTCAGCAGCCAGGGGGAACTGTTTTGATGCTGAATAGCATTTTCAACCTTTACATACAGTAGCAGGATGTTTTGTTTAGCCTTCTGCACAGATTTAAGCTGTAGCCAGTTTAAAACAAACAAGAAACCCCCTACAGTTTAACTCAGAGACTGCGGTTCAGTGATACAGTTGTGGCCCAGGGAAGGGAGTTGCATACCCCAAACCTTCCTGTGGTTTTTATGTTGCGACAACAGATTTGTATCCTAAGCAAAGATCTCCAAAGAGACTGTTTAAATTAGACGTGTACATTACTATATATGTCACAGTCCCACCCAGTTCATGGTTTCATGTGCATGTTAAAAAAAAAAAAAAAAATTGTTCAGGCAGGATATCCCCTGCTCTTTCCAGTGATATCTATGTGCAGAAGATGCACTTGTGCACTGGATTACATCTAGCTACAGAAATGGGGAAGGATTTACCATCACAAGTGAAGTATTTTGGCCAAAGATCTGACTTTAAAACAAGTAAAAATGGGAACATTAAGGCTTAGTATTTGTTTGTTTGTTCAATAAGGCACCACTTCAGTATCTTGGAAATTCAGAAAGCATTCTGTATTTTCATCTCTGTCTAGTTTTATGCATAAAGAACCAGGAAAAATCTGGGAAGAGGGAAGAAATCAAGTGCAGTGAGGAAAATTCTTACAGCTCGTGCATCTGCAGCCTTAGAGACATAGTTTAAAGTGCATTTGCAATGCCAAAGCCAGCTTGCAGATGTGTGACTGCTTGGATTCAGAACTCAGCTTGAATGCTGAGGCTGCCTTCAGTCAAATATGTAATTGTGTTTAATGTGTGCCTCTGTAAAACCCACACATGAGGCATCCTGGAGTAAAGTTTAACCCTGTCTCCCCTTCTTTGCCACTTCTGCAGGAAACTATGCCCCAGACGCCAATATTTTCCAGCATGCTTGGTTCCAGTTGTAGTGGGCAAGTGCAGCCAGACATGGGAGAGAGATGTGTGGACCCTGTTTATCAGGATGGGAACCTTGTTTCTGGATCACTGGAGGCCTTGATAGAGCGCCTGGTGCCCACCATGGACTATTACCCAGATGTAAGTAGCCACTGAAAGGGTTTTTTTTTTACTTCCCATGGTTTTACTGCATTAGTATCGGTGCTCTCATGAAATTCTGCCTCTGTCTGATTCAGGATTGAGATGTAGGCTAAAGATGCATTTATTTTACTGGCAATATTATTCACTAAAGATGTTGATCAATAGGGATATTCTCCGTTTTTTAATGAGAACACTTGTTAGAAAGATAAAGCCATCTTGAACTCACATGGGTGCCTTAAGAACCAATTAAAAGCAGCATTAGCCACAGAATTTTCATACTTCTAAGCTGCTTTAGCTCTAATGCAGCCAAGATTAACTACTAACCAGCTCCTACCTCAGGAAGCAGACCTCTAGTATTTTTTCCCTTAATTTTCTATGCATATCCAAGTTAGGCCATCAGGAAAAAAAAAAAAATCACAACCCAAAATAGATTTTCATTAAAATACTCTTTCTAAAGACATTTTAATGGGCCAGTGCTGTAATAATGTATGTTCTCCAGCCTGAAAATGATTTTGCAACTGGCTGAACATCCTCAGTGCAGTCCTCAAAGTGAATACTACTTATAACTCCAGGGTATGCAATAAGAATCTGAGCCTAGGATATTATTAAGATATCACTTTATCACTTAAAATTACTCCTTGTGCCCATTAATGAAAGATACTGTTGAAACAAGTGGCCAAATATCAGAGAGGCTATACAGCTTATATTCTATTTGAGCTGTGAAAAAGCAGCAGCTATGACAGAGGTATCCCAGCACTTTGTAAAAAGTAACAAGGGAGCAGGAAACTGCAAGCACTATTAACTTATATGTCAAACTTAATGTTTATTGTAGTGGGCCATGCTATATCTTGTATGTTTTTCATGTAGAATGTTTTATTGTGTTCTCAATTAAATCACAATAAAGTCCCTCCAAGCTCCCACATGCAACACCAGGCATCTTCACAATCACCATCCACAGAAAAGGAACTTTCCATGTCAGAGTTCAGTGGGAATATGCAGAATTGCCATCAATCATCAGTATGGGATTAAAAAAGCAAAACCAGCATGGTTTACTATTCCAGTTTGAAAGTAATCCTAAACCTTATGTTTAAATATGGCTAACATACAATTGTGCTGCCAGGACCAAATCCTTTCTAAGACTAGGAGGGATAACCATTGTTAGACATTAAATCTCCATTGCAAGCCCCAAATACATATTGTAGGACAGATGCACAGAAGAAAGCAGTGGGTAGAGCTGGTGTGGTATAACAGTGGAACAACTTCAGGCTAATCAAAGGAGTCTGTTCCTTGTCTTTTGTCTGATACTAGAATATGGTTACTTGTTACTTGGATTTCAGGAATGTAGCTAAGTTTTTTAAGTAGCTGCTAATGCACATCCCTTACCATACCTTGTAACATAAAATCTATTTATAACACAGCTACTCTGAAAATGGTTCCATAATGTGAGTATTACTTCAGGGGTGTACAACTTATTTTGGAACACTGCTAGTTTCCATGGCGCTCCCCCTTCATATCCCATGCAAGAGTGCATTGCAAACCAAGCAGTCACGGACCCCACCCTGCAAGCTGCAGTTTAAATAGACAGCAAGCTCACAGCTGAACATCCAACAGAAGCAGTCAAGGGGAACTCCAGGGAAAGAGAGATGGACAACGGCATTAAACCAAATTCATCTCCTCTACAGCGCAACACATACCTTTAGTTAAACCAGATCACCCAATTTAGATGAAAGGATTAATTATAAAATGAGTACATAAATAAGCTCTGAACAACATAAAGAAGAAGCTGTATTTGAGTCATCTTCAAACCCAAGCTTTCTATTTCACTTCAGTTACATGTTTATACTTCATTTCATGCTCACTTGTGGTTTTAGGGGAGCTGCCACAGAGGGTTAGTGGTAGTCATTTAGGCTGATACCCTGTCAGAAGAGTAACCAGTCCTGTGTGTTCAAGAGAGACCTGTCAAAACCTCTCAGTCTCATGTCTCTGGCTACTCATCCAAAGAAAGGCAGCAAGGTGTCACCAATTAATTCTCACCAAGAGAAGCTAGTGGTAGCATTAGAGCAGAGGTTACCTCAGTTTCAGAGTGACACAGCTGTAAGTTGCAGTACTCATCCAAGTTTTCTGATCACTACATGTGAGCACCATGCTGAGAAGGCTTTGCCTCCTGTGTGCACATTGACCTTATGATCACAGTAACCTTCTGGACAGAGAAAAAGGGCGTGGGGGAGAGAGCAAACACACAGTATCTTTCTGTGCTGGTTACAGAGGCAGAACAAAAATGTGTTTGCTATGTTGGCACAACACGAGACAGGCAAGGGAGGACAGGAAAGATAAGCGCCTACATTTGTGTGCTGCTCCTTTGAGTCTTGTTTGTGTGCGGGGACTTGCTCAGCACATAGGAAAATGTATACTCATGAGACACAGGAGTTCAGGAGGTTAGGAATGGAATGTACCAGTCTGCAACCCTTGTGCCCAAGCAAGAAAATATTTGAAGAAAATATTTCACAAACACAAAGTTCCAGCATGAGCAGTGAGTGCACACAGAGAAATTCTATTTTTTTTTCCCCTCCTCAAGAAGTCATCAGTGCATTCTTGGGTCAGAGAGTAACAATTCCTTCTTTAGTCTTGTGCACTCATGCTCTGTCTTTTTTTTTTTTAAATATAATTCAGCTCATCTCTTAGCAACAACTTTAGGCACTAAAGGAATCTGGCTTCTTATTCCCTTGCAAAGCACAAGCCCCCTTTGTGTCTACTTCTTCCAAGTGCAGAAAGGATTTTTTTTTTTTGCCTCTCCTCCCAAATACCTATCAATTTTAGGATAAATGGAGCTTAACTTTCACTCTTATAACGGCATTTTTTAATCTTTCTTTATCAAACCAGCTAGTTTCAGAACTAAATTTCCAAACCATCCTCTTCATGACTATAGGACTGCCTGAGAGACCGTAGGTTTTTACATTGTTACAGCATTTAGCCTATTTGTGTACAGTAGTGCAGATGCAGCAAATCACATAAATCCTTGATCTAGATAAGGCATATGACATTAGTATGAAATCTTTACTATCCAAAACAACTGTGTTCCTAGCCCCTGAGACCTACCACTAAGCTGAAATGCATAGCTGAAATGCATAGTCTGAAATTTCTTTATTGGATAAGAAGTGGCCACTAGCAGAGAGGCAAGGAAATGGTGGGGGTAAATACTGCTGTCATTCTTAATTTGGTTCTTAATCGTAGTCCTTGTCTGTGTCAGTAATAAAAGTATCAAAAAACCTCTCAATTCACTACCAGTATAGTGTAAACCAGCATATCTTGATTGACCACAATGGAAGATTTCCGAAGTAATGAACCTAGTTCCAGTTAAATTACTTTAAAAAATTGAATAAAAATACAGCAGATGGATTCCAGAAGGAATGATAATTTGTTTCTAAAACCTAAAAGTTTGATGTTGTCTGAAAAAGCATTGCATGGGTCCAGTACAGCTATTACTGATTACAGAGACACATTGGCAAGCTTAAAATGAAAATACACACTGTTAGGGCCTGTATCTTCCTGCATCTTGCCATTTCAAAACTTGTATGAATATCCTATAAAACATTATCAAAGAAACCAAATAAAAGCACAGGTCATCTGTGTCACACTTTCCTTGCTGTGTGGCAGCAGGGAAATGATGCTGTGAGTGGCCCTTTCTCAAAGTCACTCTGGATAAACACTGTGCCACATCACACACACTTCCACCAAGGAGACCAACACTAGAATTACTATGAGAAGCAAAATTACATCTTTGCTTAAAAGAATGTGTTCCAGCTTATCAGAGCAAAGGTCACTGCCAGGGCAGTGTGGCTTAAGTTGTGCTTCCCTGCTACTGACACATACAGACGTCTTTCAGACAGGCCTCCCAACTTCCAAAGCAACAATCTGGGGAAGGGATCAAAGTGTCAAGTCCTTTTTTCTTCCCCCCCACCCATCTCATCTCGCAAATGCAAAATACAGTAAAAAGTGAGGGCTGCTTCAAGTCTTCAGTGCAAAAATTTTCACACAACCCAGTGACAGCTGACACACCCAACAGCTAAATTCCTGTTCCACATAGTCCAGACTCACAGTTTTAAGTTCAGGGACAACAATGATAACAAGGAACTTACAAGATAGCAAAATATAACAGAAGATAACTAGGCAGAGTTAAAGACACAAACACACCCCAAATCTCACACCCCAACACTGTTCTTTCTGTTGCTTTCATTTTGAGTAGGGAACATACCAGTTTAGGAATCATTCTCATCTGCACAAGAACAGAAGATCTGATGTTGTCTCATAACACAACCAAGTCCCCTTTTGTGAATCAGGTTTGCTTTTCATCCTAAATTTAGTGCCCATTACACATGACATACACTGCCATAGATTTTTATAGAATTGATGGTCTTCAAGCTTTTGTCACCGTAAATGTAAAAAGAAATGCTTAAATTCTGGAGAGACGTGAACTATCAAACAGAAGTCTAATTTCTTAGATTTCCAGACACACTTTTGTGGGGGATGTTTGCCACCGTGCAAAATTTCATCAAGGAGGGAGGCCTTGCTGTCAGTGTCCTGTCACTGCCCTGCCCCCCCTGCTCAGTCACCAAGAGCTCCATTGTCAGATGGCCCCACAGGGCATCTTCTGTAGGCATCAGTGGAGAACCTGACCCAAACTGTCCACCCAGTTAGCCCTTCTCCTGCTCTCTTCCTCCATCCTTAAACAACAAACAAGGCAAAGACTGCAGATGAACTCTGGTTTTGATTGTACAGAATTAATGCTATTCCAGATTTAATAGAGGAACCCCAGCACTAATAAGATCTTCAAATCAGAATGAGCATTTTAAATACCTCTGATGTATTACACTCCACTCTGTACTTCCATTAGCTTCCTTCAGAAGCTCAGGACAGAGTTGTATATTTAGATATATGTTTAATCTGTTATACTTTTGACTCACTCCCAGAACACTGTGACTTTTGGTTAGTTATTTATTTTGTTTAAAAAAAAAATTCTTTTTCCCCTGATATTTGGTAGCTAATGCTAAATTTTTATTACTGGGCACACTGAGTAATAGAGAAGTGAAAATATTTTTCATTAATAGCACTTTTTAGTGTGATTAGAGAGAAGTCACATAACCTCTTTGGGGTCTTAAAGATAACATTCTTGTTTAATTATAAGCTTGTTTTAGAGACTGCAAGAAGCAGAATTTGGTAGCTGATAGTCAAGATACTGTATTTGAGGCAACTGGTCCTAAGATTTTTAGCTGTCTCAATTTACTTGCCCAGTCCAAAGTGGTACAAGCTCACATTGACTGTTTAAATGCACTTGGCTGTGTCCTGCAAAGTCACATTACTAAACGTGGTCAAACTAATTGCACATTTCAAACATAACAAAGGTTAATTGAAATAAAATGTCAAGGAGATCCCCTGTAACTTCCCAATTCCAAATTTTGTCAGAAAGCCTAAGGGGAAAATGGAAGTACTTATGGTACTTCCAAAACAGAAGCCCAGCTTCAAACACTGGACCAAGACTAGGACACAAAAGCATCCTCACTTCAATTAAACTATCCAGACTACGATACAATGAATCCAAGTACCATATAATCCATCACAGCTTTTAAATTACAAATGGAGAGGCTATTTCTAATGAGACACCATCACTGTTGCTATTTATTAGCAGTGTTCATATTCAAAAGACTCTGAAACAAGCCCCAAATAAGTAAAGTCAAGATTAAAACTAAATTATTGTCCTATGCCCCTAGTCTAAGTGAAAACTTTTGTTAGTAATTCTGGGGAGAAAGGAATAAAAATCCCCATACATGAAGAAGTTACAGCTGTGATTTGGAATACAAATGAAGCAGTTTCCTGCAGCTCAGTGAAAAACAATCACTCTTAAAGAAACAAAGCAGCATTAAACAGTGGTGTTTAAGAGTCATAACACCCTACATTAGACATATTTCATTTGTGCTTTTGGTAAGTGATGACTAATTAGGCACACTGAGTCTGGCATTTTAAAAGGAAATCATTTGGTAATTGGAAAGCCCCACAGTTAACAGCCTTGAAGCCTGTAGCATTTCCTTTTAACAGGCTGGAAAAGACCAGCATTTCTCTGGAGAGAGGAAAAATTACAGAAATTTTAAATGAAGGAAAGTTATATCCATAGTTTACAGATTGGTTTTTCCAAGGATTAGTTTTGCTGAAGTTTTTCAACTTGTTTTTCTTTCTTTTTTTCTCCTTCCACAGAGAACTTACATCTTCACTTTCTTGCTGAGCTCACGAGTCTTCATTCACCCACACGAGCTCCTGGCTAAAGTGGGGCAGATCTGCATTAAACAGAAGCAGCAGCTGGAAACGGGGACTGAGGCAGAAAAGGTAAGTGGACCATTATGTCCCTGTCGTTTATTTCCCACTCTCTCCTTCTCACTGTAAAGCTAAATCGACTGATAAAGAGTAATATGAAATTGTAATTGGCATTTGTTGCTGGATGCACTTGTATTTGGGTCGTTTTCCTTGAAGTACCTTTCCTTCATTTGCTAGAGGTTTTGTCCTGCCTTACCAGTCAGCTGCAGGTCAGTGCTGTGCACTGGAGCAGTGTGTACCTGCCATGAAAGTTGCCCAGCAAGCTGGTTTGCACTTTTGAGCTGTCACCAAGTAAGGAAAATCAGATCCAAGAAAATCCTTTTCTCCAGTCAGCCTCACCGTCCTATTAGAGTTAACAATAACCTCTGCTGTAGGCTATTGTTGGGGTGTTTTAACAGTAAATCAGAAAGTTACCTCTCACAAAAATTAGGAGATGCACTTATTTAAAATGGTAACCTGCACTGACATGTTTTACTACAGTCAGTTAAGCCAAACTTACATCCATCTAAGTGTCACCACATGCAGAGTGTGTAATGAAAGACTCTTGACTGAATTTGAAGTTCCAGAAAAGTCCAAGCTGGGAAGCAAATCAGAGTGACAGAAAAAGGATGGTACCAACAAGTATTTGAAGACCTAAATTGTGCAAATCCTGGGCATTTTTTGGAACCTTTCTTCTCTGATGAGAAATTACATGCTCACATTGCTAATCTTCAGCACGTTAATAGTCTCATTTTGTTTTCTTGGTGTATCAGCACTCTGAGTGGGGAGCACGAAAGGCAACCCTGGTTTGTCAATAAAGAGTTTTTGACAGCAATACTGACCTAAGGGCTTTTTCTCCCATACTATTCCTGATGTGCAGCCTCTTAATTAATGTCACAAAATTGCTCCACAGGACAAACTAACCATGGTGCAAAATGACTTTCATCCAGGTCAGTCCCCTGATCTACTCTCCACATATCTGCACTGCTCATTCTGTAGGTGCTGGAGAAACCAAGGCTCAGGGAAAGAAGATCCAGTTTTGTACTCAGAGGTGATAATTGTCCCCAGCACCACTGCCAAACTTAATTTGTGACTGCGCAAACTCTGCTCTGTAAGTTGTAAGGGTTCCTCAGCAACATGTAACTAAACTACAGAGATGGGAACCACCTAAAGATGCCAGGACCATCTGAAATATGGAATGAGTCAACCTGAGCTGTAGATGTATGTAGGGGAGGACTGCTGTGAGTAGAAAATATCCAAATACATCCACAAAATACTTGGAATTAAAATGAATAGGATATAAGATTAAACTTTAGTGAATAACAATGCATTTCAGAGATTTTCCAATGAAAGCCACCTCTGGGGACCAAATCAGCTGGTTCTTTAGAGATACAATGCTAATTGTAAAGTAGTATTAGTGTGGCTTTTCAGCAGATGTGTTAAAAAGTCTTGGCTTCCTAACAGAAATGAAATAGCATTACACCCTAACAACAAGGTGTCAAACAGGGCAGCTCATATTCCAAACACCCACTCTCTCACACCTTCTGCTGGCACCTTAGACATGGGCCTGTAGGAAAACCAGCAAACAGCAGGCTGACAATAAAACTTCTGGGAGGTGGCTTTCATTTACATGCTTTTGTGGTTGCTCTTTCTACTATGCCCTTGATCCCTTCCTACATCCTTAATATCAGCTGCAAATTTTTCCTGCCTTCTAAACACAAACTTTTTGGAAAACACTACCTAAACTTCTGACATTCTTCTCAAATTACTACTTTACTGCCCTCTACTGCAAGCACCTGTATGCTTTACAGAATAGTTTGGCCACCAGCATTTGCAAACATTTGTTTTTCTATGTGGCAACAAATAAAATCTCATTTCACATACAGCATACAAACTCTTGACTCAAGATACTCTCAAGTATTCACAGTCATAATCCATTAAGGTATCATCAGCTACCAGCACCTTCTAATTAAGTGGCTGCATAGCAGGAAATAGCTGACAAAAGCAGTTAAAGCATCTCTGATCATTTCTGATAGAGTTTGCTAATGCAAATCTCTTAAGATAAGCTGGGCAACTTGGTGCCTGGATAGCATGTGAGCTGAAAAAGTGGCAAGAAACCAAATTTTGAGGTTACATACATATCCTTCTGTTGGTTTTGACATTACTGGCTAGCCAAAGAGTTCCTCAGAAACACAACCCAGAGAAAAGTGGATTGAAAAGAAAAACACTTGGGGGTGTCTTGGAGCCTTCTTAGAGTCCTTTTAACTAGTTACAAAAAGCAAGAATTTCACAGTTTAAGACATCAATTATAACATACAAGTCAGTAGTTAAGATTGACCATAAGGGAAAAAATTTAACTCTCCATAACTGCATTAGAGATTGGAAAGTCTCAAACGGGATTATCAGGGAAAAATCACTTTGATAGTATTATTGAATGGAAAAAAACCCGTTTTTACAACTGTGGTACATTTTTTTCTGCAGCCTGAGAGTATTTTATATGTCTAAGGTTAAAGTAGTAAGAAATAAAAAGAGAACGTAGAAGTTAGTTTCTATTAAGATTGTTTTGCCTTTCTTGGAATATATCAGTCCCTTCAAAAATTACTATTTCCCCTGGGTTTTGTTGCCAGTAAATTCTCCTTTTTAAAACCAAAAAATGAAAAAGTACTCATAACCAGGTCATTGCCATTAAGTCTTTGCTACAAGCTTAGTACTGCTATTGCCCTCCTTTCTAATTGGGAGTTGTTTTTCAGTCCTATCTCATCTCATGCACAACAGGGTCAATCCACACTACTTAAATTAATAGAATTATTTCTCTTCTCAAAGAAGTATTTATGGGAGAAGTATTCCCATGGATTCAGAGAACTCTGTCAGGCCTCACAAGGGGAGGCTGGTGTGTGGAGTAGGACTGGAGAAAAGTAGGTTGGTAGGTTTATTGCAACCGTGACAGAAAGGAAACTCTGCTGCTACCCACAGATCTGTGATGTTTCCATCTGGGTTACCACGTGCACCAAGCTTGTCACGCTGCTTTGGGCTTCATCAGAGTGCACATGGAACAGAAATCCCATGTTCTGCTGCACTGAGGTCTTTTAGCAGTGTTCTCAGAAAGTATACACCTTACTTTCATGAGTGGTAAAAAGCATCTGGTGAAACACTTAAGCTTTTTTAAACCTGAAGAGTGATAGAGTTTGCAGTTTGTCTTGCAACATGCCTGGCTTTCCATAACAACTCAAAAGCAGATACACGGGTTGGGAAGTCAGTGTTCATAAATCACTTGTGTTTTAAGCTGTACGTGGAGTGTAATTTGGGGTAATTTGGCTGAGTACTACTAGTGAGGCACAAAGCTTTATTTTTCTCCTTCAACCCTTTTTCCTTCTATATCAGTGTCTAAAAGAACTGATGAAATATAGCCTGGAGTTACACTGCACGTACTTCAAGTCCTGACAGCTGCCACTACCTCTTCAGTGGGCTCCTGGTCTTTAAGGAGCAATCTTACACACACCAGCATTAAAAAAGCACCAGCTACGACTGATTTAGTCTCTTCAGCTGCTGGGGTCAGTCTAGACAACCCATTAATTCTTCATGAACTGAGTGTTCATATGGAGATGCTTGCCATGGCCTAAGGTGAGATTTTGAAACCTTTCTGCCCTCACCACTCCTTTTTCAGTTCCAAAAATAAAAAAGAAAGGACAGTCAGGGTGCTTAATACTAAAAAACAGTTCTGTAGCAGCTTTTGGTAAACAAAAGTGGAGTAGGCACATTTAACTTTAATTGAATGGGAGTGCACTCCCTGGCTAATTAATCGTCCATCACCACCTACAGATTATTCTTTTAATAATGTCAGGCTCCATGCATTTCCTAGCAAATAAGTATAAATTGTCTTTTCCCCAAGGCAGATGACAGTGGGAGTTTGGAAGACAGGCAGCTATAATCTGGAACTGTGTCCCACACTGTTGAGAAACAACTTGAAGCTGCACACCAGGGGCACTGACAGACACTGCTTTGCAGGAATGCCCACTGGTGACAAAAAGAATGGTGATGTTTTCTTTTTGCCCTCCCTACGCAGCTATTCTGTGTTTATCTCATTAGCAGATCAATTAAATGCTGTCACTAGAAACAGGTAGGAAATGCATGGTAGCAATAGCAGTTTGCAGATCTTAAAAAAACCAAAACAACCCAAGAAAATTCCCTCTAGATGTGCAAGGAGGCAATGGCTGATTGTCAAATTGAGAATTCTAAGGGTGCATTGTTTAACTTCAAAGTTCTTATCAATGATTATTAATATTCCCATTGACTATATAATGGTGAAATGTAAAAAATAAACAAAAAAAAAAAAAAAAAGCAAAACCAGTTCAGTTTAGTTGACCTTTGGCTTTGATTAAATAAACTGGGACATACCATGAGGAGATGGTGTTTTGGCAGGAGTTGCTACCAGCATTTGGAGACATTCTGTATTTGTCTTACAGCAGGTTCCTGTAGTGACACTCACATGCTAAGGGCCCCCCTGCCCCCCGAAGAGGCAGCTCAGGGAGGGAAGGGCTGTGCTGTGCCTGGGGACTTCTGCACTTACACAAGTGGGGAGGGAACACAAACAAAGCTTCCTCTTTTTCCTCAGTGCATCACAAGTTGGGTAGGAGGATAAATATAACCTGATTTAAGGTTTGATTCTTCTTGTTCATTAAAAATGTTCTTAGCACTCACACTCCCAATTTTACAAGAGTGCTCCCTTGGAGGTACTGATGCTGCTGTCCCTTGATGCAATGGAGAGGGGAGTAATTGGCATCCAATTCAGGTCTAACTGATGAAAAGCCTTAGAAGATTCACAGGTAACAAAAAAAAAATTAGAAAAATACTCTCCCTGCCCTTTCTGTGGTTGATAGCTTTTTGAGCAAAAGCCAATACCTTTCATTTCGAAGTCTGTTTTGATTTAGATGTCATGGAGGGAACACACACGTCTTTCCTGTCATTCATTTATTTAATATACAGCTCAGTCTGGATGGTCTGATAAATTCTATAGAACAGAAGTGTCTTTGTGAACGTTTCTCATGGAAGACAGCTAGTAGAGTTTGTACACACTTGAATTCAAACACTATGGTACTGCTGCCTCAGATGGCATAAATCAGCTTAAATCCCATGGACTGCAGTTAAGTCCCTTGAACAGTTCTGTCATCTTCCTGGTTTTATACAACTAACCTTGAAAATATACTGCAATTAAGTCCCTTGAACTGTTCTGTCATCTTCCTGGTTTTATACAACTAACCTTGAAAATATACTGCAATTAAGTCCCTTGAACTGTTCTGTCATCTTCCTGGTTTTATACAACTAACCTTGAAAATATCTTCAAAGTGTTTGGTAAGAGACATCACCAAGCTATCATGAAAGGAGGCTAAATGATACTATTTAGGAATCCAGTGCACAGTTAAATATGTTCTTTTTTTTTTGTCCCCATCACTTACTATTAATGCAAAGTATTTTCAAGGGTGTCTCTAGATTTCTGTGAACCTTTATAGGCCAATTTAATCTGCAGTCAGATAGGTCAACGGTCAATAATCAACTCATTGTTTCTTTCTAGGCAAAACTAAAATCCTTCGCTGCCAAAATCATTCAGCTCCTGAAGGAATGGACTGAAACTTTCCCCTATGATTTCCAAGATGAAAAATCCATGAAAGAGTTGAAGGAGATTGCTCACAGGATCACACAATGTGATGAGGTAGGGGTGGGAGGGAGAAAAAAGTTAAGTGCTGAAGCGGTATTTGTCAACTGCTACATGAACTGTGCCATGTTCTGTACAATCCTGCGGGCAGTATTTTCTAAAGGAACTACAGCAGCAGTTGCTAAGTTGTCAGGGTAACCACAGGACATGGGCTGCCTGATGGACTTAATGGTCCATTAGCAGAAACTGTCTATGTCTAATCACCACATGTAAGAAGAAGAGAGAAAATAGTCATGACAATATGAAAAATTACTGTGGTGCAGAAGGAGAAAGAACAGTAACTATAATGGCTCAAGAGGATTTAATACTGAATTACATACCATCCTTTGTGCATTGTCACTACTCTGTAGGTCTAAGTTCTGCAAGACACATCAGCTAGTTGTATCAAATGTCCTCTTGGCCAAGGTGAGGTGAAGATCTTTATTATTTAGCAGCTCATTCCCAGCTTCTAACAATAAAAAGCAGCTGGTTTATTGAAATGTTTCAGGTGACAGGCACAGTATTTCCACAAAGCAAGTTATCTTTGAGCTCTGCTAGCTAGTCCATCACCCGTCTTAACAGCTCTGAGTTTCTAGCCTGTGAAGAAAACTAGGCCTTGAAAAAACCTTCTAAAGCAAATAGATAAAGTGAATTGGAATAAAACAACAGCTGTTAAGTTTTTTTGGGGGGAGCAAGGGGTCCAGGGCAGAGGGGGATGTTGGGGTTTTTTGTTTGGTTTGGGTCTTTTCCAACACTCACAAAGCCTACACTTTTTGTTCATTGAGAAAGTCACTGTTAACAACCAATGGACGGAAGGAAGAGTATAATCAAGAACTAGAACAAGAGAATCAGTTGTAAAGTGATTGTACAAATGTGAAGTCTTACTTATATAGAAGCTTCTCACTGTTTTTAAACCCACAACTTCACGATTTTTTTGAGAACCATTAGGAGGAGCCAGGAAGACAGTTGTATTATGTGTTTTTGTTGATTCAGCTGAGAGAAAATGAAGAACAACAGGTTTGACAGCAGGGCACAAATCAGGGATAGGACAATAGAGTGAGGTGTTACCAAGTCGTCAGAAGAAGTACGTGGGTTTTGTTGCATCAGCAAAGATGTTTACATGGGTGCTATGTGAGAACGTCAGTGCCTTGGGAGGAGAACAGGAAGTAGGACTGTAACGTGCCTTCTCTGCTCTTTGCAGACAAGGGCAAAGGGGGGGATGTTGGCAGAGATAGCACTGTGAGAGGGGACTTGGCAGAGGCTTTATTTAGCATCTCTATCTTAGTATTTACTTTGTCTGTTACTTCGAACTAGAAGGAAGTGGTGCCCTTTCTTTCTTCTTCTTCTTCCCCTTCCTTCCCACTCTTACATATGAGTAATGGAAAAGCCCATCTTCGTGGAGTGGCTCAGTGCTGTGGTGTCCGAGGCATCTGATGGCATGCATTAATTACAGCACCACCATATTCACCCTCTTAACAAGGCTACCAGTCAAGGTTCATCAGTGAAGAGCTATGCCCCATCTGACCCCTAGGAAATACTAATTTGACACTGACAAAAAGCAACTCGCACTCTTAAGTTTTTGTTACCACATTGAATTACCCCCCATACTATGCTTCAGCATGGAATTATGGTAAAGGTTGGGGGTTTACTTTATATTTTAAAGCTTTTTCAAATCCCCTTAGGACACTATTCTTCATACATAAGGTAGAAAGTCAACTGAGAACTCACACAAAGCAGTCAGGTGTTGTCCTGGTGGTATTAGACAGCATACTAAATAGCTAAAGCTACAGCCAGGATTGCACCCCAAAGTTTGTAAAAATGAACTCAAACAAGTACAAATCACTGTACAGTCATTGACTTATCTTCCAAAGTTGTAGGGAAAATTACAGTAAAGCCAGTAATGAAAAGAAACTGCTAAAGCTCTTAAGGACATTTGTCTAAGCATTAAGATGCTAATAAATTCATAACAGCTGAAGTAAGCCATAGCTTTTCATGTCTCTGAGTTTCTTTGTTCACTTTTACATAATATCTGCAATACCCTCACCTATCTTCAAGTGTCATTTTCTACAATCCTATCAGCATTTCTGCTTCCTCCCAGACACGTGGGCAGTTCAGGCCCAGTGGCTGAAGGCAAACCATTCACAGTGGAAAGCTCAGCATACCAGAGAGCAGAATTCTGCTTTGTTTTAGTCCCCTCCACCAGGCTCCCCTGGCATTTCTGAACACTTGTAGCACAGTATCAGAAATGACTCCAGACAGCTGCTGTTCAGCAGTAATCCAGCCTCAAGATGAGCTACACTGCCTTCAGCTTTTCATTTGATTTCACTTGGGAGTCAGATTATTGCCTTGTAAAGCACCATTCTGACACCATTATTGCTTAATTATAACACACAATATACAAGTATTTGGTAGTCATCCCTCACATCTGCTACATAATTTCAGTCATCACTGCACATTAGTGGCTCCTTTGAGTGGTCACAAATTCATTGCAGTTCTTTCTAGCACATCCCATTGACTGGCAGAAGTGAATCTTGTGGTTAACTTCAAGAAAAGTAATTTGCTGACAGCTAGAGAATGATTCTGTGAGGAAATGGACTATCTGGTTGAACTAATTTTGCCAGCAGCAGAAGAAACCTGGGCCACTTAAAGCCCAGATAGGATGGAGGAGTAGGAAAGATATCAAGTTAGCTCTTTGGGGTTGATCTCAGAGAAATGTCTATAGGACACAATGGCAGAAACAAAATATCACCTTAGTTGTCAAAACACTGAGCAGATGGATTATGTTCCTGTGGCTTTACCTTTCAATGAATCCTTACAAATCTTATGTTTAAAATCTCCACATGATAAACAGGAAAGACATTTTAGTTGTCCAAGAACATGATGTATATTGTGCTCTTATATAAATATTTTGATGCTATAGCTGTTCAAAGCTAAGTCGGGATATTTTAGGGGTATATTCCTGGACATAATGTGAATTCCCTGGATTCTGCTTGGGCTAGACAGACTGGAATCATCAGTGGGCCTGATCAGAATGAGAGCTTTTGGTGCTTGGTGCACAGAGGTTCCAGGAAGCCTTGTGCGAGCAGCTCCTGCACCTTTCACATGCCCAGTGCAGCTGCTGACACGGGTGCCCTGGAAATGGGGCACTGCCCAAAGGAGCAGACCAGCCAGCCAAGCAAAGCAGAGCTGGGAAGGCAGGCAGGCAGAACAGTGTCATTACAGAGTTCTGTGGGTATTTAGGACAAGGTCATTTGTCACAGAATGATCAGCTCAGGAAAGATGAAAGAAAATGGATAATAGGCATTTATTTTTCCTAGGCAGAAATTCTCTGGTGATCCATGTCTGCAATAGCTAAAGGTTTTTAGCAGTTGTTGTTTCTCCCTTTTGCTTAGGAAAATGGAACAGTGAAAAAGATCATTAGCCAGATGACACAGAATCTCCTGATGGCCCTCTCTGCACGGAGCCAATACCAGGAAATCAGAGAGAAATTCCGTCAGCCTGTCACTGACAAGGGCACCATCCTCAAAACCAAGCCCCAGTCAACTCAAAAGGACATCCTGAGTGTGTGCTGTGACCCTCTGATCCTGGCACAGCAGCTGACCTACATTGAACTGGTAAGACACTGAGTGGGGTGCAGTATTCTGTTTTCCGTTTACTAAATATTAATATACTCATCAGTATGAATTTTGCTATGGCTTCACTGAAAGCCTCCAGCGTTTTCATAAAATAATGTGAAGTTAAGTAATGAACAAGACCAGTTAGGTCCACTGATAAAAGCACCTCACACATCTACACTGTAAGAAGATGAAGTTACCAAAATGTTCTCCTAACTTTGATTCTTTTTTTCACAGAACTCTGTTTTTCTGTACAATGACAATCTCTCCTCTCTCCAAACACAGGAAAGGGTGAGCAACATTTACCCAGAGGATCTGATGCAGATTGTCAGCCACATGGACTCCCTGGATAATCACAAGGTACACACAGGTGTACAGAGGGAAAAAGAAACAAAGAATAACCAGGATGAAAAATAGCACTCCATAATTTAAGTATACCCTGTGCAAGAAAGACTGACATTTTCTAAGCTTTAAGCTCATGCCTCTAAACACGTGCCACAAGATTTTATCAAGATATAAAAAGGAAGTTTATCCTTTGGTAAACTTGGACTTTACAGGAGAGGTTTAACACGTGACCTGTTCTCTTACAGTGCCGAAGTGATGTGACCAAAACCTATAATTTGGAAGCCTATGACAATTGGTTCAATTGTCTCAGCATGCTGGTGGCTACAGAGATTTGTCGGGTAGGTATTCGTAGAAAACAAGATTGCAAAGGGATCCTGGCCTTAAGGACAAGAGGCAGGCAGTGGTCTAAATGAGATTTAAACATTAGCTGTGCAATTAAAGATAATAGCATTATTCAAGCATTAAATTATTTGCATGCTCAGATGATTAAGAGTTCAAGGCTATGTTTGACTTCACATATATTCTCTAATTTTGTGCAGCTGCATTAGTCATGCAATGAAACGGAACTTGTGTGGACTGAGTTAGGAGCTCTTTTGGATTTTTCTTTTTTTAAATACATCAAAAGATTCTTAAAAATACTCGTCTTTAAATGCAGATTTACCAATAAACAGCTGTCCTTCCACTGCATTTAGATAACATTAGCATTGTGATATATTCATTTTTTAATTTATATTAATTCATTTTATTCATACAATATTCATTGCAGAAAAGTCAAGAATAAGCTTTCTTTAAAGTCTGGAAAGAAAGTGGACTACTGGAAAGGTTAAAAAAAAAAAAAAGAGGGAGAATAACCTTATTAGAAGTTAAGGTAACTTTTGTCATGTAATAGGCAAAGAAATGAAGGTGTACTGCCCCAGAAACCTTTTTTTTTTTTTTTTCTTCTTGTGTGTTCTCTTTTTAGCTTCTTATTAAATTATTCTTTTTAGATTTCTATTAATTCCAGTTCTAGCAAATGGGATTTTTTTTTTTCCCTATTCCTGCTTGGTCAGTAGCCCTTCTGTGGAAATCCCAATGTCTGCTGCGTTTTCATGAAGTCCAGTCTACTGATCCTAATCTCTTAAGATTTCCTGCTCTCAGAAGTGTATTGCAGAAGCACACCAAGACACTTTCAGAGCTGGCTGGTAGGGCTCATACATTTAGTAAATCATCAAAGAAAGGTTTTAGCACACTGAGGGCTAAGCCAGGCCTTCAACTACTGAACCATTTTCTTTTGATATGACAGAAACTAAAGTACTTAGGTCAGAGAGTCTGCAGTCACTGCTCAGGAGCCATTTTTATATAAGACAGACAGAACTTTAAGGTTTAAACAGGGAAAATATTTTCATGAATGAATGCAATCCAGGCAATCATTAATTTTGCTTTGCAGGTTATAAAAGACTTTGCAAATCAGTTGTTCAGCATCAGTTGCTTGATCCTGTGCACGTTTGCATGAGTGGGAATTTGTGTATTTGCTCATCATCACTACCTGCTCTCAACAGGTCATTTAGGAGTACGTGTGGCAGAACAAGAAAAGCAGGATGTGGCAATTGCTTTCTCTCACATTTAGGTTCCATGCCCCTGATCTTAAGTCTGTCCAATGCTTTGCCTCCTTCTTGAGAGGTTTAAATGCTTTCCATATATTCTGATAGAAGCAACACATTATCTTCCTTTTCCAGTAACAGGAAATTGCTGAAAGTGTCCAGCTTGTTTATGCAGAATTGCCTAAGACATGGGCTCTTTTGTATAAACAAAGATCTGCACTCCCCCACAACTACACAAGTAATTGGTAGTCATCCCAAATTATTTTATTAAAAATTAATCTTAACAAAAAATCCTGAGGCCTATATTAAGATTTAGCTGGACAAAGTCTTGAAATGTCTATTCACTGAACCAGTTACAAAGCCTTTGGCTGGACATCCTATCCAAAATTCAGACCATTCCTTCCCTCTTAACAGACCTTGGTGGTTTTTTTCCAGATTGTAAAGAAAAAGCAGCGTACAAGAATGGTGGAATTTTTCATTGATGTGGCAAGAGAGTGCTTCAACATTGGAAACTTCAACTCAATGATGGCTATTATCTGTGAGTATCCTTAACACAGATGGCAAAAGGCACTCCATTTTACAACCTGACTGGGGAGACTTGTCCTAAATTGGCCACATTAGCATCCACACTTCCACAGGGACAGTATCTGTCAGTGACAGATTAATGTGTGGGTGGATGAGCTTTAGCTACAGCTTCTGATTGTCAAGCTGAAACACCTTCCAGAATGTGTGGTGTTGATACATAAGCAGAGTTACATTAGCCCCATATTTTTTTTAACTCAGTTTTTTGTTTGTCTCCTCTCTCTCTCTGCATTCAGCTGGCATGAACTTGAGCCCTGTGGCACGGTTAAAGAAAACCTGGTCCAAGGTCAAAACAGCCAAATTTGATGTTTTAGAGGTATGTATAAAGTTTTGACTTCATATAGAAATCTATCAGATAGTAACTAGCAGAGGTTTGGATGAAACTTTGTCAGAGATCAGAGACACACCTCTGACAGTGGTCACCAGCACATAAATGTTTCCTCCATCTCAAACTCTTCTCTGCAAAGAAAAGTGGATGGCAGCTCTCTTAAGATTATTTCTTCCGAGCATATTTTTGCCCATTTAACTTCAAGGTAGTTTCCACTCCAGTGAATGCTGCCCTTAAAACTAATTAGAGGACTCCATCTAGTGGAGACGTGCATGGAAACAAAACCCAATTGAAATAGTCATCAAAAAGAGAGGTGACAGCAAAGGAGAATTTTGGGATTTTCCCCAGAGAGTCATTTATGATCTCCTTTCAGTCTGCTTTGTTAATGGAATAGATGCAAAGCCAGTACAGAACCCTCCTTTCAAGCGAGGTAGAAGTTAGAAAAACCTGCACCCAGACCTGATTAGTATAAAGGTACTCTATCCTGAAAGTTTAAAAAGGGGCCAAATGAAGTTACGAAGAATGAGCCCTGATGGTTGGAGCAAAGCTTTTTACTTTTAGGAAACATGTATTACTTGACAGCCTTTTCCCCCCTGTATAAAAACAGCATCACATGGACCCATCGAGCAACTTCTGCAATTACCGCACAGCGCTGCAGGGAGCGGCGCAGCGCTCCCAGACCGCCAACAGCAGCCGCGAGAAAATCGTCATCCCCGTCTTCAACCTCTTCATCAAAGACATCTACTTCCTGCACAAGATACACACCAACCGCCTGCCCAACGGGCAGATCAACTTCAAGGTAGGGCTCTGCTGCTGCAGGAACTGCACTGCCACTCACACCGGCTGCACTGGGCTTCTGGCTCATTGTATTACCCATTCCTTCAGTGCCCGTGTGATCCAAGCACAGTGATGTCACTATCCCAGGGAAGCTGATTTGAACCAAATCTCTGGGAAAGCCAGCCGTTGTCTATCTGTGGGAGCAAAGCATCATGTCTGATCAAATTTAATAGGTAACTTCAGCCTGAGTCATCAGCCTTAGCTGATTCCACCAGCTGTAAACATTCCACACAACCAGCAAGTGGTGTTTATCAGGTCTGCATGGGAGCTTCTACAGCTTCTGCGTTCTCTTTCCACAGTTAATAAACGTGCATGTCCAAGAGACCACAGCCTGTCAAAAGTACTTCTTGACAAAATTTTTTGTCATCATTAAGGCTCTCTAAGTGGAGGGGGGCACACAGAACAATAGAGGAGAAACCCTAAGTAATTACACATTTCTTAAAATCCTAGAAAGGAAAGGATATCTAAATGTTTCTATATGTTATTTTGATTTCATATTTAAAGAGTGCTTTATGAGAAAATCAGGTACGTCACATTTAATTTAAATTGAAGTTTGGAAGTGTAAAAAGTAAAGCAAATAAAAACTGTTTACTGTCCAATTCCAGTCACAGGCTAATGTAGACACACTCAACACAGGAAACAGGCACTATTATATATGAAGAAAAGGTTGATGATAAAAAAAACCTAAAGGCAAATAATCAGATGGTTAGCTGAGGTACACTGTTCTAAACTTGAGGCTGACAGCAGATGAGGAACTAGCAGCAAGAGGGGGAAATGAAGGGAGCCACAAGAAGAAAGGATAACAAGGAATCACAGAATATGGAGAGTTGGAAGGGTACACACACAGGGATCTCCAAGCCCAGCTGCTGGCCCTGCACAGCACCACCCCCAAGAGTCACCTGTGAGCATTGTCCAAATGCTTCTTGAATTCTGTCAGGCTTGGTGCTGTTAGCAATTCCATATAAGTCTGAGTAAGGGACAATAATAAGCAGCATAAATGAGAATAAGACTGAGAGGCTTTGAAATTTAAATGAACTAATATTTCAAAGAAAACAAGTACTATTTTAATAATACTCATTTAATTACTTCATGCAGAAGTTCTGGGAAATTTCAAGACAGATTCATGATTTCCTGACATGGAAGCAGGTTGAGTGTCCTTTTGAAAAAGACAAGAAAATCCAGAGCTATCTACTCACAGCACCTATTTATAGTGAAGAAGGTAAAATCCTTTATTGAACATTTTAGTGAGTCCTTCTTTGTGTTAAAATACAAAATATGCAGATATTTACATGCAAAACCATATTTTATTAGTAACTTGCTAAGTGTTATCACTTTCCTATTGGCTTCTGATAAGAACAAATTTCATAATGAAGACTGCCAAGTTACATGTGCTATATTGTAATCCTTAGATTTTTTTCCTCAGGTAAAGAACTCATATATCTGATTGTTCCTACTTTTTTTTTTACCAGCTCTGTTCATTGCATCCTTTGAAAGTGAAGGTCCAGAAAACCACATGGAAAAAGACAGCTGGAAAACACTCAGGTATGAAGCTTCCTCAGAACATGAGTCTTCCTGCAGACACACAGAGGCATGTGACCATCAGCTTCTTCTGTCCTATTTGCTTACCTGGCTTAAAACCATAATACAATTGTTTCTCCTTCAGAATTCAAATCTGAAAAAAATTCAGTGGGCCTTGGATTTTGATACAGCTTGTCCAGCCAGATCTGTTGAGGCTGCAAGATCACTGCTGGGACTGTAAAAGAGAATATCCTTTGTTTAGGCTGTCAAATACAGTAAAATAATCTGCATTTTTAGTAGTGTTCAGACATGATTTTCTCAGGGGAACAAATGTATAAAGATATTAAGGAAGTGCTCTCATCACAGCTATGCACTTACAAATCATACAAAAGGATGAAAATTTCTAGGAATATGCTAATTGTCAGTCTACCCTAAAGGATAAAGTCTCAAAGATTCCTCAGTCTTCTGAGAATGGGAAGCACCAGTGCACATGATGAGATCAATTATTTAGAATTTTTCCAATACTGAGGCCAAGGCAGAGAGATTTGTAAATCGTGCTAAACATGAAGATCTAACATATCTGTGCCAGACAGAGAATGAACAAAGCCTGCATGCCCTGAGCTCTGTTTAGGCACATTAGGACTGTATTGTCCTAGACAACACGTTTTCCCACTGATCCCAACATTTCCTAGGATGTCCACGTGAGCTTGTCCCTTATGACCCCCATGCAATGGACCTTGCATTAAATCCAACACTGTTCAGCCTGCAGTAGTTTAGGATGATAGACATATAACGTATGTTACATGCCTGAGCTCATCTTAAGGGCTTGAGTTAAATTTTCATCTCATTTAATGTCAGCATCTTTACTGAAATGCACAGATTTATCCCAGTTTCTAGCAGTTGAAAATCTATCCCTTGAACAGAGGCTGTTAGCTAATGATGCAAGATAGATCTATTGCCAAAAATGAAAAACTTCTTGTTCTTATAGGAAGGATAATGTTATTTTCTTATTGCTTCATCTTTTAGGACAACTCTGCTTAATAGAGCCTGAGATTTTTGGATCCGATTTGCAGACTCTGAAGCACATCTAATGGACATGTTTTTACAACCTGAATGAAAGACTTGGACTGAGCTAAGAAAGACCTCACTGGATGAGGTCTGTTTTGTATATACAGTAACTTTTATGAAATAAAATGTGGTAAATATTTCACATGTCAACCTTAAGGCACTTACTGAAGGGTTTTGGTTTTTTATTTTAAATATAAGGGCAGGGCCCTGTTCTCAGAGATGAAATGTATCATGGGAGATGGTATCTTATTCTATCAGCATCCAAATTTTTATTTTTTATTACTTCCACCAAAATAAATACAAATTAAAACACACATCCTAACTGAAGCCAGTGTTCAGGTTAAACACCCCATTGGACCAGTATCCTACAGAACACTCAGTATGTCTCCCTAGCTTTGTAATGAAGGGTTTCCTTCAAATCAGCAGAATTGTTCACAGATCTGTTCACAAGTGTTTGTTCCTCTCCTCCATCAGCAAATAGTGCCTTACAAGGTACTGAGCTTGTGTAGTTGTACCTTCTGACTGGGCTGGAAGTAAGGGAAATAAAAATATGGATGTCTCGAAACCAGCTACAATGTACTTTTTAAATAAAGAGGAGAATTATGGCACAGGAAGTAGAGTATACCTGCCTGTAACACTGATGGTGCAGCAAACCTATTTTTGTTACGTGATTTAAAGAGATAAGAGGGGGTAACTGCTGGGGTCTGTGTGTTTGTGTGTGAGTATGTGTGTGTGCACATGTGGTGATGCACACATGTCTAAGTTTTCATACTTCTGGGAACTATCCTTTAAATTCTGGCTGTCAGAATAGTTTGTGTTTTCTTTTTGAAAAATCAGGGAATTTTTTTTGTTTGAAGAAAAGAATATCTAACCTAGATTATAATCTCTGCAAAACAGGCCTAATACGCTTTTTAAAAAAGAATTTTTGGAAAATAAAAAATCATCATGAGCCAGGGAAAGGGAATTAAATTCAGATGTCCAGTTTGAAGTTAAGGCTAAAGTTTCCAAAGAAGCTTAAGAAGCATTAATCGCTGTGAATTGGTCATTTAATTCCATTGGGTCCTTTGAAAAGCCCAGTCTGCACTTACTTACAATTTAAACAAAGACCACCTCAATTTTTTCTAGTCTTTTGCAAGCCATGAGTAACTGTCTGGGACAGCACCCACTGAAGCCTAGGGGCAAACACTCAAAGAAATTAGTCAAACCTTTGAACAGGTCAGTACCAAAATTAGAGATGATCTGCAAAGCCACTGATGCTTGCCATTTTGCATTTCTCCTTTTAGTATTGAGTTTATACCTAATTCGACTAAGTACCTGAAGAGCTTAAGATTCAAGGTATTCATTTCCAGGGCGGGAAAAAAAATATAGTTAGGACTTTGTCAACTGATCTCTGAGTCAAGAAAGAAAAAAAAAATAGGCTCAGATTAAAAACTACTTTGTTTGATGAACAAATTATTACCCACAAATACCTACTTTTCTTTTCCAGTAATTTTTCTCTGGAGGCTTCAGGGCTGAGTACAAGGTAATAACTCAAGCCAGACAATTAGACTGGGTTTTTCGTTTTTTTGTCTTTAAAAAAAAAAACAAAAACAACAAACCAACAAGAACAGTCCCTCTAGAGTTGACAGTGGTTACAGCCTCCCTTAGAGAGGACCTCTGCAAGGACTTCTTTAAAAATGACCAGCTCTAGGTAGATGATGTTTATCTTATTCTGCCCTCTGCTGAGGAAGGGGCAAGACTTGCTGGACTGAGAGTCTGGTTTATTGCAGTCCAGCAGACTCTCCTTGCTCGAGTGCCTACAGCCAAGAACAGTGCTGCTGTTTGATGGGGCATCTGCAAGCTCTTTGCAGAAATTTGCTGTGTTGGCCCTGGAGCACGGTGAAAAATCAAAAAGAGCTTCCCCTCCTTAACTTCCCCCTTGACAAATACTTAAAATTAGAGGAGTAAGTTGAGGTAAGGAAGGGAGACAAATCAACATTTCGCTATTCCCGTAGCATTGGCATCAAAGAGAAACAAAAGCAAGTTACACCACGAGGAAGGAAGAAGTAGAATACTAACTGTTAACAAGAACAGCCCAGGAAAGGGGAAGGGATAAGTCTTATGACCTGCTGCTATTTTTCCTGTGCTGAAGTACTGGCCTTCAGCCCTGGATTCCAGCAAGAATATTTATACTGTATTATTACAGTGTTTTGCACTTTCAGAGATGTTCTAGCTAGTAACATTGTCAGACACTATATGAGGGATTGTATATCAGCTTTGTTTATGTAATTGAAGTTTAAAAGGGATGCTTAAAATTTAAGAAAAAAAAAAGTATATATTTGAAATGCAATTTTAGAACACTTTCTGTAAATGTATAAAAAAGCTTTCACATGAATGTGCACTTCACCGGTCAATCAGTCCAAGTATATACTTGAAATCCATGCAGTATCTACATTGGTTCCCTTTTATTTTTCCTCCCTAAGTTTGAACATTCCTTAAATACCGTGTTTTGCTATTCTGAGCTGAAATGCTAAATATAAAGCTGTACCATAAAGCAGGATATTCTGTGTTTGACTGGATGTGCTTGCATTAATAAAAAAGAAGAAATTGCTTCAACCATGATTAACTTTTTCCACAGTTATTTTTCACTTGCAAATGTATCAAACCACAACCCAGAAGCTGAATGAGGTGTGGATGCTGTCTGGTCACAGTGAACCAACTGGGTACTTTCTGACTTGAAAAGCTATAGTATGAAATATTTAAATTTCTTTCAACAAAGGCAAGAGCAACACTAAGCCAACAATATGCTGCCACTTCTCATTTTCTCTTTGTAGTAGTATTTCATGGATTTGATAGGGTCTGTGCTACTATTTTTATTCTCTCAGTGGAAGTGTTTAACAGTTCCACTGCGTAAAAACATTCTGTGTCCTAAGAGTTGGTTTTCATTTTTCCTGCCTATATTTAAAATCCTTTGAACAGCAGAGCACAGGAACATTGCTGGCTGCAGCAGATGCAGGGTTTCCTGTGGCAAGGCTCCATTGGCATTTCAACACCCCAGCACCTTTGGTTGCAACCACTGCCCCTTTTGGTGCCCTGCTGTACAGAAGCAAAGCCACTTCTCCAAGGTCACACAGAGAACAGACAAGCACGGAGCTGTGAGCAAAATCCAGCTTTTCTTCCCCAGTGCCACCTTCTTGCTCAGACATACAAGCCTTGGAAAAAAAAAAATTAAATTTTGGCAGTGCAGGAGCTCTGGAAGTCCCACAAGCGTTTTTGATCTGTTGGAAAATCTCTAGGGAAATGCTTTTGGTAACCAGACATCCACAGCAGACTTGCAGAGCTGAGCAGTGCTAGGCTCAGTCATCACAGCTCATTAGAAAAGATAATGATGTTTACCAGCATTAAGAGGATGGAGCAGATAAGAGTCTTCCTGATGGCCAGTTCACACTCATAATTAATACGAATATTGCATCCTTGAAAACTCGCTTCCAATTATGTCCCCTCCAGTCATTAGGATAAATTAGCTATTTACACAGGCATAAGAGTAAACAATAAAATTGCTTTCCAGGCACTTCACTGCCATTAGAGCAGAGCACAGTGTGACAAGCAGTAGCTCAATGCCAGTAAGGTATCCTTAGTTACGTTAGCAGCAATTTGATTTATCAAATTAGTAATTCCCAACAAACAGCTTTTTTTTAGCTAATAACTCACGGGGCAAAATCCAGCTGAGCAGTTAGCTGCCAACTGATATTAGTACACCTTTTGGGGACAAATTAGTACATCTTCTGGGGATGTGCTGACTCATCTTCCCTCTTCAGCCTTGAATGTATATAATTTTATCAGGGCAGCCCCAGTTTCCAGCTAACCAGAAAAGCCTACAAGCAGTGTGTGGAAGCACAGTTTTGACCTTGTTCTCTGCAGCAACTGAATAGGGCTGTGTGGACAGTAAGATACTTCAAAAAGAAATTTAAAAAAAATCGAATTGCAGAAAGAATTCCTCTGCAACTGCTAATGCATGCCATCAGGGAAGTTTCCAGACCAGTAAGCGTGCAAATACTACCTTCTTTCAAATGCTTCCTTTCATGCTTGTCCCTGGCAAGGCAGGGATAACTGGGAATGTTTTGAGGTTCCAGCAATTTCTATGGGCTCTGACAGAGGCTCCCTGACAGCGCAGAGGTTTGCTGCCCTTCACAGCTTTCCAGGGTGGACCTTGGGCTTTGGAAGAGAGAAAAACTACATTTGGGGGTACAGTTCTGCAGTAACTTGAAGGTACAACATAAATTATAACCATCTCTCAACACTGTAACAATAAAGGAATTGAAACATTTCTAGTGTTTCCAATGTTATAAGCAATTTTGGCATCAGCATTTTTATGACTTCTTGATAGCACATTCAGCTTTTTCACAGAGGAGAAACGCAGTTGATTGCTGTAAGATAACTTACGGATAGTGATTTACTTTCCTAATGAAATAGTAAAAAGAATAAAATTTTATGTCAAGCAGGGAGTGCTGGACAGTCTGAGACATATTCTACCCTCTCCTTAAGACGTGTGATGAGGAAGAAATTCAAACCAGCAGGAAATGCAACAGCCAATAAATACTGTTTGTGATCTGTTAGGAGGCATACTTTACAATACTGGTTACTTCGGCTCCTGACAACCAATAATAAAAAGCACTTACAGAGAGAAGTCCTGTCAGAAACAGTGTTTGGCTAAAACAGTACACAGCTACTTCAAACTATTAGCAGGACCTACCAGGAAACCAAACCTCCCAAAAAACCGAAACTAAACACACATACACACACACACACACACAAACAAAAAGAAAACCAAAACCCAGGTCTGTTGACACACAAAGGAGTTCTGTTTACAGCCCTTCTTCAGCACTGGGCCTGTGGACCATTTTACACGACTGAAAGAAAGCTGAAAGTAAACAGAAAGCAAAGCACCAGATTCAAACATCCTCACCTAATTCAGGACAGAAAAAAAGGAACTTGAAATTTAGTGGAAATTTGCTTCTAATATTTCTAATCTTACCTAGCTTCTTCGGATTAAGCAGCAATCTTAAAAGTAATGTAATTCTGTTTGGGGGCAGAAGTCAAATGAGTCCCAACAGAATCTCATTACAGAGAAAACTACTTAACATCTTTTTAATCCCTGTCACATGAGCACACTACGGCCTCTTCTGATTCTATGGCATATTAAATAAAATACAGCATCTTGCTATTCATCAGTGTCAACACAGAAAGTGTCCTTTAAAATATTTACACAACATCCATTTGTTTACATTCAATTCAAACAAGATACTGCTAACAACACTCCACCTCCACAAACATCTATTAAATCAAAGAACAAAGTACAACGTATTGCAGCAACAGAGCACTGTGGAACTCAGCAAATACAGCTGTGATGGAGTTGACTGAAGTCTTGGATGTTTATGGCACTACCAGAATTTAATTAAACAGTGAACTACTGTTGTCTGGGGACATAACAGCTCACTACTGAAGAACTTACGTCAGTTTGGGGAAAAAAAAATCACTCCTCAAGTATTTCAAAAACATAACATCCAAGAAAGTAATGAATAATTTGACAGACACAAGCAAATCTATTTTCTTTTCCTATACACCTCTTACTTTACTACTTAAAAATTTCAGAGTATCCAAGTATTCCAAAAAGAATTTAACAATAATCCAGCAGCTGAAAAATCACTTTGACAAGATTTTTAAAAGCACACAAACACACACCCCCGCAACATCTGCCCTGTGGATGAATTCACAGGCCAGAACACCATCCCAGCTGCTCCCCAGGAACTGCACGGCCCAGGAAAAGCTGGCTTGCAACCTAAGAGTAGCCAAAGCTGTCTCAGAGCTGCTCTCCAAAGCGTTCCTGAGCACCAGGCAATCTCAAAGGGTTTTATTTTTGCTTCACTATCCCTTTAACAGGATCATTTTCCCCATGGATTGTAATGAAGTCAGCAGGAAGCCACTTAAGCTTGCATAAAGCTGCTTCTCCAAACCAGTGTCTACTAGTCTCATTGAATAGCATATTTTTAAACAAATTCAAAAGCACAACCCACATTCTTTCCTGCAAAGGGTCTCAAGTATAAGTGCACCCTGAGCTAATCTCATCTTGACTTCCTTTAATGAAGAATACTTCTCTCTAGTGAAGACTACAGATTGTAAATTCCCTGAAAAAGGTTACAATTTATGTGGATAGCATGCAACAGAAAAAAAAAATTATTTCATGATTCAGTGGAGCATGTTCCTATTTAAATATTACTATATTTACTAGTCCAGCACTAAAATGCAGTAACCCCTGCAGGGAAAAACTTGGCCCAGAGCTTGAAGTAATGTAAACAGCATCTGTCAAAACAAAAGGACAAGGCCCAGCCCTTGGCCATGTAACCCAAGGCACACAGGTTGTGACTCTGAAGCCTGACACTCTTTTTTGCAGTGCCCAAGCTGCAGTGTGGTGTTTATTCTTCCTCTGCAGGCAGAGCACACCTTGGGAAATCCAAGAGCAGGTCTTGCTCTCAAGCAAGAGATTTTCATATTTGAAGCACAACTAATTAGCTCGCTTTCTTGGATGAAGCCAGGAAACTCATCCAAGGCAGAGTTACCCATCTGACTGGGAAGGAGCACCCCTGCCCTGCATTACAGCTCACAGCAGCACCCAGAGAACAGCAACACTGCTGCTCACAAACTCCTGCTTGTGGCTCACTGTGGCTGTGCCCAAATGCAGTCACATGCCGAACACGCTCAGGTAACTGAAATCACTTCATAGTACAGGCATATCCCACTATTTCTGTTCTAGTTCTATTACAGAGCAAAAGCAAGGGTGCACATTCAAACACACAGAGCTGCTGAGCTGGTGTGTGCCACAGCACCATCTCACACAGGTGGCTATTGCAGGGAGCTGAACAAGGGAAACCCCAGGCCTGCAAGGGCTCCTGTGAGTTCAGAAATCCTCAAATCATGAGCCATTTGGAATACTTGTGTCAATTCCCAACACACACATTAAGTATTTCCAAGTGTTCTGACTTCCTTTAAACTCCAATGCATTCCCTTCCACCGTTTGGGATAATGAATGGAAGTTTCCAGAAGTGGTTCCTGGTGACTGCATTCATCTCCAGACCTCCCCCATTGCCTTCCAGCACTGACACCGTGGACTGGTTTCCATCGCCCCGATGGGGTCAGCTGACACTGATCTCCCTCTCTGTGGCTGATAAGCACAACCACACAGTGCAAAACAGCAGACACCTGGCTATCAGCACTCTGCTGTTTCCAAAACATGAGAACTGGGACAACTGGATCCTCCTGAGGCAGTGTCTGAGTGCTGAGTGCTGAGGTGCAGCAATGCTGGACACCTGTGCACTCCCTCCATGTCCACTCCAGGGCGTGCCAAGCAGTGGTGGTACCACTGAGAGGCATTTTCGGATGCTCATTCTTGTGCAGCCAAGACAGCAGCAGCTGTCCTGAAATTTTAAAGGCTGGAATTTCAGAAGAGTGTCCCACTTGTATCTTTACCTCAAGTCATAATATCAATGTATTTAATCTTGTCCTCACCCATACCTTACAATTTTTGTTAACAACCACCAAAATATTCAAGTAAGGTAACATCTGGTCTAAGGCTGTCTGAGAAACAAACTGTTGTACCTGGTTTGGGTAGATACCTGAGAACCAAAATTGAGCTGGTTGAACTTCTCACTGCAAATATTTGAATTCAGTGTGTTATGCTCTGTACAATATTATTGTAAAAATGTACTTCAAAGAAACAGCTTAAAACAATTTCTAAAATGCAGAAATTCCATTTATTATATTGAGAATATCAATTGCAAGTCCTGCAATGCATTCTCTTCACTCTAAGTACAATACAGTACACTGTTCTCCACAATAAGTTACATAAAGGCAAATTTTATGTACATATAAAAAAAGGATCAGTGCCCAGAATTATTTGCACAGCATACCTGCTATTCAGAAATCAACCATTTAAATCTTTAGTTGCCTTCAGAATTCTTGAGCAAAATAAATCCATAAACAGACCTTAATTACCTGGTTTGAGAAAGGTTTTCAATTAGTATCTAAATTCAGCAGAAACCATGCAAATGGTTTAACCACTGAATTACCATTCTCTGCATTCACTCTATAAACAAATGTATTAAAAAACGAGGCATGCCATATGGTATCATATAAGACAACATGGAGAAAAATGACCTGCCTGCACTTGAACTGTTTATGCATCCCAAAACACCCAAAAGGGAAGTACCAAAGTAGTAGTGCCACTGTACAAGGCACTAGTGAGACCACAGCATAATTCTGCTTAAACATGCTCAAAAAAACCCAATAATAAAAAAAAAAATCCAGAGGAAAAAAAATCCAACACCCTAAAACATCCTCAAACTGAAAAAGTGAAGAATAAGGCTACTAGGATAATCAGTGGAATGAAGAGCATTGTATAAAGACTGTAATAGCACTTGCTTTTCAGTCACTGAAACAAGAATATATGACACCTTACAAAAACATGTCAGGAATATGTTTAAAAGAAAAAGAATGCACAAGGACAATATTGGCATAATAGCAAACAGGCCACTAATAAATTCATATGGGAATGAAAAGATGGTTCTTCAACTTAAAGGATGAGATACATAAGCAGGGCCTTGGAATAAGAAGGAGTGGGGCCAAAAATATTTAAACAAACAAGTTTAATAGCACAGCTCAGTTTACAGAAGGGATATGGCATCTACTGTGGGAAAAGACCAGGCTCAGAAACACTCAGCTGGAATGTTCCCAACTGGTCTGATCCATCACTGAGATAAGAAGGTGGTGTCTCCTTCGCAGTGTGAACTTCCATTATATGCTCTAAAATTCCACTCAAAAGGATTTTCATTCCCACCCTCCCAAATTATTCTGTATTCAACCATGACAATGTTTGTTAATACAGCAAATGCAGCATCAAACCCTTGCTCTGGAATCAGCAGCCTGCACAGCTGCTTTACTGGTCAGCATGTCCAAATACCTTTCATGGTGAGATTATTTTCCCATACCCTTCTCTCGTTTCTGCAATGGAATCTAAGTATAGTATCCTTCTAAAGTCACAGTGCAGTGAGCCATATGGACTGAGAATACTCAAGACACAAAAGATTGTTTCATTTAATTCTCAAAAGAATGCAAATATAAGAACAGAGATGTACCACATGGAAAAGTGCTGAATTGTACATTCCACAGATTTTTCCAGTCGATACTGAAGACACTTTCCTTGAACTACATATGCTGTCCAATTTAGCTGAGGTGCTTGAACTCACAAGATCTGTAGGTAAGAGCGTATCAGTCAAAGGATTACTCAGAAAACGAACACAAGAACCAAAAACCCTCGAAACCCTTCTCCACTGAAAAAGAGAGGCACTGCGTTTGTAAGCTGAATTAAGGCTGTAAGACGATGCTGGTTGTGGGTGAGGTGCGGCCAGGCGGGGGTGCCGCTCAGCCCGCGGCCTCGCCGTTAGTCCTGTAGGCTTGCTTGCGCAGGTGCGCCTCGATCTCCTCGCGGAACACCAGCATGCCCAGGTGCGAGTGCGACGCCTCGTTCATGGCTTTGGACTGCATGCACATGCGGTACTGCTCCGGGGTCAGCTCGTCCGCACAGTGCTTCTCGTGCCACAGGTGGAACAGCCCCGGCACCGGTGTCCTGATCACCATGAGGTCACCGTGCAAGTACTTCCTGTACAGGTGAACATCCTCGCCGCCCCAGCCTTTCACTTCCAGGTCAAAGCCCCCTACAAAAACAGCATCAGAAATCACTGTTTGGGTGCACAGGCAAGAAGAGCATCACTTTATGCCTAACGCCGTACCAGATCTGGCATGACATTCCAGAAATTATGTAGCAATTAACTAAGTTTTCCATGCCACAGCATGCTGCTTTGAGGAACAGGAGCTTCAAGAATACCACATCCTTTGTGGTGGAAACTGCCCAGGACACAGATCTGCTGAGTTCAGAAAGTCTCTTAGAGCAGTGCCTGCAAACTGCATTACGCATGACATCCCCTGTGACAGCTGCAGAAAACTGTAGGCAAACCTCACTGGCTATGCTTCTGGATTATTTTTAGGAAGCATAAGGGATTTTAGCAGCTGGAAAATGAAGCAGTCATGAACTGTATGAGAAATCATCTCCAAAAATGCCAGCAATTACTCCACAGGTCACAATTCAAAAGGCTGAATTACGGAAAGGAACATGGTTCTCCATTTTAAGTTCTCTTGTTTTTCCAGGACCACAGTGAAGAGAAACCCAGGCTCTTGTACAACTTCAAAACTCCAGAATGATGAAGTTTTAATTTAGCATGTCCCATACAGATGGCAATGTGACTGCTATTAGCACTCAGCCAGCATTCAAGCCATCAGACAGCACACAGGGCTGTATCATTACATCTTCTGGCAGATTTATATTTTCTGGCAGACTATCCTCACCACCATCCTCCACATATGGGCACACCAAGCTGTTCTTAGTTTTAAGAACGTGCCACAAGGGGGGGCAAAGCACATTGCTAAGGCCTCCAACAACTGTATTCAACTTCTCAAGGTTATTTCAAAGAAAGGATTTGAATGCTTCTTGTCTATGTGAGTGGTTTATTTGAGTGACATGTTTCTTAAACTTGATTCATTTGCTTCAGACAGACAGAAAGTACCAAAAAAAAAAATAGTATTTTTCAAAGTTCTACAGTGAAATGTTTCTACTAAAACTATTGTGTCTTGTAAAACAACAGATGGGACACCAAAATTTGGAAAAGCTAATTTATCTCATTGGTCAAACTTGTCAAGGAAGTCTGACTGCTGGGCTAGGAAAAATAATACAAGAAATAAATTATTTCTTTCCTGTCATTAGGTAAGACCAGAGAATCACATTTTAAACACACTGGTTTTTTTCTTTATTCTCATCTTACCAACAGTCAGAAAGTCTGTCCGATATTGACAAGTCATCCCAAAGCCAAAATCACGCCAGAAACCAGAATCCTTCTTGTGTACCTGCAATTTTAAACCAGTATCATTTTGAAATGTAAAATACAACCAAGGAGGTACATTGCACTTGGTTTTGCAGAAAGCCAAGCTCTTCCAATCATTTGCTCAGTGCAGGATAGAGCATCATAACACTTCTGGTATTTCTGTGTCATGCACTCATGTGGAGCTTCCTGCTGCTCACTTTACCCTCTGCCTTCCAGTTCCAAACACTCACCCTCACTGCAGTTTCCACATTTACCTTTCTGCTGCACCACCTCTATTTTCTGTGTGCCCAGACCAAGCAGTAAATTAGTCCACTGCTAAATCATCTGTTCTCAATAATCCAATTCCTACCCATTTTTTAAGGCCACATTTGTCTCTTGATCTGATATGATAAGAAACATAAACTTTGTGATTTAAGTCAGCAACTGTAATACAGTTAAGCTCAAAAGAGTGGATAGTGGAGCTGTCAGGCTGGGGCTCATTCCTCCCTCAGCTGTGATTATCCAAGACTATATGCAAAACCTTCCCTCTAGTTTTCAGTGGGATCCTTGCAAAGAAGGAATGAGGGCTATTACGTTTTTCTTTTAATACAGCTCTGCTTCATACTACTCTCTTCTTTTCCTCCTCTAAACCTGTCCAACTCAGATGTCTCAGCTGCAAAACCCAATTTCTTTTATGCAGTCTCTTGAAAGAGAGTCAGAATGGACACTTATCATTCAGAACCTTTTTGCCTTTCACCAAATGCTTTATTTGCTGAAACATAAGATGAAAGTTGCTGCCACGTAATGCCACCATCCTCCTAAAATCCTGGCTTGCAAAGCCAGAATAAGCAACAGATCAGCACTACCAACTTCATTTGGTTAATAGCAATTACTTCTTTTAAACTAAGTGGAACTCCAAGTTTACCTAAGAATGAGTTTTGTACTATTTGACAAAGTTTTTTTCCACATGCTTTGCCCATAATGGAGAAAACTGTTTAGATATGCACTGCCAAAGGTCATAAGATACCCTAAACAGACTATTAAGTTACACCTAACTTTGTATTAATACAAAGCACTCCTAATTCTACCCAGAATAAATCAAGCTGCTTACCAATTGCTGCTCCACAGGAGGTGGTATATCTTGGTTGGCATAGACAATAGCAGGATTGTATAGGCTGAATACCACAGGATAGAAAACCTTTTTCCCTGGAAGTCAAAAGATAATTGTTACTCACTGTGGGCACACCTTCTGAAGGCAAAAAGAAATGAGAAACACTCTTTTTACGTAAAATATTACCTATTGGGCATCTGGTGGAAATAAACAAACACAACCCCTAGCTGCTAATATTTCCTGCCTAGAAAGCCTGTAACATCTAGTGGGGCAGAGCCCATAGGATTAATAAAAATACATGTGTATGTATAGTATACATATTACACTATTGATTTCACATTTCTATATAGTTATACATGCTTATATAAAATAATATGTGTCTCAGTATCATACTAGGTGACTGAAAAATTCCTCCAATAATGATATGCAGTAAAACTAAAAAATAATCTAATCCAAGTAACACCTTTCATTGTTGAGTTTCACGAATCTGTCTTTTTCCACAAACATGTAAAAGCAGGTACATCCAGGCTATCCTGCAAGGGCATCAAGCCTCATGAGCATCCTGACTATGCTGAAAACACCAGTTCTGTGTCTGTTAAAGAAGCCAGGTAAATATTTTTCCACTAATGTCTTGCACTGCCAGTGTTGCAAAGGTATTGACAACAGTCTACAAGAATATTCACTATCCTGATTTGGGCATGAACTCTGAAGGAGTGAGCAGCATTTGAAGCAAAGGTGACAAACTGCCAGTATGAATTTCAAGCAGTCTCTCGAACTCCCTGCCTTGTTAAAGCTCACGAAATACTCTTCTCCAAGATTTTTCCCATTATGTATACAACTTGTTTCATGAAGTACAGAGACAGACAGAAATTAAAGAAAAAGCAAGAAACAGAAACCAAATGTCTGGCTTCTGAAGGATTTTCTTGCCTGTTTATTAGGTGAAGAAAAAATATCTATTGATTCCAAACTGACATTTGGAGAAAATGGTTTCTGGCTGCAATATATTTGAAACAAGAGTAAATATTAAAAAAAGAACCCAAAAACACATTTGACAGGAGGAGGTCTTCAGTACCATGCTTGTTAACTCAAGAAAGCTTTACCCTTCTTGGCAGAAGCTTGTAGAACAGAGAAGCCTCAAACAAACTTAAGAAAAATAATCAGAATATTTCAGAGCTTGGGATGGAACAGTGGAACATTAGCTCAGTCTCCATAAGGAGTACGCTGTAGCTCTGCTGAAAATCACTCCTATGTGACATGTCTTGGCCATACACGTGTGAGAAGAGATCAACCAAACTTGGCAGAGATTTCAGCATAACAAAAATCATCTTCCCCTGCAGACTGTTACACAGAGTTTTGTTACACAGATTTACATGTTTTTTAATTGTTAAAGCAATTAAACTGTCCAGCCTTCTTTCAGACAATTAAAGTTAAGAGAACATGAAAATTGTACATGTTGTACAAAAAAGAGAACGTGTTCTTAAAACAAGATAACTAAGGCAGATTATTTCTCAGCCTAAATATGATTGCCTTTTGTGCAGAGTGTGAATCATTTTCCAGGGTACGTGGTATTGAATAAGCTCCGCCATTCAAGCTGAGTTTTCTCTGTTTTATATATGCTCAGCACAGGTCAGTTGAAGTCTAGCACAATGACAAGGCTCTGTTCCAGCAACAACAGGGGAACATACCGGGCTCAGCATTTAAGCGACAACTGTTGAGGAATTCGGCTGTGAAATAAACATCAACATCACAGAAGAACATCAGCACCTCGCCCTTTTCCCAGGCTCTGGCACCCATGTCAAGTCCTCGGCCTCGGTTAAATTCCTCATTCAGAGAGACAAGCGTGTAATTGTAGAAGTCAGTTTCTCTACAAGAAAAACAGAGCCAAACCCAAAATAAATCTGTGGGGAGGGGGAGAAGGACAATTTATAGGTTTTTTTAGTATTTTACAGAAATTTCACTCCAGAAATTTAAGAAGAAAAACAGTTATATGATCAGAATGAAAAAAAAAAAAAAAAATCTGTTACACTTAGTTTTCTATTTTAATTTTTAACCTTGTCAAATGATAGAAATCAGTCTTACTTTATAACTTCACTTTGTGTTTAATTATACAGACAGATTAAAAGGCCTTTTGTTAACTGACATGAATTAAAATGCTCTCTTGATTCACAATGGCATCTAAAATTTGTCCCCATAAACCAAGAAACTCCGACTAACACAGAAATATCTGTCTTCACCAGTTCAGAGAAGAGGGCAAACAGGAAGCCAGTCCTGGCCTCACCAGACTCATGGGGCAAAGGCCATCTGTGTGGTGGTGCCACCACAACCCAGGCACTTTGCTTCTCCTCGCTATTTACCAGCAGCACGCGTGCCTGTACTCACAGCAGAAGAGGGAAGGAGCAGCAAAAGGAGACTGGAAACACTCAGAGAACATCTTCAAGCAAAGTTAAGTGCCTACTTCAGAGACACATCAGAGGACAATGTTTGAAGAGAACAGAGTGAAGAAGATACTCAACAGTAGCACCACTAAAAAGATACAGAACCAGGTAAATGCTCAGTGAGCCTGCAGCACTCAGTGCTCTGAGGGACATCTCACAGGAGCAGGGCAGGCAGCAGAGGCCTCAAAAATGGAGGGGTCCTGCACACAGCAGGTGCTAGGGAGACTGCAGCATGAAAGGCAGAAATTTTCTCCCCTCCCTTCCTACAAGATGCCTATACGTGTCAGGCCAACTCGCCATGAGGTGCTCCAAACTGGTGACAAAGTAGCCTGTGTCTGATCGATGTCATGGAGAGGAGCCCGGCCAGCACAGTGAGACAGGGATCACACCAGAGCTCAAGGGAACCGACTCCCACCGCAGGGATGAGCACGACAGCTCACATAGTGAAGGAGCTCCTTGGCTATAGGGTAAAGGATGCTGACACCTATCCCATCTCTCTGGAGCAAAAACCATAAAAGACATATTTGGGAATTTTACATCCATAGTAAGGTAAAGCTACTTGCTGAGACAGCCATGATGAACAACACTTAACGTTATTTTACAGCAGGAGTAAGTAAAGGCCTATTTTGACTACTACACTTCTCTTCCTTATCATTAAATAAAATTGTTTCTCCAGTGAAGTAACTATTAAAATGTACATCCCAGTTCCAAAGAACTTAACCTCTGATCAATCTCTTAGCATGACTGAATATCCACTGCAAAACTCACCCCTGTTGGTTTTTTTTGACTGTCAGATAGAAATGTCAGTCTTTTCTGGCTATAACTTGATTTTTAGTATTCTTCAGGAAACTTTGGCAACCTAAGCTGTAAAATGGCAACCATAAATAGTGTACAGTAAATAAAGCTTACTTTTCCTAGTAACCTGTAATGGAGTATAAACTTTACTTGGTTAATTTTTTCATTCTTTTTTAAAAACTGTTTAAAATGCTAATCAATATCATTTGTACTGACTGTTGGATTGATACACTTACCTAGCAACAGATTCTAGAATGCTTTTTACTTCTGATAGACCATCTTGTCCAAAGTACACCACTGTGAGGTGAACACGCTTATCCTGATAAATACACACATCCCTATAAGCACAAAGATAAGCTGTCATCAGTAATTACTTACAACACAACAAAAAAACTTCAGGTACTTAAAAGCTACTGCATTAAAAAGTATTAGCAGATTGAAGTATTCTGGTTAGGCATCAAATGGCTTCAAAGAAAACAAGGAAAGATGTTTTCCCCTCTTCTTTCCCCATCTTACCCATTTGAATCAGAAGGTTCCAATACTGTGTGTCACATTCTAATACCTTATTTTATAAGCAGGCACTCTACAACTGATGTAAATACAAAAATTATGTTCAAGATCATCTGTGTCCAGGTTCACAATGACCATGACATTGGGTCATTTTACTGCAATTTGAGAATCTCTTAGACCCGTTTGGAAGGAATGTGTTCTCCGTTCAGCAGGTTCAATTACAAACATCCCAAGGCAGTTGCACACAATGTTGGAAACATTAGCTCTGTTGCAAATCAATCAGAACATGAATTCATTTTGAAAAGGAAACGAAATACTGAAAATCAGCAACATAGCTCACTGTATAATCTCATGCACCTACCTAAAGTTTTGCATAAATTGTGCAAATGCCTCAGTTCTTCCAGCAAGAGGAACAATAATGTTAATGATCGATCTAGAAATATCGACCGTTTCACTCTTCACTTTCATGAGGGGTCCAAAAGGTCGGAACAAGGTGACATGCCTGTACTCCATGCCATCCATCTTCTTATAAAACAGCTCATACTGTGTCCCCTTATCTCTTTCTGTACGATAGTAACCTGAAGAATAAGTCACACAAGTAATATGTAAAGTCAAAGATCCCAGCAGTTGTATTTCAGAAACACTGATTTTCCTAAGAACTAAAGAAGTGGGGGCAAAGCTTCTGGGTTTCTCCTAAAAACATATGAAATTTCCACAAACTGTTATTAATCACAATCACCCTTCTACCATTTTAGGTCAGACCTGAGAAACAATCCCAAATGAACTCCAGCTTCCCCTGTTTTTGGGAGACAACAGGTTTCATCGTCCTATGCCAACTTCTCAGACAGAATTAGAGCTGGGTCTTCCCAACAAAAAGGGAATTCAGCTATTTGCTATGGAAAAGAATGGCTGAAATCTAATATCGCCTGCTCTTATGCCCTTCAGTAAGAATCTAGCCCTGAGCTAGTCCACAGTAAAGTCTGAGATCATCTGGCCAGTAATCAACACAAGAAAAGCACAATTTGTTCTGTGGGCAGAACAAATGACAGTAACTTGCTTGACAAAGTCTGCAAAATCTGACATGTGGTATCTAAACAAAACAACAGTGTGATAATGCTGGAATGCTTTTAAACTGTTTTCACCACTGACCAATGCTTTATCTAATAAACAAGTGGTATTTTACCACACCCAGTCTTCTAAGGACACAAGCAGAAGTTTTCTATGTGGCTGTCACACTTCAGGATGACAATGCTAGTCCACCAGAAAAAAGACTATTTGTTGAGAGATATTTTACTCCTAATGGGTAGAAAAAAATCTATCCCATTCAGAATGTGGCCCTTTAAATTAAGTACCACCATGGAAGGAAGTTAAACCAACAGACTAATTGTACACCACATAGGAAAGGACTGAGGCTCATTTGTGGTTTTGACCCTACTAAGCTCCGTGTTGCTAATTCTGTATCTATGCTAACCTTAATAGTAAGAAATGATGACAGGAAAAATCCTCCAACAATCCTCCTATGCTCTCCTCTCACCAGCAAGGAAAAGATGCATTATCCAGAAGAACCACAAGCTATGCTATGAACTGGCATTACATTCCAGTCAAATGGCCACCCAGACCACAGAGAAAGTTACAAACAGCTGCATATTCCCAAGTGTGAGGCACACCCCTGCTCTCACACGATGCGTTTCCAGTCACCTGGCTGGCCTGAACTGCCCCTTCTCCAAGCCAGTCTCCTCAGCCCCTGAAATCTCTCCCAGGCCTGCCACCCAGAACGCAGCAGGTGGCAGGGCACAGAGCAGACAAGCCATACTGACAACAAAAAAGGTTCTTTTGTACCCAGCATTTATAGTGTCCTTTTTGTGGTCTTTTTTTGCAACTGAAGTCAACACGGGACAAAGTATGTGAAGGGAGCAGCTCTCAGCCTTAGAGCAGCTTGGGTTTGACTGTCTCAGGAACCAGAAAGAAGGGATGATAGAGCTTTGTGTCTCTCCCTATTCCCAGGCAAATATTCCTCCATGTTCCCTTCCCTTTCAATACAAGAAGCAAAAGAATGTGCACACCACCTTGACCTAACCTCTTTCTCTGTATCCCAGATTCCAATTACAAAGAAAGAATCCTTTCCCTAAATCTACCTAACTCTGTGTTCCTCTGCTCCAGCCTCCATCCCCAAACCAAACCTAGTTTCATTCACTGATGTTCCCTCCTTCTGCTCAGCAGTCTCTCTTTTACAGCAAGCTCCTTTTACCACTCCCATACCCCCATACTCTGTAATCTTTCTGTTTTGTGGACAAGCATGTGCACCGGCAGGACCCGACAGGAAACGTGGATGAGCATCACAGAGGGTCTTGTGGGACACATGGTGTAGCAGAACAAGCTGGGCCATCACACTGAAAGTCAGTGGTGACTGAACCTCTTAACTGAGAGGCGTTTACCCTTTGAACAAAGCTTCTTTCTCCTTGAAAAGACTGGAATTCACATTTATGCTCTTGTCAACACAGAGATACATAAGTATGCACCACATTTTAATGCTTATTTTCAAATCATTATTAATTACAAGAACTGAAAATGGTGTGTCAAACAATGAAAGTCCACAATACTGACTGTCAGAAGCTGCAAAAGATTTTAAGTTCCTCTCAACCCTTTTCCATTTCAACCCTTTGTGCTGCACAGTCCAGCACTGTAGCTTGAAAACAGCATCTTGGTTAATGGAGCAGCTGATGCACCATGGTGCTCGTACATGATGTGTAACAGACAGCAAACACTTTATACCGGACTCCTGGGGAAATTAACATTCAGTATTTTATATTTTATTCTTTTCTCTGCTATCCAATAGCTGTTTACAGATAAAAACACCATTTACAACACAAGTGAAGTTTTTAAAAAGCATACCAGCTGCCAGTAGCTTCTCTCTAATCAAATGATAAGCTTAGATGTCAGTCTACAACAGAAGGCTGAAGTACAGAGTAAAAATTTCTAGATGAATTTAAAAAAAGGAAACAAAAGCAAAACGCACTGCTGTAACTTCATAAAGACCTTAATATGCAAATTCAAATCTGAATAGTGCCTGGCCAACATTCAAGTGTTGAAATACAAGATCCCAAACTTTTGAATCTCAACATGCTACCAGAGCTACACTTCTTTTAAACAGTATGTACTCCTTGAGTTATTCTCCCTACTATGAGCTAACCTCTGTTGCTAATCCATTAATTTGAATACTTTTATGTGACTAACGTTTCTATACACAGAAGTCAGATTTGAGAACAGCCAGAAAAAGAACCCACATCTGGTTTACTTCTTAGTTTATTCAGATTTTTAACACTTGGAACTGACTCATTTAATAAAACCTGTTACCTCACCTTCCAGCTAGCATACACTGGCTGCCATCCAAAATAGAACTCCACAAGCAAAGAGGTAAAAAGCAGCAGAAATAATTTAGCAGCTGCTATTCCTGGTCCATGAAGTTATACTCCGTTTGCAGAAGGTTCTGTTTCTCACCAAACAAATTAAACATAGGAATCCTGGAGATCAGTCACCATCAAAGCCAAAAGGCTGTTCTTCTGTTGCCTTGAATATTATTATTTGCTTTATGTCTACCAAGAAAGTGTTTGGTCTATGGAATTGAAGACATATGACCTGGTTTTTTTGGTGTGTTGAAGTTCCCAGGACAGTGGCCAGTTTCTGGTCTTGTGCAGCACACATGACAGGGGCTGTTTCCATGACAAACAATCCACACTATTCTATGGATGGCAAGGACTTGGAAGCGTGCAGCATGGGGATAAAGGATTTTCACATGCCAAGGATGGGTGGGGAGTCTTCCTTTTCAATGAAGGCCTAAAGAAAGTGTCTAGACTTTGCCCAGTTCCAATTGGAAACAGAAGCAGGAGAAATAGACCCAAACAACACTGCTAGATATTCAATAACAAGACCTTATTAGCGATTAGCTAATTGCTAATTAGCTCCTGAAAACATGCTAGTGTTCCTATTTTCCAAAGAATAATTTTAAATGTGCAATGAAAGAGCTTTTAATCTCTTGATTAAAAAAGCCAATTACACTGATAAATGTAAACCCAAATAAGCCAGTTACACTGATAGTGAAGTGTGTCCATGAAGGCTCCTCAAGGCTTCTCTATCACCATTCAAGACTTAATGTCATAGGCTTCTGGAGAAAGGGAACAGACAGACATAATACTATTATCTCCTTTAAATTACTCTCCATTTCTCAATATTATCAAATACTGTTCTCAAAGAAATCCATTTTTAATGAGGACTACCTTAGAATGCACAGTTCAGCAAGTAGGCCCACTGTTCATAATCCTAAATCCATTCATTTGTGAAAATATGTAAAATTGCATCTTTTATCAGAGCTCTCTAGGGATACTCTTCATCCACAGAGAATAGGATACTCTTGTTTCTCACACCCTTAGATCTAATGGAAGCACTAAGCAAAAAACAACTTCAAAGTGTTTCTGAACTGCACAACAAGAATTTTTTTTCAGGTCAGATTTTTGTTCTGTTAGTATTAGAATTCTGGAAATTTCATTATGGGTTGCTGCAAAGGAAAACAGGTACAGCAAACAGCTGAGAAATTTGCTGGTTTTCTCTTCATCAGCAGAGCAAGTCAACTGAGCTTTGTGAAAAAGAATTTGAAGTTTTCAGAAAGTATCTTTGTAGTAGTAATATACACTTAGAAATCTTTTTTTTTTACTTAGCGTTATTGCTGAAAGCCCACACATAACCATGACGTGGCTGTGGCACCTCTGCCTTATCACAATTCCAAAGCACATTTGGATCATCCCTTTGTCTTGCGACACTCAACAAATAACATCAGTTCAGAGAACACTTGGCCAGAGTGCTCCCTGTTGTGGATACAGCTTCTTTACATCACTGGTAGAAGACAGTATCTTCATGCAGATCCTACAGAGGCTGAGCATGCAGCACGGCAGCTCCAGAAGTTAAATCGAGGACACAGAGCAAAAATGCAGAGTGGCAACAAGAAAGGTCGTATCCATCAGCATGTATTTGGAACTTTTTTGGCCTGCACAGTATTAAGAGTAATAAATACCAGTTGATTCAGACTACCACAAGTATTATTGGCTAATTAAGTGTACTTTTTCAGAAAAAAAGTTTATTTAGGAAATTCCTATTTATAAAATAGCAGATCAATTTTAAATTCAAGTTATTAGTATTTGTTGTCTCAAGTTACTCCAATACAGATAAATCCTAAAATACAATAAGAAAAAAAATTCTTGATGTTTTTTCAAATGAAGACAGTGATATTTCACTGACTAAGCATGAGAGGCAACATAAATGCTGGAAAAGAACTTCAAACATATTCAGCAGACATTAAAAGACACCATTAAGTAAAATTGTCTGTAAGAAAAGATATTCTAAACTTATTTAAACAGTCAGCATATTCAGAGAGCACCTGAAAGTACATATCACAAAAAATTACATAGCTCAAAGTTTAGTCTACTATTTCACAAGTCTAGGAAAAGAGCAGACATAATTCCCAGAACCAAATACTGACCTATATAAAAACAGTCTGTTGAGGTAACAACTAGAGCACTTTAGAATAAAAATGCCTATTTCTTGTAGCACATTTTGTGGTAAGTTTTTGTATATAGATATGCAGTAGTTTTGAGGAAAAAAATCCTGCAAGTCAGAAGATAAAATCAGCTTATCTATACTGAGCATAAAACATGAAGGTTATGTATTAACTAATGCAGTACCATGTTTTCTCCTTTGTCCCAAAAGTAAGAAAAAAAATAATCCACACACCATTTCTCAGCCTCCAGTTTCAAATTACACAATACTCTAGATTTTAGTCACAAACCACTTATTACAAAATAATTACCAACTGAAAAGGATGCAGTACTTAAATTATTTGCTTCAACTGAAGCCAACTTTAAAATATTGTTTCTCTAAATGAGCAACACTAATCCAGCAGCAATTCTGATGTGGTCTTAGGACAGTTAGAGGACCTGTTCTGACTTCAGCTGATAAACCAAGTCTGCTATGCAATTTAAACCTACCAGTTCAGGACAGCTTAAGGGAGTAGTATTTTATAAATAGAATGACATCAGCTTTCCAACAGGACCTCCATGAAAAGAGGATGCACAGGCAATGGAGGCAGAGTGCTGAAGCCTGCTCAGGGGCTGCAGGGCAAGGGATCTGCACGTACCAACACTGGCTGGGGCTGCTTCTTACCTCGGAGTTTCAGAAAAACAAGGGTGGGGAAGAAATATGCTAGCATTCAGAAGCTGCGTTTTTTGCTGGCTAAATTAGCCAGTACTATTTGCACATAAAAAACCCACAGAATACCCACACAACCCACAACTTCTGTCTGAAGAAAGATACTAATAGATATAGATAACGCTATGGCTGGTTGCTAACACACCCATATGCAGCATAAAGACTTGTCTTTCCCTATAGTTCCTGTAACCCTGTGTTTGAAGTTACTGTCTGTACAGCAAAATAAAATTAGCTCGACTTCCACAAATACTGCTGTGAACAGAGGCAGAGGTATGAACTATAATTCTAAGGTCCTGAAACTATTTTCTTTCTTCAACGCTGGTCATTGGAGGCAGTGCACTAAAAAATCAACAGCTATTTCAGTCGCAGTAAAATAAAAATCCACTAAAATACAAGCAATATCTAAAACAGCAATGGAAAAGCAGCTGAATACTTAATGCAAAAATAAAGTGCAAGAATGACTACCCCTGGACAATATAATAGGGTTTTAAATGAGAACTGTAGTAAGAGCCTAACAGAGGCTGTGTTGCGTTGACCCAGTTGAGTGGATCCCATGCCCTGCACCACCTTGTAGAATGAAGAAGAGTACTTGCATCAAACTTTAAACACAGTAGCTGTTAAAAGCAGAGACTTTTTGCACTACAGGCCAATTACATCATCTGAGACTGAAAGAACGCATTATTTCAAGGCCAATGGTACCTTTCTCCAGCATGTTTACTTAATAATGCAGACATCAGTACTTACTCCAGAGTCCTTTCTACAGTAATGGTCTTATAACATGGTCCACCTTTTGGTTTTTAATGGCAGCATGAACTGTATGTAATACTGTATGTATAAAGAAGAGGTACTAGGGGAGTTTTTGATAATACTTATCTCCATCAGCACAAGACCATACCTTGAAAGCCACCCATTACGGGATTTGTCACTACTGCATCTTTTAAGGGTGTTACTAAATGTTGAAATTTTAACTGCTACATATGCCTTTATAATAATATGTGTTCTGCAAATAAACTTACAGGCACTGAGACAAAACTGAAGAGGGAACAAGAGAACAGTTCAAAGCTGCGCAGCTCAGCAGACCCCGTAACTGTGTACCATGAAAAGTCTATTCAGGGCACCAAGTTCCTCAGCTAACGGGACCAGAACACAGCATACCTCTCCTTTAAGTACAACTATGCCAACTTTAAGACAGTCAAGTGCCTGAATATTAAGTAAAAGTGGCACAGAGATGAGTAAAGAAAAACCATGTAGTTTCATACTGGATAGCTTAAGTAGTCTGGAACAATAGAGATGAATCAATTTTTCCCTCCCACCACCATCAGTTTCACTGCAAGTCTTTCAGTTATTTAGTACGATAAGCAGATGTGTCACACTGACTTTGGCTACAATCATGAATGCATCCGTATTTTAAGCAGATACAGCTTCCCCCATACTCCTCTTGTGGTGAGCCCTTCTGAAATGTACCTGTTACTCCACTAAAAACACAAGATAATGAAGTAGTAATATTCTCATCGTCAGAAATAAAGGTTCTTATTGTGCAATTACTCTTCAAGAATCTATTCAAGTAGGTGAAACACCTAAAAGTACAAACACCATTAAATGCCTGTTGTGACATTCTGCTAATGGGCTGGGAAGCATGTACACATACCTTCTATGAAATCATTTTCACTATATAGCTGCCTGTCTCCTACTCCATCATCTTCATCTTGTCCATCTTCTTCATCTGGATTATTGATAACTTCTAGGCCAGCCTCGATAACTTCCACCAATTCATCTCGTTTATCCTTTCTAACAGGTTTCTCTTCTGGATGTCGAGTGAGCCCCATCTCCAACTGGAATACTTTCATGGATGTAAAGCTTTCAAAAGGAATGACTCCATACTCACTAGGCAGTTTGGCCCCCACGCTCACCTCAGCTTTGTCAATCTGGGAATGAAGAAACTCAAGGAGATCATTGGATGTTTGCTCTTTGGTGCCCTGGTAGTTCATACCATTGACCTTCGGGCTCTTTTTTTCCTGCAGGGACTTCAATTTGTCACTCATTTCCTGAAGCTCTTGCTTTAGCTGGGCAATCTGACGTTTCAGACTGGTAGCTCGGTTTTGATAATGCTCTTCTTGCTCCTGCAAGAGAGCTTGATAGTATTCTTTACCCATGCTTTCGCCCACGACACCAGGAAGAGATCCATTGCCATCTGTTTGTGGAGCACACTCCAGCAAATACATGAGCAAGACTAAACTGAATAGTAAAGCAAGGCCCACCAACAGCCAACGAGTCCTGGCTTGAATTACTAAGCCTCTTCTGGGCATTCTCATACTATTTCTGTTTCCAATCCTAAAAGATGACTTATCTGCTCTTGCTTTCCAGGGAACATCACCCCAGACTTCAAATCTTAGAAAAAGAGAGAAAACACAACTGCAATAGCTACTACACCTTCTGGTAACATAGCTGGTGAGCTGTTTTCAAGCTTTGCCTTAATCAGGTGTCATTGCAGAGATGTAAATCTGAAGTTCCTATATCATCCATAACCATCAACTGTAAGTCTGGTTAACGCCATACAATTTGTTCAGGATTTCCTACCCCAAACAAAAAAAACCTGCAGAGGAGGAGGAAGATGGAAGACACCAGCAAGGAATCATATTTCCATTTCCTAATTCAGCCCTAGCTGAAGGGGCTTAGCTAATTTGAAGTTTTGTGAGGGAAATCTGCAAAAGTAATTTTGTAAGCTTTGAAGAGAGCAATTTTCCCCCCCACTATGTGTGAGAGCAGTCTAGAGTTTAGTAATAGTAGTTTTCACTGGCTAGTCTTGCTTTTCCTCTGGCACTTGAGTATTTCATTCCACTTCCCCTCCTTTCCTTGGAATCTGTGGTTTGAGTCAGCAAAACAAAGACAGAACCTAAAAGTAAAAGAAAGGTACATATTAGAACTACAAAGCAGACAGTCATTTGGAAAACACATGAACAAAGTTCTAACACATGCATGCAAAAGACTGCTGGTGGAAGGAGTGAGAAAGGGAGGAAGGAAAAACATTTCTTTCCTTTGCTTTACCCATCAGCAACTTCCTTTGACACAATGTCTGGAAAATAGTAATAGGGACAGTCCAATAAAATCCATTGGTCACAGAGCTAGCCAAAGCAGTAAAGGTTCTTCTAGTTTCACCATGTTTTATTTCACATTTGTTTTAACTCCTCCATTCCTTCTTGGGTTGTTTTGTTTTACTCTGTGGGAAGAAAAAAAAACCCAACAAACCCTATGCCCTCCCTACTCCTCTAAACTAAAACAAAACAAAAAAAAAAATCATCCATGAACTATTGTGAAGCAGCAGAAGCTTGCAATTTAATTTGCTTTTACTTTAAGTAAATACTTTTCAGGGTATAACTGTTCACTCATAAATAAAGTATTATAGATTTAAATATCAAAGTTTACAAAAACTGCATTTCAGATTAAATCAAATTCAACAGAAATTAAAATTCAAATGCCAATCCCTGATTGATGAAAGGGATCCTGAGATTACTCATTTGTTAACATTTCCATCTTCTGATATGGTTAGGCTAGCATGAAGAGGCAGTGACCATTTGCATGGGTCACACACAACTGACCAAACCAGACTAGAGGAAAAGATCAGAGAAACAAACCACAGTTATGCAAGAGGGGGATACCAAAAATCCTACTCAGCACTGAGAGTCAGCTGAACGTTTTATGGGCTTCCTCAATGACAGCATAAAAAGCTAAGAAGTAGGCTCAATGCACATTAGTCTACTTTCAACATTAATAAAATACTTTCATTTAAAATTTGCTTGTATAAAATAAATGAAGTTTATCCCATTAGTAAATAATTTAGATAGATTATGTAGAAATTCTTAATATGGCAGATTAAAGGCAATTAGTCATCTGAAACTGAAGCTTTCGGAACTCATGGAAAGCTACTGTAGACTTTGATACAAAATAAATAACAGTTTTACCAACTGAATACTAGATAACATCCTTTCGAGTCCAGACAAGCCAGAAGTTAGTCACTCCTCATTGCACAAACACATTATATAAATGCAAGCTGAATGTCTATAAAGAGTGATCAACACCAGATGTATCCTCAGACTGCTGACTGGTGTCCAGATGTGGTGAATCAAGGAAGACAGAAGAAAAAAATCTACAGGATAAAACCAGTTCACAGAAATGACACAGTATCATCCCAAGCTTTCTTTAGTACAAAGATGACCATATGATGTTTTTTACATTTCTAACTGAATTCTTGTTCTGTTAGAGTGCAAGATGTAAAGCCACAATTAAAAGAATAAAGAACCAGAAGTTTCTTTAAACCTCAGTAAATGCTAGACCGTACTAAAGCTACTCCATGCAGAAGCTGACATATCTTCAATCACTAAAGGCATATTGAAAACGATCAAAGTATCTAACTTGTATAAAATATCAGTAAAACAAGCCCCAACTACTCTAATTGTTAACTGACAAATAGATACCCCTGAAGATGGAGCATTGGTTCTAGTAGGCTTTTGTAGTCAATTCTTGCTCCACCAATAAATTGTCCTGTGTTCAAATTTGATGAGTCACTAAGCTTCTTTAGGTCTCATTCTTGTCTTAGAAGCAAGGAAGAACATATCTCCTGATGTGGTGTTAAGAGGACACAATGTACCAGGAGATTAAGATCCTCTTGGAGAATAGTAGGGGGCAGTGAGAGAATTCCTGCTCTTCATACCTTTCCTCACTGTGGCCAAACAGACATCATTATGGTAAGCCTGGATTAGGGGAGTCAACATACGCCTGCGGGGACTCGCTGCTGGCACCACATCACCAACACAAGAACAAAAGATGATGAATATCTGCAGACTTCCAGGCCTTCCCCCTGGCACTTCACCTATTCACAGCACAGGGCTGTTTGGGGGAGCACTGCCCTGAGGGCTGCTCAGGGAAGAGATACAATAAGCCATTTCTGAAGCAATGAGAACTATACGAGCTACGCTCTAAAAAGAGCTCGCTGGTCCTTCTCCTTCTAGGCTCTAATTATTCCTTCATTAGCTGAAATCCTTTATCTATGGGCTAGTGAAAATCCTATTAACAAGACAGCCTTTTTACAGAGAGGCATTGCCTGTTTATGTTTGACCATCTTCTTGCAACACCACACAGAACAGGCATTTTTCCCACTAGAGCTTCACCATGGCCTTTAAAAGCTAGGAATGTTTGTGCAACCAGTTATTTTGAACATTAAAATTTTAAATTGCACATGGAGAGCTGAATGGGTAAGTTAGTTTGCTAAAGGAGTGGGAACTGAGCCAACTGACAACTTTATTTTTCTCTTCAGTATTACTTCAGCTGTGGAAAGTCATCATAAAGGAATAAGACACATTTCATCTTGAATACTTCAAAGAGTGAGTGAAAGCAGTAACCTTCCTTCTTATCCCATTGGAAAAAAAGAGGGCTTACGAGCACTCTATTTCACTATCCTCAGGAAAAAAAAAAAAGCCCTGTTTTTGTGTATTTACAAAATTTGATATGAATTAAATATGGCCCAGTCCTATTTTAGGAATTCCAGTAACTAGGCTGTAGAATATGATTACAAGAGAAAGCAAGCTGTGAAACCCCAGAACAAACAAAAGCACATGGGATCCCAAAAACCACAACAGGGAAAATAACTGGGCCACATGAAACATTCAGAAGTTTATTAAAAAAACCCAGTAAGATTACCTGGCAATAAGTAATCACACAAGTCCCTGAAATTTCAGAATTTAAAGATTAAGTTCCAAAATTTTAAATTGCACAAGCCAATATTTAACTTCATATCAGTTCTTCAGAACAAGCCTATTTGCAGTAGTGTGTATGATCTCCAAAGAATGAGACATCTGAGGCTTATACAATGCTTATAAAGATCTGCAGGTTTTCCAGAGGCAACTGGTTGCTAATTCTTTCTGCATTTCCAGGGTCTTCTGCATATTCAACAATGGAAATGTTTCTATTCCTTACAAAAAAGTTGATTGCTTCTCTAAGCACAAGGGAACAGACCAGCATGCTAACTGAAAATACTTTACTTTTTATTATTATTATATTAGCAATCTGTTTTTGTTCCTTGTTGCAAAGGATGAGTACATCTTTATGAAGTGAGGAAACATTCACACTTAAAACAATGACCTAATTCAGTAGGCACTTGGCTTCATGCCAGACCATGGGGACATTCCCTGTGTGAGCATGTTTTTACTTTAGACTTGTCCTTTTCATTCAGCATGCCCTAGACTGGTCACTGTTTAGCTGCTCATGAAATTCCAGCTGAGAGTTATTTCATTGTTCATAACTTCACCCAGATGCCACAGATATTCACTGTCTTAAGCCTCCTCCACACACACTTCTCTTCTTGGCAAGTCATACAATGAAAATGTAAGGTCCAATCTCATCCCTTGCATATTCCCCCCTTACTGTGAAGAACAGTGTCACTAAGAACAGAATAGCTTGGAATGTTAGAGGAACTCTGGGCACACCATTATCTTCTCACTTGCTGAAACCAAACACAAAGCTAGTTGGGCATCTGCTGTTGCAGACAATCTTTACATAAACCCCAGAGTGAAAAACCTCAAACCATACCATAAGTACACAGAAACACATCATCTCTGCTTAGACAGTGTGCTGAGGTATAGCCTCAGAAAAGACAAAGGAATGTGTCCAGGGTTTTATTACACAGTTCTAGCTGAGCAAGTACCAAAGTCAGATTTTCAGCCGTTAGGAAGAAAAGCAAAGAAGAGAAAAAAAAAATCCACAAGAAGACTTAATTGCCAAAGTTCTCACTTTCTACAGAAAACTAGTCAAGAATTTCACCTTCTTTACTAACTGAAAAAAACCATCTTTTTATTGCAATTCTGCCATCTAATTTGCTTTCAGCTATGGCTTTGCCTCCCAAGCCCAAACACAGATGCACTGCTGGATGGAAGAGAAGTTAAAAACCACTATCAATTTACGGCAAGACAACCGAGATCCAATAAAACCAACAGGAAAGTGAAAATAATCACAAAATATTTTAGACCTTACCAGTTTCATACTGAATTGTGAAAAATTTGAAAGTTGTGCTTGTACACATTGCAACCGCTGCCTACAGTAAGTCAATCACATCTAGGGGGATGTGATAGGGCAGCACAGGCAGCAGCTTATTTTCAACTTTTGAAAATTTAGAGCATGATACACTGTTCCAACTCATCCCAGCACCCAGCTTTAGTTGGTAAGCACTGAATTTCAGCTTTACTGCTCACCTTACCTGGTTGACACCAAAAGGAATTCTTCCACCTCTTTTGATTTTCATCAGTTTCCTTTCCTCTGCCAAAGCCAGAGTCCCATGGGGGAAACGGGGACAATGACAACTGTACAGTGACCACTGAGCACCTCACTTCATTTTTAATGAAGGACATGGGGAAAAAAATGAACGTGGTGAACTGTGCACATTATGAACAGCCTGCGATGAATTTTAAAGTGCTTGAGCACTAAAGGTAACTTCAGATATTTCTTTAGTTCCTAAATGGGAAGGGAAAAAAAAATCATTCCTATGGCACAAGGAGCATTCTAGAACTCCCAGTACACCAGGAATAAGTAGTTCAGGCACAGGAACCATAGGAAAAAGTCACTTCAGTGAAGGGTGCAACAATCACAGGACTTATTACTCAAAAAATAATATTCTCCACGCAAATGGTTTCTGTTACAAAAAACAACATTGTTACTTTGCCAGCAGAAATGCTGTGCTCCGAAATTAAGACTAAACCACCACAAGTTTCCACTGCCACATTAGACACTGCAATATACAGGGAAGATATATCGGGTTTCTTATCTCCCTTGTTTCAAGTGATAGATGAACTCACTCTCAACACCAGGAAGTGATAAAATCAGTAAAAAACCCTGCCTTTTCCAAGGACCAAATCCTGCTCATTAATTACATCTTTTCAGGACATGCAACTGAAGCAACACACTCTGTACTAACTTTTAAAACACAGAAGCATAGAAAAGAGTAGGGTTTCATTTTAATAGTGGTGTTCAATCATCTTAGAAATCACGAACAATCAAGCAGGTCACGCTCTTTACAGCTTGCCCAAACCCTCTCTTGCAATTTCTGCTTCAGTTTCAAGTTCCCTGGAATGTGTTTTTACAACAGCAGCACAGGCCATGGGGGCTGCAGGAAGGACTCATCCTGCTCATGCACCACACACCCCTTCCCTTTGTACATGGCCAAAAAATAAATCAGCATGCCAAGATGACAGAATAGGAAATACTGTGGGGTTTATTGCCTCTGTTCTCAGAGAAAGCAAGCAGAAGGTCATATCCAACAACCTAGAAATGGTGGTATTTTTGCCACAATACCTGGAAAAAGCAGTCATGCTGTCGTCCTCGAAGGAAATATTAACTGTACTGCAGCAGCTTAAATGCAATTATTTCATAATCTGCTGCGAATTAACAAGGAAAAAGAGCAACCTTTTGCTGAAGCAGTTTTATCTCCTATAAGTGAGAAAAGCAAGCAAGTTAACGCTTGTCCTGGCACTTGTTGTTCCTAAACAAAACTAAATCCATTACATAGTTAAATGGACAAATGAAAGAACAGCATTATTCATACATTTACTTTACACCTAATCCAAAGTAAGCAATGAGCTTATGAACAGAAGCCCCACTTTGGCTTCAGTGAATCCAAAGCAAGCCCATTTGTCTGGAAAATGCTGAATTAAAACTGAAGCCTAACCAGCTACACCTTAACCACACTGGTCAGTATTATTCCATTTCAGACACAGCCAAGCAACAAAAGTCAACTCACAGTCACTTTACTGTTTTTATGAAGAGAGACATCTGCTTGGCAAGAAAAACTAGGTAAAACGTCCTAGGTAGGACCAACTGAAGGAGTTTTGTTTGCTTGCTTGCTTTAAAACTATTATCAAACAGCTCTCATAAAAGGCTCTTCTACCTTCAGCTTTCACAAGACAGTAGCTTTTCTATATTACACAACTTTTCCTATAGCTTATATTATTTAGCTTGCGGGTTTCTGCACTGCTGTTGGTACTATTCCTCTTTTTAAATTTGGCAAGAAAACCACAAACTCCAAGTTTGGCAAAGCATGTCTTCTTCCCCTTATTGAGAGGGAATTAAAGGAACAGCAGTGTAACATGACTATGCTTGTTGTGCCTACTTTGCTGGTTGCTAGAGTTCAACCTAGAAATAAGAACAGAAACACAAGCATAGTTATCAGGGAAGGTCTTTCTCCTGGTATGCCTAACATCTTGTAAGTTTTTCACATGAGCACTAGGCAAGAACCCAGCCTACTTTTATAACAGGCTTTGTTAAACCCTTATTAAGGACACAGTCCCCACGAGGGGCTGCATAAATTATAACACAGCAGCGTTTGGGTTCCCGGGACAGGGCACAACACCTGAGCAACCATACCCAGCAATCTGTCCACTGAAAGGTGGCAGAGCCTCCCAGCACTGCCTGTGTAACACTGCACACACCCAGTCCAGGGAAAAGGACTGTGGAGGACAGCTTAAGCAAAACTAAACTACACTTCTTACAGCAACTGCAGCTTATCTTCAAGGATGCAAAGTAGTCTCTATTAGAGCACATGCTGGGAGATGTTTATACTCCTTTCTGTAGGGTAAAGCAACAGCTGCAGCAAGAGGCCGAAATTAAACTTAAGATGCCCAGCAGTCTTCAAAAAGGTAATGCTGTAGTAGGGCTCCTTTGCACAGAAAACAGCCTGCTTTAGAAGGACAGAAAAAGCAGTTACACTTAGGGAACATCAACTTGAATCAAAATGAATGAGGAAAGGTGACATATTCATTAGGCACCCAAACTGTCTAAACAACTTAAACGGCCCCAACTAAATATTTCCCCCACACAAGATGAACATGCTCCCTCAAATGCAATAGCACAGTAAAAGGTTAACTGGTGATCCAGGCTCATGTGCACAGCATTTGCACAGCACACCCACATTTTCAATGATGCCATGTTCTATTTATTAAAACCAATCACTGAGAACACCTGCAATCATCCACTGTGGAATGATAGATGGCAAAACCAAAAAGGTGAGAATAATGTGGTTTTCTAGCAATCGCTTCACCTAAGTTCCACATCTAACTACATTCTCAGAATCAAGTTGTCTTCTGTTTTCTCAGATCTCTCTGTCATCTACTTCTCTATATATGGAGATCAAGACAAGACAGCTACCGTAACCTGAGCATAATGAAAATATAAATGCCAACCTACGTAAACTCTTGAGCTGTTTTTAAAGGATAACTGTCATTCAAGTTCATACACGGAGCCAGTGGAAGACTTCGCATTGTGGGAGGTAAGAATAAAGGTCATGCATGCAGTGTCCTTGTACTGTAAGGCAAACCTGAAAATGCTGTAGAGCAAAACAGATTCCCTTTGAGACCCTCACAGGTGGTCCTCACATGGACATTTCTTTTTCTTAAGTTATGAAAAGAAGAGATGGAAAAGGACAGTCCATACCCCAAGTATTCTTTCTAACAGTTGCACAGCAAAGTAGCCAGCATTTAAAAAAAGTTAGAGACTTAATTCTGTGGAGGAGTTTATTTTTTATTTTTTTTTCATTTTTTGGAACTTTGTGTATGGTAAGAGTGACACTGTTTTAAAGGACGTAATATTCCAGACTATGATGCAGCTGTAGCAGTTGAAGTGAAAACAGAGAAGTTAAATTCTCAATGCATCCAACTTTCTTAAAAAGACTTTCAAACTTCTATTAATATCCATCTTTAAAACAGAAATGTATACAGGAAATTGATTTAATTTTAATTAAGAAGTTTTGCAGGACAACTATGCACCACAGCAATACTCTCACTGAAGTTATGATTTATTGCCAAATTTTTTGAGGGTTACCTGGACCAGGGAATATTTGTACAGAAGTCTCCTCAGTGCAAATTTGAAAACTCCTGAAGTGATCAAGGGAAGACATTTCTGTGCATTTCATCCAAGTGATAGTTTGGCCTGAGTGTTTTAAAATAACTAAAACCAGTTTCTCAGAAATCCTGAGAAAATGCTGCTTTGAAAATCAATCACCCTCAAGTTTTTCTTAAGTAAAACTGAATCAGCTAGCTTAAATTCACATGTGGTTTTCAATACTGTGCTCACTTCGCTATTCTTCAGTCCACAGTTGAAGATGGAAGGAGGAACACAAACTACAAACGTTTTAGAAAGGCTAAAAATCAGTGTAGTAGTTCAGGTTCTGCTTTCAGCACAACAAATCAGCCATGAATATGTCACCAGCCATGAAAGCTGGATGCCAAACAACTGAGAAACATCTCATGCATTCCAGAAGCACAGCTTATGTCATCTGTAATTTTTCAGTTTGACATTATAACTAAGCATTAACTTACTCTTAAAGGACTAGCAATACCAAGCTTCACCCAAAGCAGAAAAGCCAGCAGCTTGTCAGAACTATCTTGATATTTTCCTTGCATTTAAAAAGTTGCCAGTATGAACAACTAGAAACATCAGACACTGAACACTTTGCATTATGCTGCTTCACCTCTCTTGTTTTGTTTTTCAAGTCCCTGAAGTCAGTCTTTGGACCACTTTAACCGCCTTTCCTCCCCTTTTCTTCAGGAAGAGATCATCAAGGTTTGAAGGGGAAAGAAGCCAGGAGTCTTTGCAAACCTCTGCTAAGTTTCTGCAGGTTCCTTGCACTGTTCTTTCATTGTGTTCATATTTCACTACATTTTTTTTTCTAATTTTTTTGCTTGTTTTGTTTCACAGCAGGGACATACTGGTTGTTTCCACAGACACTTGTCCTAAGTGCCACATTTAACACATGGTTCTACTGGCAACTATTTCTACTACACTGTTTGAACACCGGTTTAAAGTTGGGTTTTTTCCTTCCCTTCTCGTCCCTTCACTCAGTTGATTTAAATCCCTATCACTTCCACCTGTCCATCTAATAGAAGCTCAGGACCTTAAATTAAGAAGGAATTCTGAAGAGTTAAATGCAAAAGAATTCAAAAACAGTGGATTATGTCCAAAATCTGGTTTAAAAAAATCCAACAGAGAAACATGCATAGCAGCACTTAATAGCAGAATCTAATACAGTATTTTGTCAAACACTTGGGGCACTGGGGCAAAGTTTGCCGTGCAGAGACATCTTACTGGAGCAATGCTTTGACTGTGCTGGGAGGAGACCTGCCAGCCTCTGTCCAGCTAGCACTGACTGAAACCAATACTCCTCCTCCTACTTCACAAATTGTACGTCTCTTCTTCAGAAGACTTCTATGTCACAGAGCACGTGAAAGATGGACTAAACTACTATCACTCAGCAGTCCTAATTTTCACTCTACCAGAGCACAAGAAAGACATGCAAGTCATCTGCTGCCCCTGGGGCTGTGAACAGCATCAACAGTGCTGACAAGTGCCATCCTTTTTGACACCATTGCTTCGGGAAACTTTTAAGAGAGAGCAGAAGTGCTACCACAAGACATCTGAAAGCTGTCACTCGAAACACTCTTACAGGACAGATTTTATTTCACAGAAACTTACGACTTAGCTTCTGAACTGTGGGCTCACTCTGAACTGCGCTCAAGACTAGCATTTTGTGTTTTCACAGTGTGCTTCAAAACACGAGCTCATTTACATCATTTCCTCTGCTTTAATTCAGCAGTGTTCCTAACAAGCTTCAATTGCTTCCTGTGCATCGCTGCTCAACACCTGCCCTCGCAGCAGCAACACAAACTCCACCCAAGAACTCCCCAAGTATTATTTCTGCTGTTTCTACGGAGAAGACGCACACGTGCAAACACCACACACAAACACTGGGGTAGCAGAAAATCCGCCTGCTTACCGATCCGGCTGCAGTTGACTATCACACACAACATCTACACACAGAATTAGCTCAGAACCTCTGTACAGCAGCACCTCAGCCATCAGCTTTAAATTTTCATGTCTTCCTGCAATTACACACCTGAAAGCCAGAAACTGTCCTTCCATGTCTCTGGCAACTAGCATTGGAAAAACTGTTAAGGCCCTTTTCTTTACACAATTAACTGGGGCTAGTCAACACAAAACTGCTGTAGGTTCATATACATTTTTTTTGAGGACTCAGGTACCCTGTAATTTTGGTCTTCCATCAAAGCACTCATCCATTGTCTTGACAAAAAGCACAATTAACAGTGCACACATACTAACCTCATTTTGGGGTTGATGTTCATTTGTCAAAGTTAAACACAAGAAGCAGGTGGCTATATAAAAGAACCTCATCTGTTCAGCAATTTTACTTGGAAATACAATAACTTCAAGTATTGTATTTCTAAACTACTTTTAACTCCTGCCTGTTCTGCACTGTATTATTTTAACTCAGAATATGCTCAGCAGAAGGAGACAACTGCTGCCAGTGACAGCCATTAAAAGTATGTGGGTAGGATCTATCTCCAGAGGATTTGTTAGCCATGAGAGCATTTTACTTCTGCTCTACAACTGGCATATTGGTTTCCTTGAACAGAAATTCCCTCCGGTATACCAAAGAAAATTAATTTCCCTAGTTTTTGAGAGAATGAGTGCCAAAAGCGTCTGCCCACCAAACCCTCCCCCAGCATCAGCCCAGCCATCCCTATGCTGCTGAGACAGCTACAGCACTTCAATTCTGCACGCTTTTTCTCTAGTTGACAAGTGTGTACTTGTACTCAGACTGCCAAAGGTAAACGTTCTTACCCCTCCATCCATTGAAGCAATGCATTGATGGACATTTTAGGTAATTTCTGGCTGCAGCAGAGGAGCTGATGGGAAGCCTCACTCTTGACAGCAGGATGCATATGGTGGGCTGCCTTGTGCTGCTCCATGCTTTCTGGACAGCTGACCTAAGTGACATCCCTACCAGAAAGCCCAGCATCATAATGGAGAAAGATCCACTGCCAGGAGCTGCTTCACCAGTGAAACACCACCATTTAATACAGGGGAGGAGAAAAGGTAACAACAAAAGCCAGACAGACCTGCCCTTTACCACCCGCTCACTCCACCAGTGAAAATTAAAGTGGGGGGAAAGGCTGAAGTACCACCCAGGCAGCCCTGCCCCTGCTGTCACCCACCAACACAGCTGCCAACAACACTCTGCAAATGCACGTCCTAAGGAGACACAGGCACCCTCTGCTGCAAGCCGGGCAGGGAGATGGGCTCCAGACCAAGACCTTCCCAGGAGCACAGGAAGGGCTAAAGGAAGCACTCAGACCCAAGAGCACCGTGCTGGAAAGCACCTACACTGCAGGCAGCCACAAATCAGTAAACAGGCCAATCACTACAGTCACTTTTTATTACAGCTGGAGATGATTGTCAGGAAATGGTTAGATTAAAAAAGTACATACAGGACTTCCTCACATCATCTGATTTGGACTCTGAACTTCACTCTGAAACACTAACTCTGCTGATGCTCTTTCCAGATCTCACATTGGCACTCACAGCCTGAAATAACTTGCCAGTTTTATCAACTTGCTTTTAGAGGATTTGGTGTGTGACTGGAAAGACCCTTTAAAAACAAGTAAAGTAAAGCAGAGATCGTTACAAGATACTATTCCACCACACCCCATTCACAAATAACTGAGGAGCAAGTGGCTCCTGCCAGCCTTAGCATAACCCAGAGCTGCAGCACGGACAGCCCAGTGCCAGCAGAGTGCAAGCTTATCACAAGTATTTTAGTGTGCCATATTTTCACATGCAGCACTTTCAAGGATTAGGGAAAAAAGGCCATTTTCCTTTTCCCTTGAATCTCCAATCTTTTGTGACTACATATGGCTTGCAATGATTACCTTGTTCCTCTTTTTAAAAAAAAGTTTCTCATCTAGCAGTGACCATCAGAATCCCCAATTCAGCCTACACATGCCACAAAGTATTAGATACCCAAGAAATACTAAGCTGAATAACCTGTCTGTCTACATGTTTAGGTATACACAAAACACCTGCAGCCTTACAATAAAATTTTTTTAAAAGGCTGGGATAAAAGCAGAAGCTAGCTGCACCTAAAAAGGGCCTCAGACAGTACCTTGTTCAACTCCTTTTGCACCAAAAGGCACTCATGACTGGAGGGCTGCAACTTCCAGAATTTTTCCTCCCCTCAAAAAAAAAAATTCTGAGAGCTATATGAAAAAGAAATTAAAGACATTAAAGTAATTGCACACTTTCCGATTTTTTTTTTTAATGAGCTATAATATTAATGGATGTGCTGGGCTTTTCTAATCATCATTCAGAATGAAACTGTTCTGGCAGACCATAAGAAGTGCCCTTTCACAAATTCTTCTCACAAACTGTGGTTCTAACTCAGAAATAAAACTATATTCCCACTCCCGTCAAAAAGCGTTTTATTTCTTTCATCAACATCTTGGGAGTTCTGGTCTCGTTTCCTCATTTCCAGCACTAAGCTTAAAAGAACATAATTAGATATATAGATAAAGCACAGTTGTTTGTGGTTTGGTCTTTTTTCTAAAAACAATATGCTCCTGAAAACATTTTCCTCCCTGTGCCCTTTGAGAATGATTTTTTTTTCCTTTTAGAGAAAGTCTTGTACTCTTGAAACCCCCGCCTATTTTCTATCTTATTTTTCCAGAAGCAAAATGATGATGGCCTTTTCCCATACTTTTATTCTGACGGGCTGATCCTTCAGAGGGCAGATGAGCTAACAAAAAGCCAAGGACATTATCAGTTCCAGCACTTATCCAAAGCCTGACTTTCATCCCACCTCCGCGATCCTGTTTCCGCATTATTTAAGGAGAAAATACTGCAAGTCATGAAGCTTGCTTCATAACGACAGGCTGCTTCAGAGACAAGAAAAATATTGTGCAATTTGTTTTCTGCAGTGAAAAAAACTGACCTCATATTTCTCATACCCTCCCTCCGGGGAGTTGAGTTTTATCTCTTTTATATTTCAGGTGATTCTGGAGGATTCCTTTTATAAAGAGGTCCACAGAACACTTACGGGAAGCATGAAGTAGCAGACTGTGATGCAGGGGTTGAAATTCTTGTGCCACATATGCCCATGGGTTTTTTCAGCAACAGACCACAGATACTTATCACTTAACTATGCCCTCAGATGATGTTTCTCACTGACTTAGGGAGACCCATATCCTGGGGTTGCAACATAAAAGCAAAGAATTTAAATTCAAGAGCAATGTGGTATAACTGCTACCACAATGTAGCAGCTGTCCCGACAGGTTTGGGGGTTTCTTTTTTTCCTTAAGCCTGAGAAAGACACTAAAACAAAGTCATGGAAGCAAGAAGGAAAAGAACTATTCAAGATCAACTAATCTTAATCACACTGAAGTTTCCACATGTTTTCTCCAGTAACACAAGCTAAACAATGTCTGTTTGGGCCATACAGTCGTGTACTTCAACCACTGTTGTTCCTTCCATATTCAGCTGCTGATGGTTTAGGCCAGTGGTGCTGTAGCAATGCTCAGTGTGGGTCTCCTGATATTTCTGAAAAGGACTTACTGGCAGAGTCTCCCATAAAAGCCTCAGGGTGTAACTGAGGCTCACAGCTAACACCCCTCCGCAAAACGCATCTCCCTCCACTGACAGCTCCTGGGAGTATTTCCAAACTACTCTCTTGAGTGCTCCTTGGGGACCCACTATCTAGCTAATAAATAAAAGGAAGCTAAAAGTTTCCCTCAAACACACTAAAGCAAGATAGGAACTTGTGGCTAATACATGCTGGAAAAGAAGAAACTGTCTTACCAGGCCTACCATTACAGTCTTCAAGGAAAAGGGGAAAAAAAGGTATTTTTACTGTATGACCTTAAGTTGAGAGATACTTAGTGTTGAAACAACCTCTCTTTTCTAAAGTTCTCCTGAGTTACCCGTGAGAAGAGAATAAAGTTAGTCCTTATCCACCACCTACAAGTTTAGCAGAAGAGATCAGTGTCTCAATTTCCACCTGAGAGAGGGACTTGAAGAGAAAAAAAACCACAAACAAATAGCAAAACCACAGAATAAAGTAAACACTGAAAACATGTACTATCAAGTTTAAATTTCTACATACTTAGGTGTAAAACGGTCTTGCAAATTTCAACACCCCCCCGTTTCTGCCTTAGCATTTCTGAATTAATTAGGTGGCGACAACTACACCATTTATTTTTATGTTCAACACCAAAACGTTCCAACTCTCACAGTGTGCGTGAGCACGGAATTTACCGAGCAAGAACGCGCCTAACAAAAACGAAGAGATGTAAACCATAGCTTAAACAATACTCAACATCTCACTGAGGATAATTAAGCACCCTCAACATCATTTCCCCTACTTTGGGAGGTTGGTGAAAGGAACGGGGGTTTCTCGCGGCCCCAGCAAGCCCCAAGGCCCCCCCGCAGCCCGGCACAGCCACCGTGCCCGTTCCAGCGCTGCGGCGGGGGGGCCGCCCGCTGCATCCCGCTGCCTGCGGCTGCACAAACGCGCTCCCAGCACGCCTACGGCCAGCTAACACAATGGAAACGCAGCTCTGAGGGACAGATTCGTTTTATTATTGAGACAGCGCTACGGTACAACCGAGTGGCCCGGCGTGCCAGGCCGCCGCGCCAGGGCGGTCGGGACAGCCCCAGGAGCCCGGCTGCGCGGACCCACGGCCACCCGGGGCGCTGGGCGCGGGCCGGCCGCAGC
>WEKY01007110.1:153006-165451 GCA_013390045.1 Picathartes gymnocephalus
CAGGGCCGCGGGGGAAGCGGGGCCGCCGCCGAACGGCAGCAGGGAGGGGCCGCGGGACCTCCCTCACCCCGCCCTGCGGCGCCTTCGCTGCCCGCTTCCCTGAGGCGGGGCGCGCCGGGCCGGGCTCCCATGCGACCCGGGAGAAGTCTGTGGCTGAGGGCGAGATCCAGGATCGTATCCATGCACCCTCCGCAGCTGTGCCGGCAGCGCCCGCTGGGCGCTCTCTCAGCGCCGCGGCCACACCGAGCGCGCCCGGAGCGCTCCCGGCCCGGGCGCTGCCCGCTCGCACCGCTGCCCACCCGGACAGCGACCCTGCCCCGCCCCGGGGACAGCCGCGGCACTGCCCGAGCACGGCACACGCTGCTCTGCCAGCCCTGGAGCTCCGTTGCTCGCGGAGGTCCGGCAGCAGCACAGTGATGCTGATTTCTCAAATGTTAGCAAAACCGTGAAACTGTGATGTAGCCTTTATGGTGGAAACAAGAAGCAGAAGGTAGGAATGTTCTATAACTGTGTATAAAATGCTTTTGGTCCCACTCATGAAAAACAGAGTCAGAGAAAGCCAGTAAAGGCTTATTCTGTAAAGACCTGCACTCTCTAACTTGACATCACTCTGCTGGGTTGCCGGTGACTGCTCACCTGCCTCAAAGGCAGGCACTGAGAGCTTCCCAGAACAGAGCACCCAGTGGTCTGAGCAGCAGAAGCTGCAGCCTCTATCACGTTACTGCTCTGTCGAGATCTGCACCCCATTCAGCACAGAGCAGCCCTTTGTCTTCAGGCAGGCAGAAACCCATTTGTTCACAAATAGCTTCAGCACACAGCACAGGAGGGGGCTGGGTGTCCAAAGACCAGATCTGTTCAGTCTAAATTTCAAGCCCTCAAACAGCAAAGGTCTTTCCAGGGAAAGAAATGAACAGGGAAAGGACACTTGGCTGGTGTGACCAGTCATCCATCCTGGCACTTTCCTATCCATTCGTACTTGACACGATGCTAGATCATCATTTTAGGTATCCATCAAAAATATACTCGAGAAGTAAATTCATAGAAGGCAGTTATCAGAAGGTTTTAAATATTCACGTATGTACTCCTCAAACTAACTAAATATGGCTTTGTTACTCTTTTAAAACAGTATGTAAATATACTATTTTAAACCTGACCTCATGCAAAGTTTCAGTATTGCATGTTACAGATGAACATCTGAGGGATGTTGAACATCCCTCAGCACCTGCCTGTCTTTGTTATGGATAATAGGTAGGAGTTTAGTAGACACCAGTGACACACTGGAGACTGCAGTGTCCTGTAGACATAATATTATTTGTGAGTACAAGATAATGAAATGGAAATAACTGAAATTACTGATTGTGTTAACTAACAGTACAATGTAGATCTGAAACCAACTCTGACAATCCTGCAGCACCCACTGGTTGCCCTACAAAGAGCAACCAGACACTAAATATTGTCCTTCAGGTTTCTCAGGTACCACCTTTCTGCACATAAGCTTGCTGCTATGTGGGGAGAGCTAAACAGGACCTTTCAGGAGATTATACACAGAATACTTTTTTCTTCTTCTCTAAGTGCCAGTTTCCTCTGTTTACCAGAACTTCTTCACTACCAGAAAGGTTGGTTTTTTTCCAACTGAGAGAAGGAAAAAATAGATTTCTTAACCTCTAGTAGGAACAACATGGGTATTCATAGTCATCTCTGTATAAAAGGTCTACCATGTCAGGAAAAATTATGGGTTTGCAGTGATGTTGTGTATAGTTTCCTGATTCTTCTATCAGAACAACCTGGTCTAAGATTAGATATTCCTTCATAACTGAGACCTGTATTTGTGCTGACAGATGTTATAGTTCCTATTAAGTGTTAATCTTACAGGCCTACAGAGGAATTCTCATGTTGTTTGTGAATAAAGCAGGCAATAAAACATTTAGGAAATGTCTGTGTTTCAAGATACAATTCATTTCAGCCTGGGGATTTTTCTTAGGTAGTTGCAGACCTCCTAGCTTCTGAGAGCAATAGTACATATATTATATATTTATAATTTATATGACACAGCTTTGAATTTTCCTAAAATCTTATGATAGAATGGTTATTTAGGAGACAGACTTTAAAAATGTGTCACTAAACTTCGCTAAACACTGTTCTTAAATTGGTACAGTTAAGGGAAAGGAAGTGGCTGGCTGGCAATAGCTTATTCAAAAAAGAAGTGTTTTCCAGGACAGCATTAGCTCCAGCCTCTAGTGGTTTTGGTTTTCTTTTTTGTGCCCCTTTTTTTTTTTTTTTTTTTTTTTTAAGCATATGTGTGGGCTGGAGGGGAAGAAACAAAAGAAAAAGAGAAGAGCTGATCTGAGAACATGATACCAAAGTGAAGGAGTAATGTAAATGAGGCCAAAGGAGGAGAGATATAAAGCAATCCATCAACAAAGGATATTTTTGTTCTATTAGCCTCTTGAGCCAAAATGAAACGTACATGTAGAATAAGAAAAATGGCCCATTATTTTGCCTGAAAATTCTGAGCTTTAATTGTCAAACAATAGTCATTAGTTTGCCTTGACACAAGGCTTTTTGTCAAATACCACAGCTCAGCTTTACTGATGGCACAATTCCAACATGATCCCATGTGAAGCTGCTTTCTTTTTCCTTAAGTGTTGCAAATTTTTAACAGATACTGAACAATAAAACCAATATCATGAATTTTTAGCAGCCTGAAATCAACCCTCCTGCAGTATTTTAATAATCATGATTTACATCCCTTAAAATCCTCTATCTGAGCTTCTCACTAAGCTACACTCTGTAACCCTTTGTCACTGCTCCTGTCCAAGCTCATCCCGTTGCTCTGGGCATCTCAGGAGAGGCCGTGTGCTACAGCAGAATTGTCTCAGGTCTGGCTTGGGCAATGCCCAACCTGACCTCGGGCTCTGCTGGCAGTGCTGCCGTGTCAGCACCAGCTGGAGCACTGAAAGCCCAGTCCAGGGCTTGCTCTGTACCTCCATAAAGACACAGGACACTGTCTTATTGTCACCGTGGGGCATCTACGACGTGTGTTAAAGGCGCTCGGAATGTCAGCTTTCAGAAACTGAAAAATCTCTCCATTTACCATAGGTTTAGGAGAGAGAGCACATCTGTAAAATTAGTTTGTACCAACATACCACACAAAAATCTTCCTGTAGTTATTGTTACTGTGCCCTTTATTTTGCATTAAGCAATATTTTCTTTTTGTCAGTGCCTAGGCTTTCGGCCTCTGAGTCTTTGAGTGCTGAAGGACTACATTTTTTCATGTAGTGTTTAGGGATCAAATAAATAGAAATTCTTTGATATTATAATCTACTAAATTTTGGACTCAGAAGCATATAATTTATATAATGTTTGGGAAATGAACTGCTATGGATTGCTCTTTTCCTGTTGTTTTGGCATCACAGTTGCTAGATTACTTCCTTTCAAAAATTATCATTAGAAAACAGTATCAACCGACTTTAAATTTATATAGAGTCCTTTCATACATTAAAGCAGACTAAATAATTATGGTACTAATTCATGAAAGTAGAAGACATTCCTTATCATAAAAATCATAACACAATCACAGCAGCAAGTGAATGTAAATAAGATTTAGTTTTATCTACTATCTGAAAAGGCTTTCTTCTGATAACACAAGTGCTTACTGTAGTCCACTTGCTTTTTTCTTTGAATAGTGATAGTTTAACTTTAGCATCTGGAAAAGTGTATGGAAGGATATATCAGAATTTTTTGGATACAATCTCTTCAAATAACTTTTTCTCGTTGAAACCAAGGTGTGGTTGCTGTTAGCAACAAATGTTTGCCGAGCTGTGACAGTAGCAAATGGATTGTGGAAACATTCCTGTACCACCAGTACGCTGTTGCTCTGGTGGGTGCCAGCCACGGGGGAACAGGAACACAGAAGGGGACAAGCAGGGAGCTGCATTGAAAGTGCCTGGGCTGTGCTGCTGCTCCAGCTGAGAGCAGCAGGCAATATTCTGCAGTGGTGGCTGAGCATTTTTCCTGGCCACATGGCCTCATTTTTCCTGGCAGGAGCAATGGGTTGTGTGCCCCGGGTTCCACTGATCACTCGCAGCTGCACCAGGCTATCACATGAGAGACAGTAGTAACACAGTATATGGAAAGTAATCCATGTAGGTAGTGCTGGAATTCTGAATTGGTTTATTTCTGGCTATTCCAAAACACCTTTACTATATAGCTTCTGTCTAATGGCACCATGAAGTGCTGTAGGCATTTTTCTAAAAAGAGAAGAAAATTTTGTCAAAGACATTGACTGCAAAGCAGCTCTGAAACAAAGTCTAAAAGTCTAAGCAACCATATTCTGTGCCTAGAATGGAAAACAAATAGGAGGGTTTGGACTGGAAAACTCAGTGTTATGCAAAACATACTAAAAATTACACTTTTTTTTTTTTTTGTCTTCCAGTAACAGCTGAACAGTAACCTATGAAAACCATAAAGTAACATATTTAAAATCAATTCTATTAAATTACTGTTAAAACTGCAGACTTGACTACCTAGGATGCAGCAAAAGAAGTAAGTTAGAACATTCTATGTATGAGATTTAAGCCAGAAAATCTTTCACAAATCTTTCTTTCAGTCCTTGTCTGAAAAGATAACAATATAGATCATCAAGGTCTTTTGGTTGGTTATCTGGTTGAAGTTTTTTCTCTGCTTGAAAGCCTCATGCACCAAAGCTCGTTATTCAGATAAATATCTACAGTAAATGCAGGCTCTATAGAGTAAAATATTTGGGCTTTCTTAAATCTGAAGTGCTTCGTGTTTTATACAAAATACTCAGTATATCAGTATTTAATATGCTTTACTGCATGATCAGGTGTAGCCACTGAGCCTGTCCAACAGTCAATAAAACCACCACCACCTTCCACACAAAATAAAAACAAAACTGTAGAAAGGCACACTACAGAGATGATCACCCATGCTGATAGCTTAGCAGACAGTTAGTACAAAGCCAGTGTTCATTTCTTCATTCAATAGACAGGACCAGAGACTAAGAAACTTGTCTTGTTCATTGTCTGTACTGTGCTGGTCCATTGTTTGCAATATTTATCTTCTCCAGTTTACAGTTTGGGTTTTTTTGCTAGTCTTAAGACTTGTCTGTCAGTGCCCAAAAAAGATCTCCCTCCCTTTGAGTGAAAACTCCAGCCAATTCATAAAACAAATTATTTGTTTCTCTTGTTTCTGGTACCATTCATGGTTGCATACACATCATTAAAATGCTTAATATTTTTCATATTTTTAAACACCTCTCATAAAATGGCATGGAAATAATAATAGAATCACCTAACTACTTTGGTTTTATTAGCAGTACTTTATCAATGACTCTAAAAAACTCTCACAGGGTTGAAACAGTGTGAGACAGGGCAAAAGGAAGGTGAGACCTACACTATTTCCTAGTCAAGAGAGAACCCTCCTGGGTGCCATAGAGTATCAACAGACAACCAGGAAAAAAAAAACAAAACAAAACAAAGAAACAAACAAAAAACCACCACCAAAAACCTAGGTTGAGCAGTTGAAAATACCTTGTTTAGATTCTCATGGAAATTGGCACCTGTTCCTGTGGTGCATAAAAACAGAGGCTGATTTTGGAGAAGTGTTAAAGGATGCTATTGGGACTTCACTGTTACCATTATAAAACCAATGGGTAAGGATGGACTGATTTGCAAGGTCAGGATCAAATGTCACTGCAGTCCTAGCAGTCTCACAAGTTTCTCTTTAATTGCTGACTTGTAACAATTGTTTTATCTTTGTTAGGAAAAGGCTTTGCTAATGAGCATCTTACAATGATTCACATCTGTTGGTAAAATGAAACTCCAAATCAAATTAATTCAAAGCAAGATTTTACATTAGAAATGCAACCACAGGAGAGCTGAACAGCAAGATACTTTGAAAATCACTTGAATTTGTTCCCACTCTTTCTCAAGAGCAGGGAAAATGTGTTCTTGCTTCTCCTTTCCTGTCTCTGTTTTTAGAACTGATCTGGCAGGCTGCACCCCATTTAAATTACAGAATATCAGATTCAGAAGTATTTACTAGATGAAATTGAACAGTTATAAATGTCATATCTATTCCAGTTTCATTCTCTTTTTAATTTAAATTTAAAGAATGTCAGTTACCAGTTCTGGCACTGTGCTAGACAAGCAAAGATTTCCACTATTTTAAAAAAGAAATCAATTGTATGACAGGATAAGCACAGAGATAAAAAGTTTTTAAACTGATTTTTTCTGCAACTCAGAGATCTTAGAAGCTGTTTGCAAGCTGTTTTTAAGTTACTGATGTACACTCACAACATGCAGATGCTCATTACAAGTGCAGACAAATGCAAATTGTAAAATTTGGCCACATGTAGGAGGTGAAAAAAATAGCTCAACTTGTGAATGCTAAAATGCTGCTGATAATTTTGTGTATGTTTTCTGCTCCTCCTGAGCTATGCTTAAATCTTGTATGACAAGGTCTTTACTGTAGATTTGATGCCTTTCATAGCAATAAAGGTAATATGTGCTATTCATATCACTGCATTTCAAGGTTTAATACCCTTGAATAGTGTTCTATGTATTGCCTAGTAAATATAATTATCATTTGAAATGGTAACAGTTAGAAGCAATCTCTAGTTTAAGGTGTAGCGTTTCAAAACATGCATTTCACCTTTTCTAACATGAGTAAACCATAATGGAGAGAGAGATTCAGTAAGCAAACAGAACTGATTCCATAAACATTATTTCTGTTTGGTTACAAAATTGTCTCTGATGGTAACTTGTTGCAGCCTAATTTGATTGCTTACTTTATCTTTGTGCATGTAAAAATGGGGATCAATATTTTGCACTATAAATTAAAGTATTCTTGGTAGTATTTTTACAAAAATTCACATCCTCTGTTTTTCCTCAGTATTTAAAAAACTATCACAGTTCATTTTTACAAATATTCCTGGAAGAACAACATTGGGTGAGACCTCCAACAGCAATATTTTAAAATAAAAGTCCTTATATTCAGTATAAACCTTATGCCTTTCTGTTTGCTGGCTGGAGCAGGCCACTGTTCAGAAAGCCTCTGCACAGGAAAAACAGTGAAGTTAGTGTTTAAATGATTTCCTGACTCAATGCTACAATCTCCCTCAATTATTTATACCCTGTACCAGAAAGAATAATTCTTGTCTTCTGCTGTCAAATCAATCACTGACACTCATGACCACACAAAAACTATCTTGGAGAACAGTTAACTCTGCTTGTTTCTTGTTGCCTGGTTCTCAAAACTCTGTACACATTTACCAAAATATACTATGGATCTGGTATTGATCTCCTAGATCTTTTCATAGACTTTTCCCACATTTCACTCTTTACAGTGATCTTCCAAGCTTTTTAATCATCTGAAGATGAACCCTTTACCAGTTTTCTCAAGGAATGAGATCAGCCCTGCCTCTCAGCCTCTTCACCTGTCCCATCAGCCACCCCTTACTTGGGATTCCACCCTTTTGACATGTGCTTTCCCAACAGACAAGAATTTATTTTTAATCTCTTCCTTTTTTGTGAAATACTTTTGAATAAAGGGATACTATTCTTGTTACTGGCAGCAGTTTGACAAAAAAGGTAGGATGAGTGTATCCTACTGGTTTATTGATTTGCATTGGGCTATAGCTTACACCACATTACATCCTCTGAAAGAGCAAGTAGAGCTTTTGGGGTTTTTTTCCCCCCAAAATAACTTTCAAATATATCTAAATATAGGCAAGCAAGATTCTTTGGAAACCAAATGCTTAAAATACATATTCATTTGATTTAGTTTTATTAAAAAATTTCAAATACTTCCATCCTTAAGCGCACTAAATTCAGACAGGAAATTGCATTGGCAAGAAGCTATGAAAATGGCACATGTTGCAAATGAAAATCAGTGTTCACATCAAACTCATTCAATTGTGATCATGTCAGGAAGGAAAGCCCTGATCAGCTGAGAAATTATATAAGGGCTTTAACAATTATTTATGTGACCTGCTGAGTGCAGAAAAATCAGACTAGCAACTGCAGTGATTGATTGATATCCAGATCGAGGCTGAGATCTTCAGGATTTAAAATGAATGGCAAGTACAACTGCAATGCTCTTAAATGGTTCTCACTATTTAGATTGCTCTGTAATCCGTATGAAACTGCTTTCAGGTGAGAAAAAGTTGCATTTTTAAGAATTGTATCTTTTTAACCCAAACAAGGACCTAATTATTTCTGATGAGCTTAAGGGGAAGTGCACTTGTCTATCCACAGGCAGGCAAAATATTTTTACTGAACTTCAGAACATTATCAGCAGAATGAACTTTGATAACAGCTCAAAGAAAGAGGCTTTAGCAAGAAATTGGTTGTGTTAAGGTACATGTAACCCTTTAAAAGACCAGGTAAAGCCAAAAAACACACTGTAGAAAGAGAGGAACTATTAATTTTCTCAGAATGCATTAGGAGTATTTATCCCTCTATTGTAACTGGAAGACACAGGTTGCTGTCCAAAAGTTTAGAAATGAGAAACAAATACAAAGCACAGCTTACATAAACCACTCAGCTTTACTGGAGAACTTGATAAATACCAAAAAATATTTCATTCACTGTCTCTTCTAGGTATAAATTAGAATTTATTTGTGCTTATCTGTTCTCTAGCGTGTAGTACCTAATTCTAAAGACTGCTTCCCAACTGTCAAGTTATAATGTTGTACTAGGGATGGGTATACCAAGGCTATTGCTACTTCATCCACATTTTGAAAATATTGTTTCTGCTTTTGCTAGTTGGCTCTTGGGATATTGGATTTTAGACCAGCAAATGTTTATGAGTAATGTATTTATGAATGATCCCACTAACTTCAGAGGGACTACCTAAATTTTATGAAGTTGGATACAGAGGATCTGAACAGCTTAGGTTTCTTATTAAGATTTTAAATACTTTGAGTCCATCTTTAGGGAATGATTTGGTTCTTTTTCAGGTTTGTTTGGGCTCAAAAAGATCAAACCATTCATCACATTGTGGCCCACCTGCACTCTGTTCATGGGGAATACAGCCTGGTGCTACTCAAGGGCTGGTGCTTTTGAATATTATCTCCAGTATTTTGTTATACATTTACCATTGTTACTACAGTCAGAAACAACGCTTTCAGGTAAGCTGAGTTTTGAAACTAAATATTTCAAAATCATAGGCAATTTTTTTTTTGAACTTTCAAAAGTTAGAGTAGAAATATTCTTTTTAGATGTATTTTGAAGCTTGTATTATTCATATATGATTGATACTAAAGCAATATGGAATATAAGCTTGCTTTTACTCTGTTTTTGAGAATTGCTGAAGTCCAGTTGAGTGTACCATAGAGATTCACACATATTTTGCATGACAAATTGTAGATAAAACCCCCATGGTTTAAATCTAATGTACCTCATATCCATGGGATAATATTTTAAGAATTTCTACTATATGACACAGACTAATGTCTGCAAATTAAAATTTTCAAGCTCACAGTAGATTTTCTGAGTATCCTACCTCTGGAAGTTTGTGGAAACCAATATTGCAATAATGTCCTTGTGCTGCTCTAAGGACTGTACTGACATGTAAGATTCATGCCCTCCCCCATCTGTCACAACTCAAAGCACAGATCAGGTAAACCATGTCATTTTTGCAGATATTTAGAAAAGGCTGACAGAATTTTTTAGAAAGTTGTTCCCTCCAACCTGCATATTTAGGTGAGTCATTTGTTCACTTCGAATTCACTTTCCCCAGGGCAGCAAGTGCATAAGTATTTCTGGCACCGATGGAAATAATCATCTGCTGTGTCACTTTTTTTCCCATGTGGGAAGCACATTTACTCTCCAAAGAGGAACTGAAACAAAATTGTCACCATTTTGACTAGTGGCAACACAGAACAAACAGGAAACACTTCAAGGGAAATATTTACAAAAATAGCATCCACAGAAGACATAAGAAGCTTTCATGTAATGAATGAATACTTAAAAGCAATAATTATTTCTTGGCAACATTCATGAGCAGGAAGGGAGTCAAAATTAATTGGATTAGGAAACACGTAGTTCTTTATTGAACTGCACTTAATGCAAGTAATTGTGTATGGAAACTGTAATAATGAGCCTTGTACATATTTTATATGCAGGATCTATGTCCAGTAACATAGGTGGCAATAACTATTAGTGAAATTTTTCACACAAATTAATGGTTGAAACAACATTGAGTTGTGCTGCAGGTCTAAAGTACACACTACTCCCTGCATCCACTGATTATTTCAGCATCACTTAGTGTCCCACTCACCTACCGTACAGCAACATTGTCACAGGGCTTGCCGGGTTAGAAACTGGGTGTTTCACATCTCTCAGTTGCATACTGTTGATGAACATACTGGATAAAATGCATTCTTCATTTAAGGAAGAAAAAAACCCAAACGAAAAATCTTGATGCCTTGGTTGTTCATGGCAAGTGAGGAATTTCCATTTACAGACATAAAATATAGGAAAATGACTAGACAATCCAAAAAGTTACCACAAGTGTTATTTTTCTCTCCTTTTTCGTAGATCTCTCAATAGAAAAAACAGCCCATATAAAGGGTTTAGTTTTCAGTTTTCCAAGTATGCACTCTGACAGTTGTGTCGTGTCAGTGAAGATCACCGTGGTATCACAGCAGAACCCCTACTGCATACAGAGCTGTGTGTTGACCGTGCATAAGCATTACTAAGCATGGCAAATATCTGTGCAAAGGAAAACCTGCTGTGCTTACTGCTTGTCCAAAACCAGGCCAGGATCAAGTATGTAATCCAACAGGGAAGGTCTTTAAATTCCAACACACCACTTCATATCCCACCTTTTGCAAAATGAAAATCTGTGTTCAGGTTTTGGCAGTCTGACTCAAGACCATGTTTCTGAAATCACAGACTTTAATGCAAACATAAAGTTGATACACAAAACAACATCTGAAAACAGATCTGAAACATCTAAATTGGACTGTAAGTGACAGGAGCAAGCTTTGGTAGAACTGGATTATTTAGAATAACCATCACAATGCTAACAACGAGTCACTTGGGATTTACATCCCAACATTTGTAGCAAACGAAAGGTTATCCTTGACCATGGTAGATTACAAATAAAGACAAAAGTAGTGCTGATCATTTACTCCTCCACATAGAACATGACTCACAGTCTGATTGTTCTCCCAAATATCAACTCACTGTTGTAAGGACAACATTTTTATATTTCACCTTAACAATTTCCAATGACATTTTTCTTGTGTAGTTTTAATAGCAGAGTTTTAGACCAATTTTGCTGTGCAAGTATTATTTATTTGTGACTTTCAAGGTAATGGGTTTATTTGGGATTATGTTATGGCAGTGTCCTGTGCATGGCAGTAGATCAATTTTGGAGCTGAGAGGAGGTCTCCAGCCCACTTAACAAGACTGCAAACAAAACCTCTGTACCTGAATATCTGCAAAAGGTGTGCTGAGGCAGAGGACATCCTGTGGCAGAGCTGCAGGAGGTGGTGAGAAGGCTACATAAGTTCAGGCTGTGAAGGAGTTGGATGGCCGGTTCCAAGCGCAGCCTGCAGTACACCACAGCCAAAGAGGCAAAAACTCCCCCACCATGCACACACAGAATGGGGGTGGGTGGTTAGTAAGGCAGAGGAATGGACACTTGAAATGACAAGGACCTGCGGGGGAAAGAGACTTCCCTGAAGCCTGAGGTGCCCCTGCAGAACCACTTCAGCACTGTGCAGCCTGGAGAGGGAGTTCCCATCACATCAGGAGAGAGGCTGGAGCTGAGTAAGGCAGCCCCATCTGCCCCCTGTGGAACAACCAGCACAACTAGCAAAGGTGACAGGTGAGAGTAGCAGGGGATTCTCCTCTGAGAGGCACAGAGGGACCCACTCATCAACCTGATTATCAGAGAGCTGTACCAGGGATGTCACCCAGAGCCTCGCACAGTCCCCTGACCATTATGTGCTGTTGTTTCATGTGTGCATTAGGGACACAGCCAGGAGTGGTCTGAGGAGGACCAAGGAGATTACAGATCCCTGGGAATGGTGGGGAGGGACTCAGGTGCTGGCAGCTTTTTCATCAGTCCTCCCTGTTAAAGGCTTTGAAAGGGCCAGGTGAATCAGGCAGATCAGCAAATGGTTCGGGGTCTAGTGCCACAGCCAGGGGTCTGGCTACTCCTGGGGACTTACATTGAAAACCTGGGCTGACCAAGTCTGATGGGGGCCCATCTGCCAGAGAACAGGCAGAAAATCTCTGGTCACAGGCTTGCCAGGCTGGTGAAGAAGGCATTAAATTGAAGTTGCTGGAAGAGGGAATCCTCAATCCATTCCACTCCTACTAGTTTGATGCCAGTACCAGCATGAGATGCCCACAGCTTGGAGACGGATTGCAAATCAGCAAGAGAGGACCTGAAGTGCTGCACAAAG
>WEKY01007120.1:0-44722 GCA_013390045.1 Picathartes gymnocephalus
ATATATTACATTTTAATCAGCTTCTACCAGCTTTAGATATTAGTTCCCTTCCAGAGCACAGACTTGAGTTTTTCCCAACTCACTTTTCTCCAGGAATCAATGCATGCGTCTGATCATTATCAGTATTATTTAAAGATACTGACCTCAGGTTTGCAATGCTGTATTTCTTTTCCCTGTGCTGTGTGGCAGCAGCTTTCTCTCTTCCCACAGTGCAGTCCCTAAGCTGTGTAGGGTCTTCAGCCCCTGCTGCATGTCTTTACTAGCAGATTTTAGCACTGTATCTAGATACACATGAGAATGATACTCAGTGTGAGATAAAGATTGCTCGCAGACAAAGGCCTAAGAGGGATCAGTAGCTGTCAATGCAATGGAGATAAATTCAGGCGTGTAGGATGGTGCAATTTCCTAAATGGTTGCCCATACCTTAATGTTGTTTGCATGGGACTGGATAGTTCTCTCTAAATGTCAAATCCTGGGAGAAAATAATGCATTCTCTGGGGAAATTATGGTGGTATTTGTACAAGGAAGGTTAGAGAAGGTGTTCATAGTAGATCTTACGGTTTTAGGGTACTTCTCTGGAACTACCACCCAGCTCTCTTCCACACTTGGAGACTCAAAACTGCTCTTGCAGAAGCTCTGCATGATGGGCAAAGATAAACCCTACAGAGGGAAGCATCAGCTTTTCACAACAGGATCTCTGCAAAGCCCTTAGCTGGGTGACAGTGATGAACCAATGTCAGCTTGATATTTCTTTGTGACTGTTGCTCATAGAGGAGGAAACTGCAAGAAAAGGCACTTGCAATAAAAACAGTCTGAGCCACTTCTGGTTTTTGTGTCTGAAGGTAGCTAGCAAATGCAGAGAGGTGTCTATAAGCCTCCACCAACCAACCAACCATTTGCTGAAGCTTGTCTTGCAGCGTGAGAGATGTGAAAGCCTTTTTCTTCTAAAACTTTTATTTAACTGTTGAATGCCTGCACAAGGGAATATTGTGATGGAACGCAACCTAGAGCAGCAAAGCTGCTCTTAGGGTTTTAGGGTACTTCACAGGTGAGGATGAAATAGTTCAAAAGACAATAGTACCACCATTCATTTTGCCAGAGAAATACCTGAAATAGCCATTAGGTGAAAGTCACGTGGATGAACCTGAATCCTGGAGAGGTGAATTCATGCTGATGAGAACATAAAAGCCATCGAAGTAGGTGGTGACCCCTGCGGTCTCTCCATCACGTGGGAAGTGTTCCTCTTGGAGACTGTGAAATGTTTTTGACTAATTCATATATCTTAAACCTCATATCAGTTCTGCACCAACTCCCATTTCTCACTGGCACCCCCATTTCTCACTGTCATGATTTTTAACATTTTCTTGTTTACTGCCTCACTGCTGTTTGTCCCAGTTCTTCCTTGCTGCCTTTACAGGTGGTGGAATCATTCCTTGAGATGATGGGGTTATTGGTCAGCTCCAGTTTGAGCTTACATGTTTTTTCTCTTGCTGCATTTAGCAGTTTTGCCTGTGTGGGAATGGCAGGTTGCATTGCTCCCAGAGTGTTGCCCAGCTGGATCCACAGAGGAATTAGATAGGGAAAGCCACCAAACAGCTGAACTGTGTGTGAAAGCGATGAGCTCTGACTAAGGCAGTTGAGATCCTCTAGGGCACACTGATTCTTTAGGGAGCTCACCTGTCATCTTCACTCCCCTGACCTATTGACCCCCACTTAAGAAGATACACAGGAAAATTTCTTTTTTCAGTATTAGTGGGGGGGGGGGGGGGGNTGATTAGGGGGGGGGGGGTGTTGTTTTTGTTTGTTTGATTTTTTGTTTTGTTTGTTTGTGTGTTTTTAATCTAGAAACATTCTCTTTTCTTTATTGAATACCCAGACAGCGTTTTTTCTCCCCTTTTTTTTCCTGTCCTCATCTACTAACCAGAACTTACTGAGATGCAAGTTATGAGAGTCCACAGACGATTTTTAAAACAAAAATATGACTGCGTAACTACTTATTTCCAAAATTATGGCTTCTAATGGTTGTTAGTGCAAAGAAATTTTTGGCGCCAGAGAATTGACGTTAATCTGGTTTCTAAATATGCATGACATCACTTCTTTCTGCAAAAATTCAGGGCTTCATTCCCATCAACTAATTTATGTAACCATCTTTCTGCTATTAGACTTACAGAAAATAACAGAGCAAACACAGAATTCTTAGTGTAGAATATCTCCTGTTGAGTATCCTGTACATTTGAAGTGTAGAATCTGTTGTAGTTCTTAACCAGTGCTGTGTTGAATTAGCACAGTGATTACTGTTGCCTTTGCATTTTCTGGCCACAGACCGGGAATGTTTTGTCAATGCAAAGATAACTCTGCAAATTCTATCACAAAGCTGTTGTCTGTGGCTCTGACTAGCCAAATGCGTTGTGGATTAGCCCACAAACAGGAGCTACTGTACATATGTAAAGCAAGAGACTTCTTGGTAATAACGATAGCAGGGAGGCAATTTTAATGGGATCGCACCCGGACTAATACAGCAGCTCCTGAAATCTCTTCCTTGCAAATGAGACCAATACTTAAAAACCACTTCTCACTTTACTAGGGTAGTGATTTGGCTATCATAAAACTCAGTATTAGGTATTTTTAAATTATTTCTAATGTCTACATTACATGAAATTAATTTGGAGAACACTTCATGTCCCAGTTGAGGAAAATGTTTGCACAAATGGTTATAGTTACGCTCACGTTTAGTTCTTGCTGAGAATGGACTAGAAGTGGAGCACCTTGACTAAATGTCAAGTGGTTCTGTGAGGAAATGTCATCTATGAAGGATGTAAAAGTGTCTGACATAGCCCAGAGGCCTGTAACTAAGAATGTTACTGTGGTCACCTCAGGTAAAGCTTATGCCTTCCTATAGCACTGTGAATACTCAAGATCCTTAAAATAAGCACTTTTATTTGGAATTGTAAAAAATAAGATACATATACTTTATATACGTCATAAAAGAGGTGCTTAATAAATACCTATTAAAAAAGACAAATTTAATTATTTTTTCCTTTCTCCACATAGTTTGGCTTCTGCTTTCTAGGTTATCAGCCATGTCTGCATCACAATAGGAAGCAAAAGTGCCTCTCAGCTTCCAGTGGACAGTGTGCCCCTTCCATCTATGGAAAAGCTGGCCACCCAAACCCTTTAAAACCCACCTGCTGTCGTGTTTTATTTGATGTTTGTCACCATTGCATGCAGAGGAACGATCACAGCTGTGGGAAGTGCGGACAGCTGTTTAGTTACTTGCAGATGGCTTAACGATGTGTATCAACCAGTCATTTGTACTTGCTAGGTGAGCTAGAGGGGTTCATGTAATTTAGAATAGCCACACAGCATTTCTTTGCTAATCAGGGAGTTGCCTAATTTGGAAACACATGTGTATCTAAGGCCAATCTGATACACAGCAGCTCCTTACCTTACACCCATTCCAGTTTGGGAACAATTATTGTAATGTTTTGCAGATTTGGTTCCAGTAGATAAAATTTTGCATCCTCCCTTGTGGCCTTATCAGTCTGTCAGCTTCATTTTGCTTTGAGAAATTCAGGACAGGTTTCCTTATTGTTCTCAGCGGTACATACCAGTTTTGGATAGAACTTTTAGCCATTTAGACAGTTTGTTTGGGTTATGTTGAGATGATGGGAAACTGTAACCAAGGAGGAGGGAAGTGTAAAATTAACAGATGTTCCTCCTTTAGACATTCCTAAAAAGCTAACTGCCATATATAGTTAAAGGGCGCTGCCTGGAAATAATGCAATTATTACTTCTAATACCTTTAAGTACATAGGGGTGCCCCACAACTGTGTTAACATCACAGAAAGACTTGCTAGACGAGGCAGATATTTTAATGTAGGATACACAAGTACTAATGAATACCTGAGGTGACTCCATAGTGTCTTGAGTGCTCTGCAAGTCTGTATTTATCACCACAAGCCTCGAAGATGTTCCGTAATCCATAATGTGAATGGCCTGCAGTGTGAGTGGAGGTGATTGGTATCTGTTTGTGAGTGCTGTGCTCTTCATAGGCCTGGGCCCTACTTTGCCTTCTCCTGGATCTCCTTGTTTAATAAAACAGAAGTGGAATCCATCCATCAGTGAATTACTGCAGGTTTGATTAATTTATTAATAAACCTGATGTTCATGCTGTTATCCAACAGTTGTCTCCACTCTTTGGCAAGAGTTTCAGGATCTGAGAATGCATTAAATCTTTATTCATAAAGTGCATGATATTAAGTCAACTTTAAAAAAGAGTAATTACAATTTCATTTTGGTTTCCATCTTTAATAATGGCAATGTCCCTATCACTGAAATGGGTAACATTCACAGCATGAAGGCACCTCCAGGCTCTAGCAGTGAAGAGATTTTACCTTTTTTTGGAAAAGGGTGCTTCTCTGTGCAGACTTGGTAGCATGAAAACTGAAAGAATGTATGAAGTTTTAAATAGGTGGGTGAATTTTAGGTCCATTTTCCTAGCTACTTTGAAGAAGCACACAAATGACTTTGCTGGAAAAGTCACAAAAAGTTCATAGGAAAGAAAAACTTCTCCAGCAGCAGTATTCTGATCTCAATTGTTCATACATGTAGTATTGGAATTAGACTGGGCTCTAAGCTGACTTTTCACAGGCCATGCTTTCCATATGCAGACTGCTTTCAGACCACCTCAGGTGCTGATTTCTGAACTTTCAGGTTAGTCACTATTCAAGGTTATCCAAAGTTCCCATTTAATTTAATTATATTTTTGCATGTTATGAAAAGAATTCCAATAACTGTCCTGTAAATTCCAATTCCCGAATCTTTCCTTTAGAAAAAGCAGTCTGAGATGGCTGATTTCCAGAAATGCACTTACCTATACCACTAATTTGTAACCTCACTTCTGAAATCCTGACCGTGCTGAAATCAATGCCAAACCTTCCTAAGGATTTCATTGCCAAACAGTTAAATCAGGAAAATAAATACCTGAACTCATTATATCTTCTGCTGCCCTCATAGTATTTAACACACTGTCAAGTACAGAAGGGCCACCAACAAACATTATACCTTGGCAAAGAGGTATCAACAGTCAGCAGTTCATATGAATTGTACACATCTGATGGATTCAAGCAAAACAGCAGACAACACCAGGGCTTCATTAACATAATTCTGCAATTGCATAAAATGATGGGTCAGCCTGTGAGTGCCTTGAACCTGTAAATATAACTGGCATGAGTTCTCCAGCACATTTAACGAGGGTCCACCTGGCCTCAAGTGAATGTATAAAATATGTAGTCATTGTTTTATTTATGATATAGGTAGAAGTTAATTTCCTTACCTTTTGAAGAGCTTGAGAATAGTAGATCATGTCTTATGTGTATTTCTGACAGTGGACTTCAAAAAACTTTTTTTCTGAAATGTACTGACAGCTAAAATTTGATTCCTGCAAGGCTTGCGGCTTTTGTGTGATGTGAAAGGAACTGGGTGATGTGGTACTGTTAGAGCTATGTTAGAAAGGGGCTGAGAATCCTGGTGTGCAAGATGCACATCCCTGCTAGCTTGTCTCCAAGGGCAGGGAGAGAGGGTGCTGCCTGGCCAAAGTCATAGTTGAGATGAAATCTCCTGAATCTCCAGCAGGTACTGGCTGGATGCACTGCAGAAATACCTGCTCTAAATTTGGAGCGCGAGAGCAATGTGGTTTTCACACCTTTCTTCACTAACTGGTGTACTGAGAAGGAATGGCAATGATGACAGCCTCATCACGAGGGGAGTGCTTCCGTGGTGGTTGTTAGGAGAATGCTCAGAATTAGCATTCAGAGTCTGCGGTGAAGGAGTGGAATCTGCATTTTATGCCATCCATCTATATACCAGATAAGTGTGGACAGGTGTCACAGAAATAGTTACAGAGACAACGCCTGTCAACGTTAAGCCTAGCAGAAGTCGTTTGTAAACTGCTTCCTGTCTGACCAAGTTAATATGGCATTTAATATGGGCTGAATTTGTTCCAGACAGAGGATTAGTTATTAGATCTTGAAATACACAGCTGGTTGGTTCTTATTTTTCTCTTTTTTTTCCCGTAAGTTTTCTAGAAATACCATTCAGCTGAAGAGACCACAGTGTAGGCAATACCACATGGTGATTTCAGTGCCTTCATCCTGACGTGCATATTGTGTTTTGAGTGATGCCGATCTGTTTTGAGAGCTTGTGGGATTTTCAAAACCACTGCTATTTTAATCTCATTTGGGTTCTCAGATCACTCTCTTTTTCAGGGTCTGATTACAAGACACTGAATGATGTTTTGTACTGCAAATGGGCTGTTTTCAGTTTTCACTACACCTTCATTTTGGAAATCTGTAACTGTTTAACCTCTCTGCACGTCTTCAGTGTGCCATATCAGTGAAATTCTCTGCTAATCAAGGTGGTTGCTAATGAGAGAATCTCTGTCTCTCACTCAGTAAGGGCACTGCTGTATCCTAAATACATCTTGCCTTTTGATCTCCTTGATCCAGATTAATTGTAGAAGGCTAAATTCAGACAGAAATATCAAATGCACAGCAATGCTTAACAGAAATGTTACAATTACATAAAAGTATGAGAAATCAAAGGAGGGATTCAGATAGGTGATTGAGCATGGAAATAACAGGGTAGCTGAAGTTCATGATTTCAGCTTGTAGTTCTGATCTGCTGGTATGTAGACACTGAGTCATCCAAGGCAGAAAAGTAAATGAGGAGAGAGAACATAAGCTATCATACGAGAACCAAGGTAAATAGAATTACCTGCCTTTCATGTCCTCTCTCTATGGGCTGAATTAATCTCTGATGCAATCCAAACACAGGAATACATGAGCAACACTAATATTACCAGCAGGGGAAAATTTTCAATAGTTATGACTTGCATTCCTCCCTGGGAGCCAGTGTGTCTTTTGTTTGTTGTTGGGTTTTGTTAGTTTTTTTTTTTTTTGTTTGGTTGGGTTTGTTGTTTTTTGGTTGGTTTGGTTTGTTTTTTTAGGGGGAGAGGAAACAGACGTAAAATAGCATGTAAGTATCTCAAACTGCATGATTCAACATCCGAGCTGCATATTCAGGGAACAGAAGCTACCATTGAAGATTGGCTTAAAACAAACCTTGCTTTAAAATCAACTGTGCAACTTAAAGTACATCCCTTGACATCTTCAGCTCTGTCTTGTGTACTAAAATTCGCTAAATTTGGGGCAAGATTTAGTTTTTGAACATCTTAAATCTGAAGCATTTAATATAAAATTCTTGTTTCAAGTCATTTAAAGAGTTATGAAATTCACATTCAAACTCTGAACCTTCTGGCTCCAGTACATGTTCAGATAATGAGATTTCAGTGGGGAAATATAGCCTTTGCCTTATCTATGGCAGATAGATCCAGCATGGAAAACTCTTATAGTCAGCAGGTACTGTAAAAAGATCTGCATGGGTATTCATTTGAGCATTAAAAAGCAAGAATCTAATTAGCAATGTACTGTGGTATCAGCATTTTAAGTGCTTTGTTGTCATCATCCTCAAAGCATGCCTAAGTCTCAGAGTGAAATAAGGAAAACTATATAATCAACCATACAAAATCAGTCACAGCTGTACAAAATGTAGTGTGAGCAAAAACGTACTCTTTGGTGAAGCCTGAAAATATTGACAGGTAACTCTAACAAAAGCTTTGTTGTAGAAATGTGAGCACATGCAACACATGCTGATCATCAGCAGAGCATAATGAATTTGCCCGAGAAGCATGTGCTAAGAGGAATGTATTTCTGACTGAAGAGAAATTTAGTTCTGAATTTATTTCTGCATTGCCATATTTTTGTCAAAGTACAGAGGAAGGACTCTGCCTGTTTAAAGCAGGTTTGGACTCATTTATGCATATCACTCCCATGTAGGCTTCTAAATACCTTTATTTAGGGGTAGATAGCATGAATCCTTTGCCTGCGGATACAGATATGTGTACGTCTGTGTGTCCTTATTCACATACCTGTATCTAAAAAAATGGTAACTTCCTCCAGGGAGATCAGCTACACCCACACCTGGTGTTGAACTCACTGAAGAGCCAAGGATGTAGAGATCCCATATCCTTACTTGGCCAGTGAATGATCTATGTAGACATAAAGAGCCCTATTTTTGAGCACACATGGCATGGTGGTAGTACTTTTGCTGGTTTGCCCTGGGTTTCATTTCAATTGCAGTTCTGCAGGACATGGAAAAAAAAGAAAAAAATAGAGCTTTTAAAAATGTTTAGACAATTCTAAGAAACTCCTCTTCTGTGCGCTTTTCTGGTTAGGGGGGATTCGAGAGAGAAGGAGGAAAAAAACTATGTCTCAGTCAGCTCGGGTCCTTGACTTTTCAGGTATTACAATGCAAATGAAATGTGTTGTTCTGAAATGTAAATAAAATGTTTGATATAGACAACTCGTAATGCAATGCTGCAGCTTGCATATGCACAGGTGTAACAGAGTGGGGACAGGAGTTTGTCTTCTATTTGTTAGCTTTTCAGAATACTAAAAGCAAGAGATTCCATCTGGAGAAGAGTTTCTAAGTTTCTGAGAACAAAAACGAAATAAATGTTGTTCCCATATTGCTCCAACTGCTTGATTAGAAATGACTCAGAGAGTGATCTCTGTGTTCTTCTCAGTCTGGACGTGTGTACTCCCTGGTAAGCTCAGACATGAAATTAAAATATCCTGTTAGAAGTGTTTCGATCCTTAGGTAAAATCCTTAGCTAAAAAGACAAGGTTCCATGTAGGAAAACGAGAGATTAGTTTTACAGCTGTGGGCCCTCATGCTGAAAATACTCATGTGGTCAAGTACCATGGATGTAATGAACTTGCTTGATCTATTTATAGCTTCACTCAGGGTATGTTTTTACCCAGATGGTGCTCCTTAAATTTCACTGGACTGTGTATATGAGCAGCATTTCACACTGAAGATCACAGTGCAGGACAAGAGTCCAGGTAGCAAACAAATATACTTAATTAAGTACACATTCACAATTAATTAATACCATACTTATGACCTTTTCATGGTGTCTCTCTGCAAGAAGGATTTTTAACTTTCAAGATTGCTAGTAATTACTATTTTGTTTTTGTTTTGGATAATTTTCTTTACAAGGATAAATAAATAACATTCCATTTTGAGAATGGAGAAACATGCAAAAAGGGTGGAGTAGCCAAATCTTACAGTGTGCCAGGAGTGGATTCCAACCTTCCAGCATCTTCTTCACTCTGTAGTAATATATCATTCCCATCCCTACAGCACCTTGCTTCTCCAGGCTTCCTATTTGCTAATTTTGGTTCCATATTTATTCTTTTCATATGTGTGAGCTCCCACCGAGACTGGTTTGCTTTTCTTTTCTAATAAGACTGAAATTTTCCTCCATTTTCAACTGAAGTCCATTTGTATTCACTTCTTTCATACGCTGTTCTTGTAATTTAATTTTTAAAATGTTATCCTTTTCATACAGATTCCGAAATTCTGCTTTAATCTACCAATTCATAATTTTGTAAACTCAAAAAAAAAGGAAAACATACCTGTGAAGGAGAAAAATAATCCAGGCAATTACATTAAACATGCTTACATCAAATTGTAGTTGGACCAAATGTCTTTCCCCCGTGAGCATTCCCCTCCCACTGAAATAATAGATTTCATGTTAAATACAATATTTGAATAAAACACTTTCTTTTTTACATCCCCAGACACTGAATGGTGTTTCATCTGCTGATGTCCTGATACTTGTGCAATGTATCTGGTACACATGAACTCAGTCAGGATGGCTAATTTTAAGGCTTGCTGGGACAGAGATCATGACTGGGTCTGAGGATGCCTGCAGCTGTCTTTGGGAGGGTTATAAATGAAAGCTCAATGAGTCCAGGTTAAAAATACAGGGGTTTTTTTTGTTTGGTTTTGTTTTGTTTTCCTCTGCAGCAAGTGTCAGGAAGCTCGCTTCCCTTGTGCAGTTTGTTACTTTAAAAGCATTTGAAAATACGCATGCAATGATTTAATTGAGCTCAATGATTGCTAAGTATTTTCTCTGACTTTTAACAGGTTCAATTACCAGATTGGGATCACATCAAAGGGAACTGCTGGATTATTAGCATTACAAATCTGCTTCCTGATCAGAACTACTCAGCACGTTGAGTTTAAGGAGGGGAGATTAATATTCTTCTGTAGCACGAATGAAACCACCTCAGGTTCTAAAACAGCCTCTTGTGCACTCCATAAAACTCTCCTCTGTAAGGAGCCAGGTGCTGTGAGGTGCTGGTTGTCAATTTTAAGCTAATGGTTCTAACTCTGGAGGCTCTACAGAGAAGCAGTGAATATGGGAATAGTGCCCCATTCTCCCTTGTTCTCTTCCTTCCTTGTCTTTCTTCAAGCTACTTGTTTCCCACCCCCATACTGCTGTTTTCTTCCCTTTTAGCTCTTCCAAAATGAGTTGGGCTTCAAAAAGACTTTTTTAAAATTAAAAAAGAAACTAGTCTCGTTTGTTTTCTAGACCCTATCAGACCTGATTCACCCTGCAGTCCCTTAGCTCCATGCTGGCCTAGCTGAAGGCTTGGTGAGTGGGGGTGCTGTGGCAGGAATGGCAGCCCTTAGTAAGGAGGGCCATAACTCTGTAAAATGGCCTTGTTCCCAAAAAACAGCAAAGGGTGGAACTGCATATGAACTAAATCTCATGCTGAGCATCAAGTGCAGTGGGTTTTATTACACTATCTTCAACATAGAGCAAGTAGTGTGCAGGCAAAGTTCAAAAGCCCCTTAGCGGCTTCCTAATCTGAGGTCAGTTGAGAAAGGAATCAAATTCCTGGAACCAATTTCGAGTTCAGAGGAAGGAAGGCCCTGTACCTAAATCCTCTGTACTCTGAAATGTTGTTTGAAATGGTTTGGGCTACAGAAAACCGTCTGATATCTTTGTTAGAGGACCAAGGGCCTGGAATTAGTGTAAATAACGTGTAAATTACATATGGGAGTGGGACTGTCAGTGTTAATGTGTGAGCCCTAGCTTTCCAGCCTCAGACTGTAGTCCAGTACCTCAGACTGCAGAAAAGACACAGTCCTTTCCTGCCATACATCCTTAGGTTGTTCAGACTGTTTTCGAGAGCGTTTCTGTCACATCAGCTGCAGCCTCCCACTCTCCAGGTCTTGGTGTGCCCTGTGGGTTGGCTGGCTCAATGATATTCCCTGTTCCCACAGAGCCATCTCTTCATGAAAAATAGCTATCATATCCTTATGACCTCCTATCCCATTAGCAGTTCACCCGCATTTTGTTTCTTTCCTCTCTCTTTTGACTGTGATTTCAAGTAATGTCACAGCCACACTGTTCCAGGGCATGTGTTTTCTCTTTCTTACCCATGTGCTTGCCTGATTGTGTTTAATTAGTGGTTTTCCTAAGGGTGGTCTCTGGGCTTCTTGCACAGTTTCAGTAGCTGCATCTTCTTGAAACTGCTGTAACATTCTGACATGTGGTGAAACTAAATGGAGAATGTCTGTCTTTCTACCCAAAATGTTTTAAGGGGCAGGGGAAGATTCTCAAAGAAAGACAGCTGAGGTCAGGGAAGAGCAGTTACTTACGCTGGAAAACCTGTGCACGCGTGTAGGGTAAATCTGCCTGTGGTTTCTTTGTGGTGGTGAGGATGTTCATAATTCCCAGGAGCACATACAAAGTCCATTCTCGTTCTTAATGCAACTGCTGCATGACTGGTCATCTCCTGTCAGATGTGAAGGAGCTAGAAGTGCAGCTCTTCCCAAGGAAGCTTTTCTCATCAAGGCTGAGCTGCATCTTTCCCTCTATGCATTGGCCTTCTGTCCTTCATTATTTCAATGAAAAATTAGCAACAGGCTTTTTCAACATTTCTTTTGTGTACATAATGACCTACTTGGCCGTTGTAGCTTCAAAGAACCATTATGCTTTTCTGCTCTACCCTCCTGTAGTCACAAGCCTCTCAGATCATCAGATGCTCTTCAGACCTAAAAGCAGAAACTGAACATTGCCAATCATGTCAAGATTGTGAAGAGCCTGAAACTCAAAGTCTAGGTTAGTCGTAACTTGGAGTTGTTGGCTTTCTCATCTCCAAAGACCCAAACAGATAAAGTTAAGTCTTGAAAATCAAGGTAGGGCTTGTTTTATGGAGTTGTATCTGATCAGTCTAATTCGTGAGTACCCAGCTGCACGTCTCTCAGTGACAATGAATTGAAACATGATAGGTTTCTATCTGTACTACACTGTCTAGGCTGTGGACAGCATCTTCTCCTTATCATTTTTCACATCTTTGTGTGTTTTCTTGTGACTTAGCAGAACTGAAAGCATTGCAAACAAATAGGAACTCAAATCTCAAGTAGTTACCCAACTTTGAATATGACTTCTTTGAATAAGACTTGGTGAATAAACCTGTCTGTGGTTAGAATTCTGGACATTTTTAGTCCTGTGCTGTCTCCCTATCACAGATGTATTGTAATTCATTAATAGTTAATTATTTGTAGCAGACTTGGCAAAGGTGGAGATTGTAGCAGTTGGGAGATAAAATGTGAAGGTATTCACTGGTTGCAGTAAGAATGGGAAAGCGTTTTTCTCAGCAAATGAAAAGGTTTTTATTCTGTTTTGTAGATGGGAAATGGAATATACTAAAAATGGGGCTTAATATGCTTCCACATCTCATTTGAATAGTCATCAAGCAAAGCAGAAGATCTGTGTGGCATCAGAGTACTTGATCTTAGTATTGCATAAACATGAATTGTTATTTCTTTGGCTGTTTGAGTCTCCCACAGAGTCCAGTACATACTTCATGTTTAAAATATGTACTCACTTTGCATTTAAGAAGGGGCCTTTTTGTATTAGAAAAACTTACACAAAGGTCTGTGATGGACAACGGAGAATAGCAGCCACCTTCATTAAATATTGCTTTTAATACATCAGATGTTACAGAGTGGGATCAGATGCCAGATGAAGATGGGTAAGGAGTTAAAGAGCTGATACTAGAGTCTAGTATAGGCTTATTGTGAGGCTCTCCATCACCAGCTGGAAAGCAGTGTTGGTAAAGAAAGTTATCACAGAATCTTGTTAGGAAGCGCATAGTCAGTCTGCAATTATTTTATCTTAATGCAAGAAAAAAATGCATTCTTTGTGTCTCTAGAAGAGAAACAGTTAGTTACCACATTAATATCCAAGAGATAAGCATAATTAAATGGCTTTCTGTGATCTTATTCTGCTTTGAGCATTAGTTTTCTGAGTGCCATATGTATCAAAGGCATCATGTACAGTACAGCTCTGGTATCCACTTGTCAGAGAACAGTTCATGGCTCTAGCCAGTTGTTTGTTTTGTTTGTTTAAACTTAATGAGGAGTGCAGTTGACTGTCCAACACACATACCTTGGCTTGGAATGGCTCCCTCTGGCACAGGATTGAAATGGTCCTGCCTCAAGTCAAAGACAACTTGTTTCTAAGGCTGGACATAAGACAAGTCAAGCTGGTCACTGATGAAGTGCACTGCTGCATGAGGGCCTTTGACAAGAAGCCTTCTGAAGGAGGCTAATAACAAGTTTCCAGGTTTCCTCATTGTGTAGCATTGTGCAGCACATTGTCTCAGAATTACATGTGCTGTGCCATCATTTCACACAGTTTCACTGACTCATCGGAGGCTGGTTGCCAACATTGTGCTTCATCTGTTAATGCCGGGAGAACAATCTCGTGGAAAGGCAGGCGTGCATGTTCTGGAGCTATTCAGAGCTCCAAACAGGATGACTGCTGCAACAGAGGAAATAGAAATAGAAATGACAAAAAGCTACAGATGTTTGGAGAGCCAGAAGACTAGTGCAGGAGCTGCCAAGGAAAGAACACATAAAAGGAAAAAGAAGTGGATGAAAAATACAGGAGCGTGAGATGTGGTAGAAAACCTTATGAAGGGAAAAAATTTGAAATGTTTGTCAAGACAGGAATTGTCACCAGACCATGAGTCGATTATGGTATTTCCTAAGATCTTTTCTGTTTCACCATGGTTTGATGATTTGATTTTATTAGATAGGGTGATTCTACTTCTGTTTGTTCTCGTTTTCCCAACTGAATGCTTGTGATCTAGCAAAAATATCCTGGGTTTATGGCATCATATAGGACTATCTCATTGTAATGTTTGATAATGTCCAGTAGAAAAGGGAACTGAAGGTCTAGAGTAGCTGAAATATAATTTGCAGTAAGTATTTGCTACAAGTATTTTAAGTGGTATTTTTATCAGTATTTCGAAAAGAAGTACCTGTTCATTCCCTAGACCTGTGGAATGAAGTTCTGCTCTGTGTGTGCTGATGTTAACATTGGTATGATCAATGGGCAGTGACAAATCAGGGCCAAGCTTCCTCCCACAAGCCAGCTTAAGGAGTGCTTACCTAGAAAACAGAGGTGTAACACAAGTGATGCAACTCTGTGCATTGTGGATCCTGTCTATGGTATTTTTCCTTCTGCCCTGCCAGTTCTCTCCATGCCGCAGGAATCTTGTCTAGCTCCCACTGAAGTCTTCACTGAGGACTGTGGTGCGGTCAGGTCCTCACAAAGAAACCTTTGGAAGGCAGGCAAGCGAGAAAATTCTGCAAGTTGCATTTCCATGAAGTGAAAGCAGAATCCCAAATAGCAGCCCCTCTGTGTAAAATATCAGAGTAGGGCAGTCTCAAACTCCTCATTTTCTGCAGTGCTTGTAAATATAACATCACACACTTGTTAGTAAGAGGAAAATGAGATTGAATTTCCCTGTGAAATATGAAAAGATGGCAGTGACACAATAGTGCAGAGGTGGAGGGCTCTGAGATGTGTTCTGACGTTACAGCTGTCAGCCTCTCTGTACATGCAGATGTCATACTGTCAGAATTCAATAGGGTGAAATAGGTTTTCATTTTAGATGAACAAGAACTGCAATTATAACCTCTTAACAATTCCAATTACTGTACTCTGGGAGAATGTGTTTAACATCAATTCAGCCTGTGGCACAAAAGCCTTTTGCATGTTGCCTGGAATTACATTGCTAGTTGCAACACTGTGCTGTCTGTACAATAGGGTGGACAAGGAACTTCCATTAATCCCCCTGTATTTGGTTTTTATAACTTTATAAAACGTGACTTTGAAGCTTCCAGTTGTCACTCTTACTGTCAGTCCAGAATTTAATTTCTCTTGATAATGGGTGAAAGTCCCACCTGGCTAATTTAGAGCTCTATGGTTGTTTAGAAATGATGGTTTATGATTAGCTAAAGAAAAATAGTCTTGTTCCACGTGTTAACATTTCTGAAATACGTGAGATCAGAGTACTGAGTATCATGGAAGAATTGTGGTAGCCCTAATCATAGGAATAAAATTTCAGTTGGCATTTTTCTTGTACTTCTGAAGGCAATTACTTTGCTGAAAAAATTATGTAACTGGTGGCAAAGTCAGTAAACTTTTCTACATTGTATATGTGACCCTGAAAAAATGTGTTTTGTAAATAGGTCCTCACAAGAGAATATTCATGTATTGAAGTTAAGAAAAACACTGCCAGGTCTTATGAATCTGTTTCAGTAGTGAGATAAAAACACAGCTAAAATATTTTAAACTATATGGTTTCTAAAAAGAAAGTGTTATAATTCCCTGTTGTAATAGTTTGGAATTGCAATTGAGTTTCACTGTCCTTTTATATTTATGACCTCATGCAACTTGCTGTATTACTTGTGCAAAAACTTTGCTTTTTTAGCCAGATAGGCTAATTTGTTACACTCAAATCTATGCAATTTTAAGATATGAAGTTTTTATCTTGAAATCTGTGCATTTAAATGTACTAAGTTTCTATCTCCATTTAATCGTAGTCCTGAGTTTTACAAACTGTGGCTCAGTCCCAGAAATACACCGGTGCATGGAGTGCAGGGTTTGCTGTCAGATATAGGCAGAGGAAGAATTTCATTTGCTTTTCAGAGGAAATCTCAATGGTGTGAAGCTGCTTTCCTGCAATATCTTCTACTAATGACATCTTCCCTGCATACAGTCAAATTACGTCATGCCTGTTGTGGTTTTCTGCAAGGATCTGAAAAGCTGGCACAGAGAGATTAATTGTCTCTCAGTAGTAAATTCACTTGTGGCTGCCTGTGTGCTTAAGCCCATGTCTATTATTGTGGCAGTGAACAGTTGTCCTTTGAAGCCTCATGTGAGGATGAGAGAATAACGAAGGTGCACCAAGACTTAGCAGCTAGAACAGAACTTGGCTCGTTCGTTTGCTTATCTGCAAAATGTGACATCACAGAATTTTGCTTACAGATTAAGAAAATTTGATGTGCAAGTTATTGAAAAGAACTAGTTAAAGCTTCATCTGTCTCTCTTCTCTGGAATTCCTTGCAGAATAAAGCTGTCTGTAAAAACAAGTCTCACTGCAGCTGGAAATGTTAGTATTAGCATTAGGATATATTTCCGTTGCAATAGCCAAAAAAAAGCAATTTGTTTTGAAATCTTGTCTGCCTACTATGGTATATACATTTCTATAGCCTTGTAGCCTTGTTGTGTTCATGCAAGTGTATGGTTTGCTGTGCATTTTCTATTTAAAAAAATTTTAAATATGTATAAATTACATCACCACACTTTATTGCATATATCTCCATCTTTTGATCTACTATCTTTTTGAAAAAATACATGAGATGTAATAGCTACAAAATGATACATAGCTCTAATAGATTAGAGCATGTAAGAGTATTATTTATCAGACATTTTGTCAAATCCAGACCTGAAAAAATAATCCATATCTGGGCTCTGTGATAAAAATAACAGTCGGATACATTTTGATCGTGAACTAAAATGAAATTCAGCTGTCTGACAGCCCTGTTGATCTTTTCCTGTGTGCCATTTAATCTGGTAATGAAAGACGCTCTATCTCCCTCCCCCATATGTTTAACTGGAACAATTTTTTTCAGGTGCAAAGCACCTGTGGCTCCAAATCAAACTAAGCGCTCTGTGTAGCACAAATTGAGAATTCTGTTTCAACACGAAATGCTATTGAACAAGTCCTTTTTATTGCCGAGATGACCGTCTGCCCTTGTAAGCTCTTGACAGTGCTATTTTGGGATGGTTTCACTAGTTAGCTCTGGAATGATCGGAACACATCTTAACAGCAGCAAAAAAACTGATGCAAAACAAGTGCACTTAACTCTAGCTCTGACATGCTGATAGATGATTCAAAATCTTATTACATTTGCTTCAGAGGAAAAACCTTTAGAGAAAATAATGTGAATGAGCAGTGGAAATGGCATTTAAGGCATGCTCGCGGAGTTTAATTCCAGATTAACCTTCACTGCCTGAATGCCAGTGCACTCGCTCCCTTGCCATAAAAAGATCTTGTCTATCTCTTCACTTTATTTGATTGCTAAAATGTAGAGAAAATGCTCACTGATGGAGTGAGATCCGAAATTAAGTGCTTCAGATTAGCGCAGTCAGAATTTGGAGTGCATGGTCACTGCTGTGTCTGAGAAATGGTCCTTTCAGGTATTTAAAACAGGGCTTGGGGCAGAGAAGCTGTTTTTTCATTTTGTTTACTTAATGATAAATAGTATTTTATTGATAGAGAAATCCATTTGAGAGCAGGATATTTTTTTCACAAAATGAGTGTTTGACATGTCCCATAGTAATTGGTGCCTGGTCTCTCTGGCATCCAGTCTAAAATTACTGGGAAAATGCAAATGAAGTTGAGGGCAGAACCTACTGATTTACCATCCTTCTTCCACCCCCAACTGGGGGATTGAAGAAATAAATATACTTGAAGAATTTAAACAAAAAATAATAAAGAAAGAGCCAGCCAAGTGCAGAATGTGTCACAGAAAGTTACTGATGATGTCTTTTAGGAACAGCTGAAATAACAGCAAGTTATGTCAGCACAGAGAACTTCAGGAGAAAAAAAAAAACAAAAACTCTTGCAAACATGTATCATATACTTCATGACATAAATGTGTATTTTCTAGTTACCCCGTAGGTTCTTGTACGTGCTGTTCCTCACCATAAACCCATGGAAGCAAGAATTTATTCTTGAATCTCCTAGAGAGAACGGGGATAGTTGGACAGGGCATGCTGTTCCCAATGGACACTTGCAGCGCTCCTCAGTGATCCCATAGAAGGGGAAGTAAGATGCATGCAGCACATATTATCACCACAGGTGACAAAATGGCACATTTTGGGGGCTGAACTTTCTTATGTTAATAATAAATGTTTTTGTTCAGTGCTGAACTGAATCATCAAGAATACTCTTTTTGCTGAACTGCTCTATCCTATGGAACTGGAATCAAGTAACGAGGTGTCTGAATTACTTTGGTTTTGCTGTGGCCGAGTTCAGCCAAAAGTTTGGTAGTTTTCTCTGTTCAATGCTAGTTTAAAAGAAAAACATAAATCCAACAAACTTAACATTTTAAGCACACATCCTTTTGCAGAGGTGGGGATCTTCATTTGCTTACTTTAACCATGTTTTAAATTTGTTTTGTTGCATGTCGCTGCTCCGGATTGTGTCCCTTTTAGTGAGATTTACTTTATTATGCAAACTCTAATTCCATATGAAAAGTTGCAAATAGTTAATGGCTATGGCCCTCAGGGATTTAACTTAGGTCTTTTTTGAGGGATGCTAAGCACCCACAACTCTTCTATTAGCGGAAACAGTGGCTACTCAGGACCTTTGAAAGGCACATCACAAATCTATCTATTTGAAAATAGCCCTAATCCTCAGAAGCCCATTTCTTGGTGTATTTCAGAACTATTAACAAAGGTGGTTATCTCTGGGTAAATTAAGTGTATAATTAAGGGTGTAATTCTGAGCATTTCAACAATCAGAATCATTTTGACCCTGAAATATGCTATAGCATGTCCCCAGACTGCCTTCTCCTGGAAAGAATTACCTGAAGTTTATTAAAATTAAACCTTGAACAACAAAAGCATTTTAAATTTGAAGTTTTTCTGGCAGGTCCTTTGCCCTGTTCAGATTGAATGTCACTTTTTCCCCATCCCTGCATGTATTTTTCCTTAGCACTACTTATCTATAGTGATGTGCTCACTGATTCAGGCCTATTAAGCACGTTATTACAGCAATGGAATCATTTTCACTTGAAACTACTGTCTTAGTTTGAAAGACAGGTGTCTGCCAAGGAAGGCGGGAACTTCCCTTGAAATGGAAAATACGACCACCTTCCTTTCAAATTATTATAACTTTGAAATTACAAGGCTTTCAGGCAAAGATATTGGAAAAGGAACAGGTCTTTACTGGAATATATATATATGTATATAAAACAAGGCAAACGAACAACAACAAGGGCAGCAGCAGCAAAGGAAGCAGAGGCAGGAAGCCGAGCAGAGCCTTCTCTGGGCTGTCGGGCACTTTCCCCTTGGGTGCAGTTCCGGTCACCGCCAGCAGGGGCGCTGGTGGCTCCCGGCCGGGCAGGGCGGGTGCCATGATTCCCCCGCGCCTGCAGGGGGCGCTGTGGCGCCAGCCCAGCCGCCTCGCCCTCATCTGGTAATGGCGGCTCTGCCGGCGGGAGAGAGAGGAGAGAAGGGGCTTTCCTTTGCAAACTCACAGGGAGCAGCCGGTCTCAGCGCCCCTCCGGGTCGTGTCATGGGGTGGCAAACAAAGGGTAGCAAAAACTCCGAAGCTGTGCCAGAAGCTGCAGGGTCAGGCGGACATGGAGTGTCGGGTTAAAGTGCAGCAAAAAGCCCGAAGCGGCGTCAGAAAACAGCAGGGCTGGGCAGCGGCAGCCGGGCTCCCGCACTCAGCCGGGAGACGTTCCCTCCAGAGGGGGTCGGTGTCCCGAGTTTTCCCCTGAGGCACCCGAGCAGTTGGTGAGGGTCCTTCCCAGTGAGGTCGGGTGTTGAGAAGGTCCCAGTTCCACGGCCGCTCGTACGAGCACAGGCTCACCCACGGTAAGGAGAAGCAGTGAAGGACAGAACTCTGCAGTGGCAGCGAATTCTCCCTGCAGCAGCACCAGCCCGGCCGTCTCACCTCCGGTCCTGAGAGTGCGAGAGAGAGAAGCTGAGCCCAGTCCCTCACCACCCAGCTGGAATCTCGCGGTATTTCTGCCTTTTCCAAGAGAAAACACCCCAGCTAAGAGACTGCAGCCAGCTGCACCACTTCCCCTCATCTTGGCCACATGCTTTGTCTCTCTTAAGAATCCATTGTTCTGGTCTCTTAGGCAACAAATGGGAGAAAAATTCCCAAGGAGAAAGAAAATTTTAAAAAGCAACAAATCCTAACCTCCAACACCTACTCAGAGGTGAATGCAGATACCTATAAATAAGCAAAATTCACTTTCTTCCTCTGTCATTGCAAAAGTGTCTAAAAAAAATACCAACAAGAGTTGATGATAGCAGATAAAAGATGGTTATGTTTACTTAAAATTAAAAAAAAAAGTGGAGTGCAGTTAACAGTAGATCAGAATTGGGATAGAAAGGTGGAAAATTAACTTGACTAGGTGCGTGTCATGATAGGAAAGGTTTCTGTAATCACCACGTCATGGATTCTTTGAGTCCTTGGCTTGTCCCTTCTCTTTAATATTGACCAAATATGCTTTAGCAGGTCCATGGAATGTGCAGTGCCTAATCTGTCTGTGAGAGCCGTTATTTAAGATGCAGCAAGGCTCATTTGTATGGAGGCCTGGGTACCAAGAACACTTGTCAGATCATAGCAGTCGTAATGAATTGACCTGCATTCCCTTCCCAGTGGAGTGAATACCAAGAGCTTCCCAATACTTACTGATCTCTTTTTGGAGAGTTTCCAGTGGAATAACTTCGTTCCATTTTCAGAGTACTTTCTGTTGCATACTGAGGATTTGACTAACATGTAAGGAGCCTGAGTGATTGCAAGCCCCCAGAGAGATAAAATTAGGACTGAGCTTCCTTGTGAGATATCCCATACTTTGTAATATTAAGGATGAATATGAAAAGGATTATCAACGGGACAGGACACAAGATAAGAACTTGGACAAGAGATGTACAATATATTGATGGTCAGAAATAATTGGTTTTGGTGTATTAATAATCTGGTTTTGTAACACCCTTTAAACATTATTAAACTTGATATATAGAAGTAAATGGTCTAGCCTGCTCCTCTGTAAACATGGAAGACATGCTGTCAGGCTTTAACTGATGGGTAATTTGTCCGATGGTAGTGTTGGATGCTCAGTACGCTCAATAGGTTAATTTTGCACTCTGATAATTTCTCTGAAGAGTTTGGGCAGTGCAGCAGCAACCTGTAACAGGAAGCTCACAGAGGAACAAAAATCAAGGAGATGTGTTCTCGGGATAGCCAGTGTTCCCCACTTGGATTTGTACTCCACACACTCCCCAGTTGCCAGTGGTGAGTCCACCCAGTGGTGATGACTGGGTGGAAAATCAGATATATACTTTTACTTATTAACACTCAAGTGAAAACAAAGTCACTCCATTATCTCTGTAATTGGGAAATGTACTCGTACAGATCAGCTGGAAGTCCTGAGTGCTGCATAGCTCATGGGAACTAAGTACTTCAGGAGGGTGCACAGAGAACAAGACATTTCAGGCTGAAGTTCTGGTGGGTACACAGATTTTCAGTCCAAAAATCCAATTTAGGTGATGTTGGTAAGGTGGTATCTCTCATCCTGGACCTCTGTTTTCATGTCACAGCTTACTGACTTCCACAGAGCTCCTGGTAAAATCAGGAGGCCTTTGTGGCAGATTGTGATGCACAACTGTGACAGAAGACTCGGATACTGGCTGTGGTTTGTCTCTGTGCTGTTAGGGAATGTTTGAATTTCATTGTCTCTTCAGCAGTCAATAGTAGGGTTATCGGAATGTTTCCTTAGCCATCCTTTGACAACCTATTTTTTTTGTCTTCAGTTCTGAAAATAGAAAAAAGTATTTCTAATCAAGTGTGAATTCTAAATTCTCATGAAGATGATTTGGTCAAAAAAGATGTTACATATTCCTTGGAAAGGCATTCATGTTGAGTGAGGGTTTAATCTGAGTTGATGGAATTAAAGAGAGATTATTTGGTACTGCTTAACAAGCAAAGATTGGTTGGTCAGGTATAGCAACATTCTTCCTTTCTCTGAAAGCCTGTTTCAGTTTGAATTCCTATTTCAGTGTCAAAGATAACTTGATCAACTTCTAGCGAGCTGTAGCTGAATTGTACATAATGAGACAGAGATTTGTGTGATGGGGGCATCTGTATGTGTATGAGCAAGAGGGGAAGAAGGGAGGGATTCTAGCTTGTTTAGAAAATAAAATGCATCATTAATCTAAGTATGACAGTAGCATAAGCTGTGAGGACTGTCTTCCAAACAGCATGCCATGAGCCTGCTTTTTCTGCTGCTCTGCCAGCTACTCTCACGTTTTTGCCTAACTGCTGGTTTGTTTTCCTGGCGCTTGGATGAACTGGCTTCTGCCTCTGCCAGAAAAAAGCATTGTGGGGAAAGACTTCCTGAAAAACAGCCACTGAAAGAATGATCTGCTCAGTTGCAGTGTAGAGGGAATGAAGGGGCAGAGAAGAGAGGTGCCAGTTCGTCACTGTTCCCTAAATCTGAACACCAGGGAGAGGCTCGTGTTCTCTGCCTGGAGTCTTCGAGATGTGCGCATTTGGGAGTGATGTGTCAAATCTAGTGGAAGAAAAGGATTTGATGAGAAAAATCTGACTGCAAAAACTGGGTTTGTTTCACTTTTATTCCTTGTTGGGAGTAATCTTCAGAATGATAATCTTTCTGTTTTGCTTCCCTTCTTCAAAAGCTAAATGCAAAGGGAGTTATAGGACAGAATATGAATACTTAATTATTTCATGTGTTTGTCACCACGCTGCTTTGCATATGTGGTAGTTTTCTCTCTTCCTTGAATAGATGTTTCTCCTTTAAACACTCTGCAAGTATTTCTTTTTGTGGGGTTTGTTGCTTGTTTTTTTTTTTTAATAACGAAAGGGTCACGGGCAAGTGAGTACAAAAGCTAACAACAGAAAGCAAACAGCAATTATGAATAAGAAATGCATGGAGAAATATGCATATGAGTACAGAAAGTTTTTACATAAACTGAATATAAATACAGTGGCAGCAAAAGAGGCTGAACTGCTGCCAGCAGGATAATTATATAATTGATGTACTCAACTATGAAACTGGTTTTACTGTGCTTTGATATATAGCTCCAATAATGAGGTGGATCTCAGTACCAAAATTTGGTCTCTGTTCCTTGTGTAATATTCTTCATGTATACAGCTCTATGAGGAATATGCCTGCAGCCTTTTGGAAGTTAAACACAGCCCTTCTAGGTAATACTCATTGTGTCTGACTGGTTTCTGGGTCACACTTTTTGCCACTTCCCATCTAGGGAAAGATGGTGGTGGGAGTTGGTACAAATAGAAAATTAGAGTCTTGTAGTGCACACAGCAATTCACCTCTCCTTTCCCACAGCAGTCAGGTCTATTTAGATATATTTTCCTGATTGCTTTTGTGACTGAATTGTCATTAACCCTTCCTTTGCTAATTAATCACACTCTTGTGCTTAAGCAGGAACTGATCTGGTGGGCAGATTGATGTGCTGATGAATTCTGTGATGGTGAGGAAAAAGGATGAGGCTGATGGGTGTGTGACTGGAAGAATCACGCTGTCTTGTTGTTGTTTCACACCAAAGTACTGGTGTTTAGAAAAATGAGTCTAAGCTGAATATTGCATTACCTGGGACCAGGGAGATGACTCTGGATGAAAATTGATTTTACTGTTTTGTTTCATTTGAAGATTATCAGACTTTTTTTTCCTTGCTCTCTTTTAGTTTTCTGTCTGAATTCTCCTCATTTCTTTGAGCTGTCCTTGTAACTTTGCTCCCTCCTCATGCATGCAAACACATGTTGAGAAATTTCCAAGTTCCAGAGCTCCATCTTTTTCTTTCAGAGGGGCAAGAAGATGAGAGATCCTCAGGCTTTCTGTCTCTTCCTTTGCCTCTATTTCTGTCTTTCCATTTCTTGTCCCCTAAAAAAATCCCACAGACCAGTATTTCTTTTCTTGGAGTTGCTACTTTTGCTGGAGACATTGGTGTTGCAGGATCCTCATGATGAGTGTCTGTCTCTGACCCCTATTCCATGTGTCTCCACCACAGTCCCAGGGCTTAACGATGGGCACATTTTGAGGAGTTTTTTTCTGTAGTCCTTAAGAGAATAATAATTAATAGCAAGACTCCAACATACTCCTGTTTCCTAGCATTCTGTCTCCCAGTTCCTGTATATTTGTGTGGTAATATGTGCTCAAGTGAAAATGAGGAGGCTTCAAATCTGGAAACACTGCATTTTAATAGGTAAGTTTAGAATAATTAAAAGTGTTTTGTTAGTGGTGTGCTTTAGATGAAAGCATGAAGGAGACTAAAGATACGGACCAGAAGTTCCAGATGTATATCCCAGAGTCACACATGATTATGCAATATGTACCAGGAAAAAAGATCCCAATGAGATGGGACAGCATCTGTCCACTGAACCAAAAGGACCTGCTCTTCTGCTCTGCCCGGCTTGGCTTTGCTATTTATGCATCAAAGTTGACATTTAAACCTTTACTAGAGGTATGATTCCTCAGCTTTGAAAAGGCACAGGTCTTGAAAAATGAGGTGACAAACCATTTAAAGGACATCATACTGCCAGAAAACATGGGATTTATGCACACAGCCTCAAATGGGAAGCATGCTACCAGGGTGTCATATGTGTCTGCTGTCCAGAGGAAAAAAAAAACCTGACTTTGGGAGCAGCATTTAGTCACATAAATAGAGATTTTCAGTATCCTGGTAGGCATTGTAGCATTCCCTGGGCTCTCAGAGGTCCTGCATTATGCCTGCCAGCCCTGAGCAGGTTTCTCACACACCCTAAGGAGCAGAAAGTGGCACAGCACACCTCTTCTAAGGCCGCTGAATTTGGTGGCAAGAGGAAGTGTCTGGAGGGACTACTGGAAAAAATGCCAGGAACGTTGGACAGCAGGGGAAGAACTGCCAGAGCACATGATAAGGGAGATGTGAATGAGGCATATAAAAAGTGTAGGTTCTTTGGAGCAGGCAGATAATTAAAGAAACTTGAAATATAAGAGCCTGGTTTTTATACACTGGCATGTGCTTCTTGACAGAAAATCACATTAGTGACTTCCTCCTACTGTACCAGAAAAGTAGTTCAGACTGGATTTGTCTTTCCATAGATCTTCTAATGTATAAAATACATTGATGTTCTGTAGGTTAGACTCGACAAAATTCCTCTCCAAAAGATTCACAGTCTGCAAATTCACTTAATTGTCAATACTGCAAGTGGCTAATATGAACCAAATTGATGGTTCACAATTGTTTTGAAGTAGATTGGTCTTGGCATGAGGAGATATTTTCAAGGAAGCAGGAAGCCCAGAAACAGGGGTAAAGAAAATACGTGCAGCAGAACCATGACTGGAGAGTCATTAGCAGTGATACCACTAGCTAGGCCAGACTCGAAATCCAAATGGGAAGAAATGTGGCCTGTGTGTGCTGCAGCGGGAAGCAGTATCTGTATAAGCCACAGAGGAGTGCCACTTTAATGAATTTAAACAAAAAGTTCATGCATTTAAAAATCTGGCTGTAGACAGACTGACTTGGGAGCGAGTCAGCCCGGTGGCCAGGAGCTGGCTGGGAGTGCAGCTCAGGATGGAGCCGAGCCAAGCCACCACTGCTGGGCAAAGCTGTGCTCTGTGGCAGCCCAGCCTGGGCACGGGTCCTCCAAAGGAAGAGGTGAGGAGGGAGCAGGGGAAAACCACGGGGCGGGGAGCCTGGAGAGAATGGTTTGCAGGGCTGTGCCTCTGCAGTGCCACATGCTCCGAGCCCTGGCACGGCACGGGCAGCTGGCCGGGCTCTGCCCTGCCCTGACCTAAAGGCATCTGCCTGATCCGTCTGAGCCTGGAGCTGGCTCCAAGTTACCCAAGTGCTCACTGCTATTCTTAAGGAGTTATCAAGAGCTCAGATCTTAGCCGGCAACATGTGGTCAGCACATTTGGATTGTTATTTTTATCTTTGTGAAGAAGGAAAACAGTTGATTGATTATATTGTTTAAGCTGTGTTTCTTCTAAACAGGAATTTCCTTTTTAGCACTGCCATATCCCTTAGCATCTCCTTTACCTCTTTCATAGTTTCTAGTTGCAGCATCAACTACAAATAATGTCTTCAAGTCAAAAATACCAGACATTTTAGCTGACAGTGCAGTATATGCTTGTACAAGGTCTCGGGGTAGTTTTCTGGCTTTTCCTAGCTCTGAATGGCAAAGTAGATGGGCGACAATTACATACTTGGAACAGGTGTGACAAAGGCTGGTATTAGCAAAGTACCGTGTCTTAAGGATAATTAAGATTTTGCCATAAGAAAGGTGGATTAAAACTTCTGCAATTAATGAAATTGATTGCTTAACGTGTTAAATATGCATCCAGTCATGGCCCATAAATAGCTATATCACAAAACTTACTGAGATCACAGGAAAAAGAATAATATTGGGAATACTGCCTGGGAATATAAAGGCACTATGACTGAGTTTTGAATCTTCCTTTCAAGGATAGCTTTGATATGGTTGAGTGCTGTTATTTCTTGACAAAAAGGTATATTAGATCATGTCTAATATTTGTGTGTCAGCAGCATATATGATATAAAAGCTAAATCTGCTTAATGTAATAACTTTTGAAAAAGAAAACTATTTCCTTAAATTTGTTATAATGCTATTCTTTCATTTATCAACACATCCTATATATTAAGAGGTTTTTTTGCATGAATCTTTACCAATATTGTTCTGAGCTGGAAAGAAGAGGAAGAAGTCCACCTGCCAGAAAAAAGACGTGCCCTGTTTATGTTGTAATTAAACAAAGGGAAGAAAAAAAAACCAAACCAAACAATGAATACAAATGGTAGGCAGGTATGAAAGTGGGTTAATTAAATGTTGAGCTCTCAATTTCCACTGGCATTTTGGTTTTTTCTTTTTTTTTCCCCCCTAGTTAATGTGTTGGGGTTTTTGTTCGGTTTTCTAAAATATGCTATTTTCTTACTGTTTTGAGCTTTCCATTTCAGTGCTTTACAGAAGCCTTTTTTTTCCACCATCAGCACTGCTAAGGGAAGCTGCTATAAGGGGACTTTTAAAGGAACTCGTGTCAGTGTTACAGAGGCCAAAACTTGAATTGTCCTCTGAATTTTTGAGTGTTGAATAATCTCCCAAAATGGAAGAAGTAGTGATGCTAATTAATCCTCCTTATAATATATTAAGAGCTCTGATTCCTGTGTAGTTAAATTTCTTTAAATAAAGGAAAAATATAAGAGGTACAGTTTTAATTAAATATGAGTAGGATTGTTATTCTTAATGACTCTTTTTATGTAGCATTACTTATGCCTGGAGAATGACTTCAAGTGTGTCAAAGAGTAAAAGGAGAAAAGTTGAAAACCGTATTTTTTAATGTTCCTCTCCCTTCCTCACCCACCATGAATATTGCAGTCCCCTGCTATGAATTTTATTTTATTTCAAAGTACTCTTTTTACCTACACTGATATAGTTCATCCTCATATATTTCATTTCAGGCCTCCAACCCTCATCGTTCAGATTTCCATCAGTTAAGCTCCTCTTTCTAACCTGTTTTTCCAACCTATCAGTTTTTCAAAATAAGACCATAAAGTGCTGTAGCTTCTTTGTCACTTTTCTGTGTGAGATTTGAAAGTGTAGTCATTTTAACTTTCCACTTTTTTTTTAATCAAGGCTTTTTTAAAATTTTTATTCCCCAAAAAAACTATGTTCCAGAAACAAGAAAAGGTGAGGTTCATGCAGAGTTACTTATCTTTTCCTTCTTCTTTTCATTTCCTTCTTGACATCCTTCTGCTTGACATTCAGATCATTTTTATCTGAGGACTTGTTTCTGGAAAAAAGAGGCATAGCTTCCCCTCAGCTTCATCAGTGTCTCTGGACAAGCCCAGCACCCCCACTCTTTTAAGAGATTGCTGGAGCATCCCACACTGGGGTGCTGAACATCCCATAGTTGTTGAGTGCTTTGTGGCTACCCAGAGCTTCAGCAAGATGTGAAGATGTGCAGGTTCTGCAGCAGGATGCTAAACAGGTGGGGTTTTATTTCAGGAAAGACTTGGAGAGCTGTATGTTCTCCAGTCTGCTTTGTAGTGACATTTGCAGGTGGGAGGGACGGACACATAGCAAAGTCACTAGGGAGTAAGCACAGCCACCAACTTTCTAAGTGCTTCCATGAATTTTCCAGCCCAAATCAGAGCCCCCATCACAGTCAAGTTTTCCAGTTATGTTTATGAGAAGTTAATCGAGCCCAGTACATTCATTTCTGGGTACATTTAAGATTTTCATTACATTTCCACAATATGATTCCAGGTCTTAAGATTAACCATGCTTGTTACGGAATCCCCACAGAAATGTTCAGGTACCAACTGTACTGTTCCTTGTCTTTTCCCTCTGTGCTGTTATAAATATGCATGTACTTAGAAAGAGGAGCTGGTTTTGTTCTGAAAACTCCCTCTTTCACACTTTGTGCATGATAGGAGAAAGCTCTTGTACCTTTTCCCTTTCTTTTTTTTCACTCGCCCATTAATGAATTATTCATCCAAAGGTCTCAGAAGACAAAGCATGAAAAAGAAAAGTACCTGAATTCCCTGAAATTTTCGTTTTGTGCTGCTTTTCAGTAAAAAAAAGTACTAAAGTGATACCTACATCCAGGTCTGTGAAAAGGCACTGTGGAATATATATTTGATCCTGGGGAGATCCAGTTGTGTTTAAATGCAGGAGCCACTGACTTCAAAAACACAGCTACTCGTAATAAGCATGGCGGCTCAGCCTCCTGTTTTGAATGCAAAAGAGACAATTCTGTGAAAAGAGGCTGGGTTCTTCACCTTTGCCAACTTAGGGTTTTCTATTCCCTCTATTTATTCCCTTGTCTTTTTTAAAAATTATTCCTTGCTTTGTGGTGCTTGCCTGTAGAAACCTGTAATAATAGTTAATGATGTAATGGATAGAGAGTAATAGAGAGAAAGGCAACAACTCTGCATACCTAAAATCCCTATGGTTCTGCTAGTATCAACATTTCTCATAAAGCATCAATTTCAGAAGAGCTTGCTTGATGATGGAGAAGTCTTACAGTGTTTAATTTGAGACTTCATGCTTGGTTGTGTGACAGATTATACTAATGGTTCTAAGACCTTGTTAAAACAGGGAAATTTAGGAAATCTGGAGATTAAAAAAAAAAAATTTTAAATAATTTAAAGATTTTTCTCCTCTTGTTTTAAGATATGTCTGATGGTAGCATGACTCCTCTAAGTCTATAGAGCTATTGTGGAAGAAAAGTCCTAAATAAAAATAAAATAAATCATAAAGTTTTTGTCTTGATGCAAGATTCAAATGTGGTGTTTAGGAAATTGCCAGTGCTTGTACCACCCTGCCTTTTTTTTTTTTTTTTTCCTTAATGTGCTTCAAAAATTAAAGGCATGAAGAAATTTCTTTCTAACACACAAAACCTGTGAAATCCTCTCAGTTCATAAATGATACATTTAGCCTCTTCAATTTTATGGCCCTTAACTATTATTCAAGGTGATCATGAAGAAAATTTCTGGTTTCTGAGGGGAAGTCCTGTTGCTCTTGAATCCCACTGCAAATGACCATGCCTGGCTGCTTTCTTTTTTCCTGCTGCAGTAGGTGTAAAATTATTGGTACAGGAATCCGTTTTAGACAGCACAGAAAGTTACTGCTTCCATAGTATAATTTTGCAATAAAAACCTTCTCTTTCTCATCTCATGAATTCTGTTGGCTCCATCTTTTCTGAGTATTTCGGTTACTACACTCAAGATTCAGGAGAGATCTCCTGTCATTAGAGCATAATGTGATGAAGCATTAGAATATTCCTTTGTATATTTAGTGGGGTCCATCATATGTGTCCATTGTGATTAGGGATCTTTGTCATCAGAATCGTGGTACTGTTCCCATAATGGTTTTCTTTGGATCCGCCCCCCCCCCACCTTGTTTGTGTGTCCTGCACTCTGAAAAGCCCCATCTAAGCTGATGTTAAAAGGTCATGTTCTGCTGCATCTTATATTGAAGGCTGAACGATTTAGAAGAGGCAAACAAATGTTCTTTTAATTTAGAGTATAGAAAAAAATTTGATTCCAGGCTTTTTTTTTACTTAAAAAGGGCAGTACACTTTGAATTTGGATAGGAAGGTGTATGGAGATGGCAAAACATTCCATGAAAATTTTTGCAGAATGTTTCATTTTACATTCTCCACCAATATTTTATTAATATTTTTAATAGAAATTAAATGTTTATTTTTTTTCGTTCTGTGCTCACGTGGATGACTCATTCTACAGGGAGTAATTTTTTAGTCGTCTGATCTGTCATCGGGTCCATGAATCCTCACACGAGTTGTTTCTGCTCCTATATTTTGGCCACTTTTTAGTTAGAGAAGAAAGAAGAATACTCTTATGAGCAAAAACTCTACAATGATGATGATGATAAAAGTTCTAAACACTTAGATGAGGTGAGCTGTAACAGAGTTACTCGTGTCTAAATGCAGAATGAGAATAGACATCAAAGAGAAGTAAATATATTAATACTTGAAATCTGCTTAGGAGAAAACAATGTTGGTTTTACTAAAATATACCTACATTTTACATTACTACAGAATGCAATTCTAATATAATGTAACTGATCTAAGGTAATTTGCTACATGGGTACCATGTGTACCTGTAGCTGGATTAGAGGTTGCTCCTTGTCATTTTGTTGCTGTAATAATGCCCACAAAATGATGTTTTTCTTTTTTCCCTACTCCTTTATGGATGCAGTAAGCCTTGGTTTATAAATGGACTACAGAAAAAAATCCTGGATGGTGCAGGAATGTTTGGTCTGCGCTTTGTCCCAAGAGGGAAAACTGGCTTTTTAAGTCCATCTTGCTAATAACAGGATGGCAGGATGAAAGTAGGCAGAGAAATGAGAATTAAAAGTTTTCTTTGTTCATTGTTTACTGGACATTGGAAAGCTGATTTCTGTTGTTTAGTAAATCCAGGATAATAAATGTGTACAAAACCATCTTCCATTACTCAGTCATAGCATAGCAGAGAAACACAAAGGTGGGATAAATTCATTCTTGTTAGTCATTAAAAAAAATGATATTTTACTGCCTCATGCTCAATAGTTATTAATTTAGTCGGGTTCCTGCTGGAGCATAGAATAGGGGGAAGGATTAGGCACAAAACTTGAATGACACCCTTATGCTTTCTTTAGCTGCAACATTATGGTGTAAATGGATGATCCATCTGGTATTTTCATCCTACATCAAAAGCTCTTTCTTGAAAACTGTTCGTTATGAGAAAGAATAATTAGACTGTCTAGTTTAGTACAGGGTATTCAAGTTAAAAATTTCACCAAATACTGATGTAGTTATGGGAAACAGGTCTACTGACAGGTTTCCATTTCCTGACTTTAACATAACTTCCTTTATTGATCTCAAACTTTTGTGGGCACAGAAGCAACAACCTCTGGGGTTCCTTTGTCCTGCTTCATGCATTTGCTTTCTTGGAGTGCATTACAGAGGGGATCCACAAAAGGCAAAAACCTAAAGCATTTTGTACAAGGTGTGGTCCCAGTCCTTTGTCAGTCCAGCTGCTTGCAGTCTAGTTACCTCATTTGTCCTACTAGAGTGTTCAGGCAGGGGAAGCAAACTGAAGGATTAGGTTGAGAAGCTGCGTAGGTGGCCCCCAATTTTCTGTTCTGTCGAACAAGGCCCTGAGAGTGAGGAACTTAAACACTTCCACTAAATACTCATTAATTGGGACATGCATTCTAAAACTACAATTCTTCTTACTAGTCTCCTTCTATAGCATCTAGGTTGCTACTAGGTTTTGAATCTCCCTTTGTCTGTTACCATGAACAAGGAGTCTCAATGCTGAAAAGATTTAGGAAAGGTAACTTTTATTTAGAATCATATAACCACAAAATGGTTTGGGTTGGAAGGGACTTCAAAGATCACCTCGTACCAACCCCTCTGCCATGGACAGGGACACCTTCCACTAGATCAGGTTGCTCAGAGTCCCATCCAACCTGGCCATGAACACTTCCAGGGATGGGGCATCCAAAGCTTCTCTGGGCAACCTCTTCCAGTGCCTCACCACCCTCATAATTCTCTTTAGCTTAGAAGAGAAAAGGATAGCAGGTTTTCTACCTATGTTGGTCCTGATTTCAGTGTAGATGCTTTGGCTGATTAATCACTTTAAAAATAGTTTATATGTAGTTTAACCGGATTTGAAGTACCTGAGAAGGTACGTGCTAATGTTTTGAAGAAAATCTATTCTAGAATGTGATGGCCACACACACACACAAGTTGGCAACTTGAGCTTTTTGGCAATGGCAATGGGTCCTCAAATGCGGAATGTCTGAGGGCTTGTGCCTGAGGCACGATATGTGCCATGGCACCAGTTCACCCAGGATTTCTCGCAGCTTAGACTGAAATTAGCATAAAAAATATTTCTTGGGTTGTAAGATGCTGGACTACAGCCCCAGCTAGCACCTTAGAGGTCTACAGATTTGTCTAAAATGATGTAAGAACATCTTGACTACGGAAGACATTTAATCGTAAGAATGACTCTTTTGGACTAGCTTTTAAAATCAGTTTGGGGGACTCTGTGGAAATTAATCCTTGTAGGTGGTATCTCCCCTTTCTGCTTAGATAAAGACTTAATCCTCAGAGGCTGATTATGTTCAGACTCAAGGATTTGGCTCAGAACCCATATTGGTGCAAAAGTGCAGGACCTATGCAGCTTCTTTGCAGCCATGAGCTGAACTATAAGCTTATGAAGAACTCAGCCAGGCTCCTGCTAGTTAAACAGCAGAAGAAAAGTTCACACATGGAACTTGACTGTTTCCACTGAAGTTAAGGCATTTTCATTGCAAGAATAGGATCTGGTTTGTTTTTCTTTCGATGCTGGAAGTGAGTCTCTGAGATTTTTGAACTCTGAGAAGCATTATTAGAGATTTTTTTTTCCACTTACTGTAATCACTGATTCCACTTCCTGAATATTTTTGTTTGGTTGGTCAAAATCTTTACTGGCATCATTAGAAAAAATACATGTGCTACTCTGAACAGGGTGGTGGTTAATTTTGAGAGACTTATTTAGTAGCCTGACATAATTCCAAAAGTACGTTTCTATATCACTAAAGGCATTGCACAGAAAATTATTTACACAACTTAAGCTAGAACTCAAGAGAATGTTTTTGTGATTTCAGAGTTGGTTTTATGACAGTATAAATTTCATGACTACCCTACTAAAAAAAATCTGAAACTGTACTGTTTCATTGTATGTTGCCTGTAGTTTGTGTGTGGCAAAGAACCAAAACATCCAGAGGAAGCTGTTTGTTTGTCTTTTTATTAACAAGCTGTTGGCTAAATAAATTTCCATTGTTAAGTGACTAAGACAGCCAAATATTTATGACACAGACATAGGGCAGTTTCTTTTAAAGGCTGTTTTAGAAACATCTGGCCAAATGACTGAACATCTTTCAGAAATGGAAATTTCTGGGATTAATGGTCAAGGATTCTCACTGCAGGCACTAACTCTTAATGAGTGCCAAATGTGCACCTGTTCTCCCCTCTCCACAAATATCTTGCATGGACGACGTTGCGATGGCTGCTTGTTTGTACTGTAACTTGAAGATCACTTTTCCTGCAGCTCCATTTTATTTCACACATCTGGGCACATCATGGACACAACAGGATGTCAGTGCTGTTACTCAGCTGTGATCCAGTGGCCCTACACATATGCACTAAATCGGTCCCTTAGGCTGCACTTAAAAAATCTCCTTGCACTTATTGCTCTGTATTAAACAACATAGGCAACTCTTTTGTCAGTATTTGTCAGTTCTTCAGAATTTCAGCAATTCTGAGATGCCTTCCATGCCCTCCAGCACATAACACTGCAGCCTAAACAAAGGCAGCAGAGTTTGCACTGACGATGTAGGGTCTGGATTGCTACGTTTTTAGCTTTGGATTGATTTAATGCCTCTGCAGGGAAATGAGCTCAAGGAGGAGGTGCTGTACAAATCTCAGTCCATGTCTGGCAAAGAAATATGCAGAATATAGGCATCAGTTACCCCTTCCCAGCCCAGCCATCACAGATCTTGCTCCTCTAATCTGCCATGATGCAGTGATTGCTGAGTTGCCTGTGCTAAGCCATGCATTTGCCCTCAAGGTACTAAACAGGCTTACAGAGTGAAAATCCCTTGTCTGCACAGTCCCTAAGGACCAGCTTAGTCCAAGGCTGTTCTAGATATTTGGGTAAGTTCCAGCAAGTATTAAGGCTGGGTTATGACTTTCAGAACCAGGTACCTCATAGTACTTATGTGCACATCGCCTTTCCTCTTTGCAGTGAGCAATGTACTTTACTTATCTTACTGTAGTGTATAATACTTGCAAAATACTTAAAGTCGCACAGAATAATGGTTCTGTTTTGAAGCCCAGACAAAATAAATTCTTAGAACCTGTGTAAATGTGAAAAAAATTATACAGGGGATACACAGGTCCTAATTTTGAAAAAAACCCCAAGTATTGCTGTGATGCTGTCAGCTTGTTGCTGTCCAGCTGCTCAAAAAAGCAGCAGCTGCTGTGCCTCACTGCCTGCTTCTTTCCTGCTAGGTTCTTTATGATTTAAATCACTTCTTTGGGTGGAGAAAAACAGATTTCTCTTAATTCAGCAACAGCCGTTTACATTGACTTGACAGCAAGAAATAAAACCATTTGAAAAGGGTTATTGCAAGGATAGAGGAGAATAGGTCTGACTAATAAAAAGCTGCTGGAAGCAAAAGAAAAAGAAGACATACTACTGGGGTTTAGCTCTCTACTTAGAAACATAAAAAACATACATGCAATTTTATGCATTTGAAAGTGAAGTGTTGTTAGATAATATTTATTTGTCATTTTAAAGGCAAGTTTTCATAATATGCATTGCTTATAGTTCTAGAATGATATCTTAACCCAGAGCGCAGCTTCCATGTTCTATGTGGGCATTTTAAATGAAGAGCAGGCTGTCACCACATGAAATCCTTTTGCCTTTTTTGCCGAGAAGAAATGCTTCCAAACTCTCTGCAAAGACAAGAGAAAGACCAGACTGTGCTGCTTAATATTTGTGACTATGCCCTGTGCTTTTAGCAGAGTGTTGCATGGCTAGTGGGGAGCTTCCCCCCTCAAATCAGATTATCTAACAGTTAATCTGTTTTGTTGATATGCTGAACAACAGCAGCTCATTCAGGAACAGACTCAGGGCAGGATGAGGGAGCTCTTTTGAGAGCAAGCTGTTTCAACCAAACATTTTCCTTTTAGTGATTCATAGGATTAAGTTTCAAACTATTGCCTATGGAATCTGGCATTAACAGCCAACACATCCATCACATTGGCTTGTCTCTTCAACTTCCCTTATGGAAAAAAACCAGAGCCATAGTTTCACCATCAGCCTCCCTTGACCAGCTTCTAAGGCTGTGATGACATTTTTCATCACTTTTTAATACAGACCAGACCCTGGGTGGTTAAGTTCACAGTCCCATCGGATTTTTGCTTTTCAGCACATACAGAATAGTCGTGAAATGAGCTGAAATCGATCTATGCTACTATTAGCCTCCTTCCTTTATAGAAAGATTATTATTATTTCTCAGCATATGTATGGGAGCTATCTACATGTAGAAAGACAATTTCCTTTTCACCTAGAGAACAGATGGGGATACATTTATTTCTTGTTTTGGTTAAGTCCAGTTGATCTTGCTATGGCTCCTGAGTTCCATTTTATATAGTGCTTGGTAGTTTGCGGGTCTGAGTGTGGTGAAGCCTCTTGTATTCATCTTCCTCACTTTTCCTGACATTCACAGGGGAGCAGGGAAGACATAAGTCTAATTAGAGTGAATGAATCTTGTACGTGCTGCTCAGAGGCTTTGCTGTCTCTTGTCCACATTACTGCCGCAGCCAAAGAGCGCATCCCAAGGGCACCCTGGTGCAGACCCCGAGTGCTTTATCTGTATAGATTACTGCAGTGTGTTCGTGCAGGGTGAATCCAGACTCTGCAGCTCCAGCTTTCACAAAGCCTCTTCACAGGGGAAAACAAATTATGCTGGCTAGCAACGCAGCATTTGCTAGGAGGTGAAAGCCTAATGAAATCAAGAAAATGTGCAGTTCTTACAGGTTGCAGTGAGTTAGACTGGGGATGCTGACCAACGGTCAAAGCCTGGTAATAGGTACTAAAACTACAGATAACCTTGCCTTTTCAGGACTGCATTTTGCTTTACTCGGTGAAAATGATGTAAGAACATATTTGACATCACAGAAATGAGATTTCAACCAGTACAGACAGGGCTGAACTAAGTATAGTGTAAGGGACAAGACGAGAACTAGACAACCCTTTGCCTTCAGCTCAAAGCCTCCTCCTCCACAGCTTGCTTTCCAAACAGGTTGAATGATGTAGGGAAACTCACTTTTCAATTCAAAATGTGGTTTTTACCTGTTTCTGTAAGCTCAGATGTATCTCTGGTGTATGTCTAGCTGGCATGCAAAGAGGGTAGGAGTAAGAGATTCAAAAAGTCTGTACTCTCCCTGGAGGTATTTAGAAGATGTGTAGATGTGGCACTTAGAGCCATGGTTTAGTCTTGGACGTGGCAGGGCTGGTTAAATGGTTGGACTCAAAAGTCTTTTCCAACCTAAACAATTCTACGATAACAGGAAACCTCAGTGGGGAGTCACAGGGTCATAGTCTGTGTATATTTTTTGGGAATGTTGTGTTTGCTTAGCTGGACTTGCTAAACTTAAACAACTACAGGGAAGTGTCCTGTCTCATTATATACCCATGTTATTGCTACCTGGATATTTCTGTCCACGCAGAGTGTATAAATGGCATGGCAGGGCTGTGTGTAATCTGGAAGATGCCATAGTCAGAAGAGAGGCTCCTTGGGCTACTGAATCAATACAGGTGGATTTTTACCTTCTAGACAAATAGCTAGAAGGGTCATGGGTAAACCTCAGGAGTGTCATCGTAGGTGGTCCCCTCCATTCCATTTCCAAAGGTTGGCAAGCAACCATGTCTGGGGCAGCCCAGGTTCTTGAACCATCTGTTTGTCTGTTTGCTCTCAGTTTGCTCTTCTCCCATGTTATTTTTTGGATCTGCCCTATGTACGACTCTAGACTCCTGTCCCTTAGTCCAGTTTTAAGTGTAACCTTTTCACTCTTTGATTATCATGGTCAATCAGTCAGTTTCTAAGTCAGCATCCCATTCCTCCCTCATCCCATTCCAGGGGTTTGATGTGGAGAGACACCTTTTCCATGCCGTGCTCAGTCTCAGCTCTCCTATTCAGCAAGCAGCTCTGAAACACCACCAAAACAAAGCACTCCTTTGGCCCCATGTGATTCAGGCACCAATTTTATTTAATTTTGTAGCCCAGGGTCAATCTGCCTTGGCCCAAGACACATGATACAGAAGTCTTTCTTTACAGTTCCAGGTTTCTGCCCCTTTTGGGTCAGTTTCTCGAGTACCTTCTAAGTAGACTTGTAAAACTTCAATAAAACCAGTGCGGTTTTGCCACCAGAGCATTTGTCTAATATTGTATGCCGAACAAAAACATTTTGAAGATTAACTGTGTGCCTGTTGTGATTATGTACTATTTGCTTATGCAACAGGTTTGTTTAAGTGGTGACTTTTGACAGCTACAGTTTAATTTTACCAACTCTTTCTTTCTAAAAATGAGGAAACAATTGTATTTTATGATCTTAGAGGTTTTTTTCCAACCTTAATAATTCTGTGATTCTATGAAAATATAGAATAGCAAGAGCAGAAATGGATTTTGTGAAAATATAAGATAGCAAGAGCAGAAATTATACTTTTTAATATAAACAACTTTGTTATAGGGAGTTAATGAATGAAGCAACTACTGGAAGACAAAAAGCATTGTATTTTTGACTAGAAATGTGAAGTGTCATGTATAATTCAAAACTTAGTCCCCTAGGAAGAGTTCACATAATGTACATGAACTGCTGAGCGGTTTAATAAACAAAGAAACCAAAAAGGGCAGCATTTGCTGTAATCCTGACATCTGTTTAATGCATACAGGTATTTGCAGCCAAGTAAAAAACATAGGTTTTAACCCTGAAGTGTTTCTTAGTGAGAGGATTTGATAATACCACTGTGGTTAAGCAGATTAAAGCCATACAGCTGTCTTCTTCTCTTAAAACACAAGAAAATTTTATCAAACCTTTGAAACTTTTTGAGGGTTCACTTTTCCAGTCAGGGGTAGTGATACAGGAATTTCTAAACTGAACAGCTGTGCTTGCTCACTCCAGCAGTATTATGGGTTGGCAACTACTGAAGCCATTACCAATATAGAACCTGGCAGCATTTGCCTCATTTTTAACCAGCATTGTAGATAACTCAGTGATACGAGAGCTTCAGTTCCTTCTATGGTAACCTTTTCGATGAGAACTTAACACTATGGGGATCTCTAAAAACTTGACATGGTTATGAAAGCTTGGGTGAACCAATTTTTTCTCAAAGTTGAAAAGAGTGTTGCCATTGATCCATGAAAGTCACTTTGCATCATTTAGCCCAGATGCTACTTTTGTTTTTTCACAGCTAAATCTGAAGTGGGAATTGCTATCCCAGCAAAAGCCGTTGATGTCTGTCTTCAGTGGGATAGCTGAATCTCCTTCCTTGAAGGGTCCTACTGCCCTTTAGCATTTTGGGTAGCACTCTTGGTCAAACTAGCACCAGCTTGCATAGGCTGCATGTTCCAGTCAGCAGCAGGACTCCCTGCCTTGGAATGACTGCAGTTTCTCTGAGGCTAGATGGAAGTCAGCTTTTGTTTGTCTTTGTGTGCTCAGTTTTGTACTGTCTAATCTGCCTGACATGGAAGAACTGATTTAAAAGCTGCAAACAGTATTTCCTACTAAAATGAAGTCTGAAGAAATCAGACTGAAGAGAACCTTTTCTTTCTGCATGCTATTTTTTTTCGTGTACTTCTGGACGGCTCATCCCTCACACATGGGGAATGAAAATATCATGGAGTGACAGATTTCAAACCTCTAGGTCAGTGCAGCCCACTGTACTAATTGCCTAGTGACCTCCCTTTTGGATCCTTGGCAAAGCCTGTCTTTTTAACTACGTGTGTTTCTGCTATGACCTCTGATTATGGATATTAAAAAAAAAGTATTCCTTGACTTTTCTCTCACTTCTTGTAAACAAAGAGGTGTTGGTTTGTGTGGCTATTATTCCCTGCAGGCTTTCTCCAGCCACTTTTCAACTGACATTAAACTGGCATGAACATCTTTGTGGTTTGGGGCAGCCTTCAGAGTGTGGAATAGAGTTCTTTGGTCTCCCACAGATTTTGTCCAATGGCAGTGGGTGGATTGCTTTGGAAGGCCTTCATCCTGACGTTTTTTAACCAAAGTTATCTGAAAGTGAGAGCTCTAGTCTGAATGAGGCAGGTGAGGTCCTTTTATTGTTATAAAGAGCAAGGCATCTGCAGAGGATGATTGTCTCATCTTTTTTGACTGTAGAAAGAGCCTGAGGCATCCCATGTTCAAAGTGTTAGGTTTGATTTTTCTGTGGTTTTTTTTCTTATCTTTCTTATAACATTTAGATTGCCGTATTTTGCGGTGAAGCTCACAACTGATCCACAGCAATGTCTCAAGCATTGTTTCTTTGGGGCTTTTTTATCATCTTTTTTTTTTGCATATAGATTTCTACTAAACATTTTTAGGAATGACCATGATGTAGCATGTAAGTGCTACAAACTAGTAACTGAGAGAATCGTGTCAAAATACCATTAGAAGGGACCTTAAAAAGTCATTTGGACCAGTGTTCTATTCTTCACAGTAAAAGCAACTGTTGCTATGGGGCACAAAGCTTTGGTTTAACCTGAGCGCTCCTGCTTACTCTGCTCTTTCTGTACTGACTTAAATGTTTTCCACAATGCTCCAGGATTCTTTAGAAGGCCCACCTTTTATTAAGCTAGGTGCATTTTGTTTGTAGATGGGATAAATACTGTCTGAAATGGCTGTGTGATATGCATGGGACTGAATCTTGCATTATTAGAAACTAGAGAGTGCTTTGTAGAGCAAAGTGCTTGTCCTCTGCAGGAGGGAAAAAATATCTAAAGGAATGCACTAACAAACCTGAAATCTTTCTTGATATATACTCTGTCTGCATCTTTGTAGAAAGACCATTAAAAAATCACCACCAAAATCCTGGATAAGAGAAGAATTTAATTCAATTTTGGGTCCTTTTTTTCTTCTTTCTCATTTGCCTTCTGGAAGTGACTGTCCAGATTTAAGTGTCAGAAAAAATATTTTTGGCATAGAAGTCCTCTATGTGTTGACTTTTAATGTACCAATCTTTGAGATTGCCAGGCTCACTTTCTGGGGAAATGTTACATATTTGAAGTGTCACATGAAGTGTGTTGCTTTTTGACTAAATTTCTTTAAACTCTTTGGTATTTCCCTCTTTTATTTCTGAAGTTCCTTCATTTCATATCATAAATAACACTGACCTTTCTGAACCCTTGCCTATGAATTGCTTTGAGACTGGGTGACCACAAACACAAAGGGAAGTGAGAGATTTATTCAAACTTGACATTAATGCAAGCAAGTGGCATTTAGAGGCTTTGCCCTTAATAATGGGAACCACAAAACATCTACAAGAATCAGGAAACTGATGTTTAACTGTGTCATGGGTTCAGAAGTAATTTTACCCTGCAAGGAACTTGGCAGCTTCCTGCAGGCCTGAGAGATCCAATTAACTGGCTAGTTCTAAGATGGACATTCTGTTTAGCCACTTAAGAAGTTGAATACACCTCTGTATTCACATTTAAGAAAGGAGAAGCCCGGGAATCTCTCTCTTGCTTCCAGCTTCTGAACAGGTAACAGGAGGCCCACTCGGCCAGGCTGGGCGCAGCTGAGATCCTGCCGCAGCTGAATCCTGGCCTGGCTGCTGAGATCCTGGCTGTTCCTGCCTCCCCTCTCCCTGGGAAAGGTCTGCAGCAGCTTTGGCCACTGCCCAGCAGAGATCGTGGGACCAACAGCACAGCCCGGGAGAGATACTGACTCTCTCAGTGCACAGATAAGACTTACAGACATCAATCCACTCTGGAGTGAGAGGAAGAGTGAACGCAGGTGAGGAAACCAACATGGAGACACTGAGGTCGGTGAAGAAGGAGCCAAAGCCTGGAGGGAGGAGAATGAGGAGATGCTCAAACCTAAGAGCTGAAATTCTTTTGTAAGGCCATGGCAATGGACTGTGATATATTAGACTATTCCTTGTAACTCATGAGTGCAGCTGGGGGCATGCAGCGTTCTAACTGGGGCCCAAGCAGAGGCACCTGTGCTGGAGCAAGCAGATGTTAAAGTAGCTGTGATCTATGAGAAACTCGAACAAAGAGAGATGGGGAACCCTGCCGCAGAGATGAGGGAGAAGAGAACCCTTGCCCCAGGGATAGAAAAAGAGAATTTTTGCTCCCAGAGATAGGAGAACCCTTGCCCCAGGGACAGAAAAAGAAAAACCTTGCTTCCAGAGAGAGAAGACCCTTTGCTTTTCTACCAGAACAGCTCACCCTTAAAATAGTACCCCAGTAGACAGAGATGAGCCCTCGAAAGCAGTTGCGGGAAGAACTGTGTGTCGAGGGAAGGGACTTTAACATTGCGGACAGATTTCCTTTTCCAGGTGGCTGATTCGCTGTGATATGGAAGTCACGAGCGAACTTTGTTCTTGTGGAAAAGTCTCCATGGCGTGGCAGGAGAGACTCCTCTCCCTGAGTGAACTGAAGAAAGACTATTTTAGAGGTGGTAAACCGACAGAAAGTCCCAGGTTTTATCTCTTTACATTGTTGGTGGAAAGGACAAAGGAGGTTAGGGGGAGGAGAAGTATCTGAAGGTTGATTCTGGTTTTTATTATTTTCCTTTTAGTGGTAATGGCGGCTCAGCCAGAAGAAGAGATGGAAAAGGAGTTTCCTTTACAAACTCACGGGGGGCAGCTGACCCCAGTGCTCTGCTGAATGGCAAAATGGACTGCAGCAGACTGAAACAGCAGAGACGAGCACACTCGGGGTGGCAAACAAAGTGTAGCCAAAACGCTGTAGCAGGAGCCGTGGGAGTCCGGGCAGGCATGGGATGTCGGGTTAAAGCGTAGCAAAAAACCCCGAAGCAGCAGCGGAAAACAGCAGGGCTGGGCAGTGGCAGCCAGGCTGCCGCAGGCAGCTTCTGCAAGCAGCTGGGAGACCTTCCCTCCGGGAAGGAACAGGGAGTCAGGGTCCCCTTCCTAGTGAGGTCGGGTGTTGGAAATGGCCAGTTCAACAACTGCTCTTACGAGCAAAGGCTCACCCAGCGGTAGGAGAAGCAGTGGGAGGACAAAAGCTCCGTAGTGGCAGCGAATCCTCTGGGCAGCAACTGTCCAGCATCAGACCCCACCTGACTCCACTCCGGTCCTGAGAGCAAGAGAGCGAGTGAGGGCCGAGCCCAGTCCCTGACCCCCCAGCCAAAATCTCCCAGTATCTCTGCAATTCCCAAGAGAAAGCCCCCCCAGCTAAGAGACTCCTGCCAGCTGCACTCCTCCCCCCATCTAGGCCACTTCTTTTGTCTCCCTTGCGTATCTTCGTTACCATCTCTTAGGCAACAAGTGGGAGAAAATTCCCTGAGAGAAAAGAAAAAACAAGGAAAAATCCCAACCTACAACAATCCTTGATTCAATTCTCAGATTTGTCATTCTTTGGGAACGTGCGCTCTCAGGAAATCCATGAGTTTTGACTCTTTGCAGAGACACAGCTCTGATGGAAAGTGACCACATGCTCCCAGGTTGCTGCTGCCCTTGCCTTGAGCCACTGCTCAAGTACCTGCTGAGTCCTGCTTCTTGGCAGAACTGTGCTCCCATGCCTTCTGCAGGTGCAGAATGATGCCGGAAAAGCCACAGAACCATACTTTTTTTAGCCTTTTGCATTAACTGCCAGAATAATGTTAGGGGTTTTTGCAGCGCACTATTGCAAACTTGGTTTTACATTTCCAACTGCAGTATAGGCAAAACAGCTGTATTCTTGGAGGATCTTGTAACTCTTCAAGTTCTGCAGGAGAACTCTGTGTGGTGGTGACTGTTCCCATGAAACCAGGCTAATCCCTGGGTAATAAATAGGAGTGATGCAGTAGTTGCTCATTAGAGCAGAGAACCTCCTACGGGGCAGGGAACACTGTCTTAGTTCTTCATTTCATTTCCAGTCTTTGCTTAGTAAATGTCTCGAGAGCCTGTGAATAAAGGTAATTCTAGGAGAAATGGACTGGAAGTGTGTGCAAAGAAAAATGCCTGAAATAAAAATTTTGGCTGATATTTTCACTGAAGGAGATTAGTCTTACCTGCCCTGGTGTTCTAAAGAGTGGTTTTAAGAAACACAGAATTTTCTTTGCCCAATGTAGCATTTATCAACAGAAATATGGAGTGGTGTATACATCCTGCATATCCTGCATATCCTTATGTGGTCGGAGATAACTTGATTTGAACCATGTCTTTTCTTAAGTCATTTCCCATGCAAATACTTGAAAGCCTAAGAAGCATTAAATGTAAGAATAAAGCAGATTTATTTCCCTGTATCATGCAGTTATGAAGCGTACAGCTCTATAGAATTTGATAATAGTGACATAAAAATAATGACATCTTCAAAGAAATACAGACCTTACATCTGAAAGGCACATCAGAGCTACAACCCTTTTCTTCTTATCATGCCCACATATTTCTGACAGTGGGAAAAGGGTTTGCTGAGCAGATGAGGAGAGATTTTTTGATCTGCAGGGGAGTGTCCTTCAATAATTATAACTGGTTTTAATTAATTATTTGGAAACAGCATCTCTGATGAATGCAATTGTGGAATTGTGGAAATGCAATTGTGGAATTGTTTTAGCCAAAGCTTATATGTGGCATTGATTCACTCAGATGCTGTCTAAAGTGGTGTTTCAGGAAGCCTGCACTTCTACTTTGCTGAAAATGACAACCTGTACAATGCTGGGACCTACTGCAGGATTTTAAGAAAACATTTAGCTCTTACACCTGCCAGGATATTTGGGGCCCTGTTCCCTTTCTCTAGGATGTCTGTAACTTCCATACATAATCACTAAGAATTGTTCATATCCTGTGCTGGGAAAATAAGGCTTGTGAGCCAGTCTGTTAAAACCTGTTATCAAAAGAGCAGTGTATAAATAAAAACAGACAGCTTTTTCAGTGGTGGTAGATGTTTTACCTCCCCTTCAGTAACCCTTCCACAGCTGACTTTACATCCAAAATGTACAGTTCTGCATTGTTTCAGCCAGTGGGAGGATTTCACTTCCATTTCATTGTGGGGAGAACTGCCTTTAAGGAGAAAAGGTGTGTGACTTCTAACTGGAAGCACAGACCTTCCCTTCCTGATTAAGGTGGGAAAATAAGGTTTATATGGCATTTGCTTTTCCTATAATAGAAATGCACTTTTGAGGTTTATGTTAGTGTCATAGCAAGGTGTGCATTAAAAAGATTTTTAAGAGAAGCTGTATATCCAAGCTCTGCATGGATTGCATAACTATAAGGTCCCAGAGCATAATTGTTTCTCTGTGTTGCATTAGAAAGCATTCCAGTGACTTTCTCCTTGTGAAGTCAGGAAAGATAAACAGTGTGCCTCTATAGAAATATAAATATTTTTCTCCAAGGCATTTAGACTTTCACATGCTGTTGAAGATTGTTTTCTTTTTTTTT
>WEKY01007122.1:0-13523 GCA_013390045.1 Picathartes gymnocephalus
TCCTTATTTTGCTTTGCTTGCACGCATAGCTTTTGCTTTACCTGTGAAATTTTTCTCCCCCATCCTGCTTGGGGGCAATGAGGAAGCAGCTGAATGGTGCTTAGCTGCCTGCCAGGGTTAACCCACAACACAGTGTCAGTGGCCTTGGTGCCTGAATTCCTGTAGCAACTCCCAGCTAAGGTTACAAAACATTCTCACCACCCTTCAGGACAAAGGACACCATGTACAATCCACCTGAATTCGCAAGACAAAGCTGGGTTACTGCAGCAAAGAAGAAATGGGAAGAAGTGATAATAAGAAATGATACCACCCCTGTAAGAACAGAGCTATCCCAAAGGACACCATTTGTGTGGAAGTAAAAATAAGTGCCCTCAACTACGAAACTCCCTCCCTTATGCTTACAGAGTAGTCACTGTCTCGTTCTCACTGGGCTTACAGGACAGGAGAGACGCAGTACTTAACTAATGTGAACAATGAAAGATTGCCTAAAAACCATTCTCTAAATCTTCAGACAAATTGCCTAACCAGTCTAAACCAGTTTAAAGAAGAAAATAACAGCTTTAAATGATTGCTATGTAAATTTCTTCCTGCTAATAAGAAATCACTCTTACACTTACTATTTCCACTAAGGGCTGTGTTTTCACCTTAAAGAAAAATATTTATTTCATATATAATCTATTTCAGTCAAGCAGGAAACTATGTTCAATTTTAATCAAAATTATGTAAGGAAAAATTCAAGTATGATATCCAAATGTGTAAACTGGATTAGCATGCACACCATATCCACATGTAGCACCAAGTCAAACCTCAGAATCAAAAGCACCTTCCAACAAGCAATCCTGATCCAAGCACTTGCTGATACTTATAAAGATCAATTACATTTAATCACATTTGCTGGCATCCAGGCATAAACTTGGAGTTCTAGAAAGGCAAAAAACTCTCCGTAACTATAAACTATCCTTTTATCACTTCAGTGATTGTTTTCACTGTTCATTCGTTTTACATGTTCTTTCCTAAAACTGATGACTTATTTTCAAAATACTAGCCAAAATCAAAGGAACAAACCTCCTCAAAATGGCATAAGTATCTCTGTGCTTCATAGGTAATTATTTAGGACATTCCTTTGTAGATTAATGCTTTTATCAATTCTTATTTTTATGGTAATATTTTCTCCTAGGTCTGACAGGCAAGCAATATTTTTACAAGATGAAAACAACTGACTTTTCTTGTCTTGGTTGTACAGCATCTCCCATTTGATGAAAACAGAAAATACATGCTTTATGCGTTTGTATTTCTTTCCATTTCAGAAGTTAAAGGAACACACGATTTCATTTTCAAGTTCTCATAGTTGCAAATCACATTCAAGTAATTGCCAAATAAAGCACCATTTTAGTGCATTACTCTATAAAGCTTCCAATGGAGCTTCATGCAACCTGAAAACTCACCAACTAAACTTAATTTAAATGAAGTGTAAGAGGGTGCAGTTCACAGATATTCAGAACAGACTATTCCACCAAACACCAAGTCACGGATTTAGAATGTAATGAATTTTTAGCCTCGATACTGATTTATTTCCCATAAAAAAGGGATCATGCTCTCCTCAGTTTGAACCTAAGTCTTTGAATATCACTTCGAACACCACTTTTTCTGGCCCTATTTGCTTTATGAAGTGTCTTGGAGCATTAGATGCTTTGTTGTTCTCAGCGGAAGCTCTAAAGAGACTTGCTTTTAAAGATGTGTGACAGCAAGAAAATCTGAACAGAAACAACCCATCGTTTGACTTAGATACACTTCTACAAAATGAAGATAATTTTATGTTTGAAAGCTGCCCATATAACTAGATGGTGTGTACCAAGAAAGAGAATGGTGTAAGTGCAGCTACTAAGTATTTCCTCTACAAACAGAATTTGTGTTATTTTACTTCTGTTACAGTCAAATAGCTTCAGAGCTTGTTAAAGATTGTATTACTTCAGAAAACCAAATCTATTCATTACAGGGATCATATGGGAGAAGAAGGAAGCTAAGATACATCTTTAAGGATTAAATATAAAAACCCCAAAGCATATAGCGAAAAACAAAGCCCAGTTTTACCGTAACACCTCTCTAAATATAGTTCAGGGACCAAAAAAATTAGAATACACAGACAATACTGTAACATTCCAGACTCTGAGTCTCAGATACTGCAAAAAAATTTAAAAGGAGAAGAGTCAAACTTAACAAAAAAGGCTAGGGAAATTCAGTAGCAAAAAAGCAGCAAAATAAAGATATTGCATCATGTGTCTAGTCAAATAAATAATTCATTTTTCAACTTTGGTTAGAGAAAGAAAAAGGGATTCTGTACATGCATTAAGATGGACTGGCTTGAGAGATCTCCAAAACAATCAGATGTCCAAAATTGCGTCTTTCAGGCATTTAAGGTTTTTTTTAAAGTGTAAAAAAGTGATAATTAAATGTGTCTTGCTAAGAATAAAAGCGCGTTTTCCCAACTTTGCTCAAGGTAAAGAATAACGAAACTGCTTCTCGTAGTACAACATGCCAGAAACTTGAAATAAAAAAGATTTCTAATTATTAACTATAATTTTTTAGACACTATAAATGCTAATTTAAGTGATTTGACCTTGTGCAGTGAGACAGCTCTCCACACAGGAGAAATTTCAACCTCAGCAGTTCTTAAACCAAAATTACTAATTTCTCTGTTCTCACAGTATTATTATTGAACTACACAAACACTTTTGAAAATAATTACTACTAATAATAGAAAATTAAGCCCAGCCATTCAGAAGCCACATTTTAAAAACTCACCATGGTTTTGCAAATAAAACTATTAATTACAAAATGTACCTTATTTTATTACATGCATTTAATCCCAAATCTTTTGAGTATTTGTAGGAGGAAAGCCTAGTTATTTAGAAGTTAATTTAGCCACTTTTCACCTCTAGAAGCTGGCACAAACAATTCTAAACATAACTATGTCTCATCTCCACTGTAACCAAGGTCAAGGACAGTATTTTACAAAGTGGCTTAACTAGTATTTGGGTTCCTCTACATCTTTTGACAAAGGTGCAGTTTTGCCAAGGTAAAAGAATAACAGACCAATACCTTACCTAATGGCTTGGTAAACTGAAATATAGGCATCATTAAAATGCCATTTCCACACAACAAAAAGCCTACTCCGAACTCAGCGAAACCAAAATGAATTAGATTTGTATGAAGTGCTAAAATATGTAAGATATTGTGAAGCTGTTACTTTCACATTTAGAAACTAAATACTGATTTCCATTTTCCAGAAATACCCATAGAAAACCACAAACTATGTCTCTCCCACTCTTCCTCATTTTCCCCACTGTTCTTCATCGATGAACCTTTCTTTAAAACTGTGCTTGGTAAATAACTTTTATTGTTGTATACCTGAAGAAAAGATCACTCTCCTAATTCTAGCTGAATACAAGGAAACTACCAGCACAGTCAGTAACTCGAAAGAAATCTCCTCGTATAATAAACATTGCAGAGAGCTACACAAGCCCTCTTCAGTAGCCAAGTGGGAAGTTCTGTATTTCTTCTTGCCAAAGATCCTAGCAACTTTGCAGCCAAGTTCTACTACTGTATGAGTAAAAATTAAGTTAGCTTCAGAGAAATGAAAAGGGATATTCTTACAGTCCTTTTAATGTAGTTAAGAAATGTAACCATTCATTTTAATTCTGCTGGCAAAAAGGATTTCAAAGAGGCAGTAACTGAAATACTTTCTTAAACGTTAGATACAGTTCCATTACCCTGTGTCTGGGCATTCATGTGCCTATATTTGTATAACTTCAGGCAACAGGAAGGTATATTTATCACTTTAGTTCTTAGAAGCTCTGATTTTAAAATATTTCAGTATGGATACAACAGTGTTCAGAATTCATTTGGTTCTATTTCAGTTAATATTTTCATGTGTATAATCCATGTATTACATGAAAAAATAACAACTTAGTAGCACCTCCAATTATATATGTTTGAGGTATAATTTCGTAAGAAAATTCCTTCCTTCCTAATGGCCTGGATTCCTCTCCGTCTCTAGATTTTAATTTCTCAAGGATTATCTGATGTGCATTATTAAAAACACAAACTGAAACACAACCAAAACCTCCAACTGTCTCACAATCAAGTTGTGTGATTCTGCAAGACAACAAACAACTGTCACTCCCTGCTCATTTTGCATTTTCTTGTTACCTGTATTTTGTAGCTAATAGCCAAAAGGGTAAGAATAAATAACCCAACTGGTATTGCTGCTCAAATATTATGGTAAAAATAAGTGCATGGACTGGGAAATCTTTAAGTTGGTCTCAAAAAAATGGACACTTTAATGACACAGGAACAAATCTGTTGATATTAATTCTGCACACAATCTCCCTGATGCACCTCCCTGTATAATTCTGAATTTTTAAGAATTACACATAAGTAAAGCCATATTCGCTCTATTTTCAATTAATAGCTATTCTATTTAAAAAATGGAGAAATTTTTTTAACAAGAAACATTAAGCCTTGCTATCACCATTTTCCCATCAACACTGAATGGCCATGTAATATAGGTTCTACTTTTACACGTAATTTACAATGGTGATAAGTAGTATGTATAAGTAATGATTTTTAGACAAGTTCGTTAAAACACAGCACTGAAAATTCAGAGATAATTTTGAGAAGCTGTAAGCCTTAGTAAAAGGCTATTACTTACTATGATCAGCTGCTTATCACCATCTTTTCCTGCTTCTTTTAGCTTCTTAATATGTTCCTCCGATGATGGCAAGTTACTGCATTTTGATGCTAACGAAGGACTTGACAATGAAACCCTTGAAATACAAATATATTTCATGTTAAAAATGGAACTGCTTATACACGTCATGCTAGATACTTGAAATCTTGTGATTAGTACCAACTTTACCAAGATGCAAATCCAAATTAATTACATAAAACAGTCTTGTATATTTTAACCTGCAATTCAAATGGAAAAATAAGGAAATAAAAGGATTCATAAAAAAACACAGTTTGTAACTAACCTAATTACAAGATTTTTCTGGTTTATGAAAAAAAAAAAATTTATCAGGTGGGTAGGTTAGTCACAACCATTAACACCAGTATTTAAAAGAGGCACTTTCAGAGCATGACCAATGGTGCCTAATGCTATGTGTTTCCAAAGTAAGGTTTAAGTATCATACATAAGGCTGCTAAAGCAGACCATGCAAATACATTCTCATAAGTCTAAGTCAGATGTCACATCTCTACCATTAACACTTATTCTCTTCGAACAGCCAGCAGTGAAAGGAGGAAGAGGAGGACTCAAGGAATAAATGCATCAGTGTCACTGCAACCTCACTCAGTTTAAACTCCCCTTTGTCACAGCTGGAAGAAACACTGGAAAATAGTATAATATATCACCAAAGTCATTCTGTGAACTTGATACTATATTCAGGGGAAAAAAAAACTACATTCATTCCAGGTTTGGATAAAACTTGTGGAGCTTGCCAAAGCAAAACACAAAAATACACATACTTCAACTTAGTACTTACATATTTTCTATTTCTGAGCAAAATAAGGATATAGGACCAAACACTTGAATGTGGCACCTGCTGTAGCACAGGTAGCACATTAATCCAGTGAGCCTTTTAAAAAATTAAAACTCTTGCCAGACATTTCTAAAACAGCATTTTTTGTGCTAAATCAGGGTTAATTTTTTTATTCCCTTCATGTGCCCTAGAATCTGCCTTAATTAGCTACGTCAAAGTTTGCCTCTTCCTGCTGCAACCTTTTCCTACAAAGTCCTAAAGAGAGCTACACTCCAGATATGCACACAGATAACAGATTACTCTATGTTAAGGCAGGAGTACCACAGAAAGAATGATGGCTGAAATATCACATAGAAAGCAGGGTATGAAAGGTCTCAGAATTAAAATATATATCCAGATAATAGTAAAGCAATATGAGCTTGTTCAGGTAATAAAGGTAATAAATTTAAGTGGATACCATAAACCTGTTTGGCAGTTGAGAATAAAAATATGAAAAATCAAAGTTATTGCAATGCTTATCAATACATTTTAAACCACTCATTTAACAAGTTTGCTTCTACCTTACCATCCATCTTCTGTGAAGTTCCATAGTAGTAGAGTTTTTCAACATGTACAAAAGGGTTGGTTAGTCAGAATTGTTAATCTGGCCTCAGAGAGATGTACTGAAAATTACCTGAAACATTTCTTCTTGTCCCCAATACGAATGTAGGAAACAGTACAAACACAATGAATACTGCTGCTGCTCAAGGTATCAGGTACAAAGAAATCTCTGTCTTTAGCTTGTAATTGGCTAAAACCAGAGCCTATATAAGAACTGCTCAAAAACTACAACAGTCAATGTGATCAAGACTAAAATGCAAACTTGAACTGTAAGGCAAACTTAGTACTAAGAATTTTTTCTTTTTAATATGGCTGCTGACACCTTCGTTTCACAGCAATCACAAAACTCCAAATCAAATCCCCTCTTCCCCACCTGAAAAAAATTTCACATGTACCAGACTCACATAGTTCAAAGAGTAAAAAACTCCTCCAGACATAAGTGAAATAATTCAGTAAAGTGAAAATTATGTGGCAAATCCTTCCCCTACTCTCTGGTTCTCATCTGATTTGAGGAAGAGACCAGTATAAATAATGTATAGACCAGTACAAAATTCCAACTCTGTTAAATAATACTGTTTGAAATAAATGTGCAGCTACAAATATCTTAGTATTTTCTTAGCAAAGCAAAAACATCCCTTAATAATGGGATAAAACAAAATTCTGTTTTTATAAAGAACAAATCTCTTATTTGAAACTGAAAACTGAGGCTGAGAGACAACAGTTTTATAACAAATTCATAACTCTATGCAAAGTTACTGTAATCTCATGATGTATGAAATACTATACCTGTTCTCAGATTCAGAAGTTTGACTTGTAAGTGAAGTTTGCATCAACTGTGTGGGAGCCAAATCTACAATTAATCAAAGATTGTAACTTCATTATAAAGTTTTTACTTGCAAAGGAAATTCGAGTTACACAAACAGTGATTTTCAAAACACATATTCAAGACAATTTTGCAATCTGTTCATGGCCAATAAAAAAATATTCAACTTTGAGGCAGTATTCACATGTTTCTCCAGGTATACTTAAAAAAAAAAAAAAAAAAAAAGGCATTTTTCTCCAATGCTTTGACAGCAATTCTACAAAACACTTTGCCAGCAGCTATAGAAGGCCAGCAGTAAAGTACATAGGAGTTTAAATATGTTTATACTGACACACATATAAATAGCTATCTATACTTCCTTAGAATAATAAATGTTTAGTATGTCCCCATCTGAGGCATGTTCTACAACACTTAGGAAAAAAACAATCAAAAACATCAAAAGAAAGAAATAATTTTTCAAATTCTGTAACAGAAATCAAGAGTAGTTACCCTTCAAAAGTATCCCACAATGGCAGGAAAAAAACTCCAACTATTTAATAAAGTTAAATAATAAAACAGTGCACTTAAACTAAGGTTCAGACTAAAAAAATACATGAAAACCCCAGAACAAACCCCTCACCACTAAGAATAGAAAAAAAATTTAATGAAGAGACAAGTTAGTGATCTATTGACAGTATTTCTTAGTCAAATGTACTTCAGTCAAAATATTCACATCACACTCATCACTAGCTTTGACTAACTGCATTCACATGCTGATAAATCAAGACTATGTAATAAAAACAGCAAAGTGATTATTCAATTAATAATTTGGTTAAGATCAAGTAGAAAAATTTAGAAGAAAGAAATGCAGATACTTATTCAAAGGAAACAGAGCAGAGAATTAACAAAAACTAAGCCAAGAGAAGAAGCCAACTGAAATATGGAAGTTTTACTGCTTTATTACATGGAAAGAATTTGGTTGGGTTTCCCCTCTTTCCAACTTCACAGCCCAGACAAAAAAGTACATTTCGGTGCTATTCAAGTGGCCCAGGGTGTTACAAAAAGCAATACAAAACCCCTGGTCAACAGTTCCAACCCCTGAAGTTTAGTTCTGTGCCAGCTATGCCTTACTCTGTGAAACATTCCTCTTAAAGGGAGACTTATGCTTCCCATAGGACTGATCAAACCAAGTGGAGAAATCAGTAGTAAACATTTACCTTGAGGTTCACTTTCTCTGGGTTCTTTTTTTAATTGTTTTGGTGGTCTAGGAGTTGTAACACACTTTACTGGAGAACCTTCTGGACTTGATTCCAAATGCAATTGAGAGTTCTAAGCAAAACAGAAGTCATTAAATTAAAAAATGCCCAAATTATCCAATGCCTTTAACCTATTAACAAAGCCACTAATTTAATTAAGTGTTAACATTTTGAGTTCAGCATCGGTTTTCTAATTCCTATGTTAATTTAAGCAGACAAAATGCAACTGATTAGCTAGCCCATATTGAAGTTCATGGTATTTGTTTTGAAAAGATAATTTTTCATTTTATATATGAGGTTGTGAAGTATTTCCTATAGAACACAGGTGTCCTTAAAATCCTAAATTTAAACAGAAACTAAAATTTAATAGATAAGGAAATGAGAGGAAAACAAGTGTTCTCCTAATACACCTTTGCAGAACAAAACAGCTATGGAAGTTGAAGTCACGAAGAAGTGTTCATATGAATCCATATAACCTTTGGCTTCAGCACAAAATTTTATTGATCAATGTTTAGTTAACAACAGAACCTAGGAGGGTGCAATCAATTAATTTTTCAGCTTAGTATCACCAATCTATGACAACATAGCAGGAAATCTTTAATACATTTGAAAATTTTAAGTTACTGTAAAGAAAGTCATTGTTAAAACAATTCTAAGCCTGGGATTCTCAGAAAACAGAATAGATTTAGAACACCCTCCCACTATACACCATAATTAAAATTAGTTACCTCATCTGGTCTTGGCTCACATAAATGTTTTGTCAAGTTAGGCAACAAACCATTTTCTGCACCTTTCCTTGTGGGCTGTTTTGTTTCTAACGTCACTTCTTTAGCTTCAGCTCTTTCAGATGAAGGATCTGATTTCTCCTGTGCACAAGTTGTACTTTCATTCTCAAAGAGTCTTGTTGACAGCTTGCCTTGTGCCTTTGAAAACTCTGCTTCTGCAGCCATTTGACTTGCCTCTGAAACTTCAGGGAAATCTTTTAAAAAAGGAAGCTTGGGGACATTTGGAGAATTTGAGTTGCTTTGCTTCATGTTACTAGCTTTCAGCAATTTAATTTTGGTCCATTTAGAGTTTTTGTTTGAGGAGTTATTTCTACCATTCAGAGTGCATTTGACAGGCACTGCTTTTTTGCTAGGGAAAAACCGTTTGCACTGAGTACCTTGACTGGGTTCTTTCTGAGTAAGCATTTCACTTTGCTGTAACTGTGTATCATCATGCTTTTCTTCTGTTTTGCTATCCTCTGCATTAGGAGAATCTTTTTTCACTTCTACTGTATCTGACTCAATCTCACCTGCAATTTCTTCGCAAAGTTCAAGGATGCTCACCCTTTTGGATTTTGCATCGTTCTCTGGTTGATCAGCCACATTTGTCTCACTTACAGATGGCTGTGAAGTATTTTTTGGTTTTGTACTGGGTTTTATGTTCTGATGCGTTTGTTGCTTTTCCTTAGAAGCTGTAGAATTTGGCTTAAGAGAATCAGTTTCCACTTTCTTTGTGTTGCTAGAATTAGGAGATACAGGGTCTGTTTGGTCTTTCTTGACTTCCTCAAGACTCTCATCAGGACATGATGAGGATCCTTGAAGATTGTGTTGAAAGCTACTGGAATTATCCTTTTTATTGTCTGCTTTACGCTTTTTCTCTTTCAGAGAGCTGGTCACTTCTACATTTATTTCTTTATCCTCATTTGTATTGTTTGGCTTTATCTTTGTGTTTTTCTGTTCCGTTTTCCCTCCAGCAGATTTCAGTGGTTTTGCTGCAACACTGTGAGTGTGTCTTTTTGCCTGGCTACTGTGCTTAACTTCCGAAATTCTTTCTTCTTTAACTTCTCTGCTGCGAAGTGATCTTGCTGGAACATGCACATGTGTTAACTGCTGCAGTCTCTGTGATCTCCTCATTACCGGCTCGTTTGGTGCAATTAAGCATTGTGACTTAGAAATTTCTTGCACAGATTTTTTCTGGCATACATCTTTATTTTTTGCAGATTTAGGCTGCTGCTGTTGGACTGCTTTGCCAGGTATTGTTTTATTATTTGAGTTGAATGCTGATGATCTTGTAGTCATGCGAGTTCTGACTTCAGGTTCGTTGGTATTATCACTGAAAGAGTCAAATAATATTTTTTTCAGCATCCAGAAAGGAGAATCTGTCATAAGATTATTTTCATTCCTCCTCTGCCTCTTTCTTCTCTTTTTTAAAAACACTAAATCTTATATTCTCAATATTTTTGGAAGTATTTGCTCTAGAATTAGCCCAAAAAGGTGTTCACTTCCACCTAGTTACTCGTAAGTATTGTATTTAATCTTTCTCATGTAAGGCAAGACTGAACTATGAACCCCAGATGAATGCTTTTTAACACCTTTAGCAGTTTTTAATCATTGATACTTGTGACTTTCAAATGAAGTATGAGCTATTTATATATATATAAATATTAGATTTTTAGATTTATTTTTGCTTCAGAAACGTTTTTGAAGCAGGTCTTTCTGGATTTCAAGACACATGGTTCCAGAGAAAAATCAAGTAGCAGACAGCATACATAATGATTTAAATCTGATCTCCCTTCTAGCACTATTTAACTATTTAGCTGTAACTCACATTCCCTCTACTTAGATTGTTTCTGCACTAATGTAGTCTATCAAGATAACATAGAATTATGTATTTTTTTTGTCACTGACCTGTTTGGTTTGACAGAGGTTTTGAGTACAGTTTTCTCCTGCACTGCACACTGATTGGGCTTTGATTTATTTGAGCCATGTTTTGTATCCGACACCTCTTTTTCCTTCTTTGACAAAGTTGGTTTGCTGTTCTTGTCCAGCTTTGGACGTTTGGCAGAAGGTTCTACTAACGTAGACTTCCTTTTCTGAGCTGCCATTTCTGTAAAAAACCAAGCGACTGAGCTTGTAGACTCTTTGTCAAATATCGTAACTTTTCACTTTTATATATTCATTTTTCCTTTTACAGCTGTGATCAGAAAGCAAATCACAAAAGCAATCTCAAATCAAATTACGCTCAATTTACTTACAGGTTTTTACAAGAGGCAATCGATGTTTAGGCCGAAGTAACTTATCAAGGTGTGCCAAGAGCATTCCTTATGCATATGCTTACAAACAGGATGTTTCATGCCACCTGGGAAGAATAGAGAATGTTCATGCAGTAAGCACTTCATTAACTTCCTACTCACTCTGAATTCCCACCCTCTTTCATCCCCTCAAACAATGCTTAGCTTTAACGTTTTATTTATAAGGAACTAAAAAAACCAAACCAACAACCAACCAAAAAACAACAGACAAATTTTATTTTTTATTTCCATATCCAACAACTTTTGGCACTTTGCTGTCTTAAGTACTACCCTTTTACCTTTCAAAACGTGGCAGGTAACAGTACAATTCAAAAGGAAGTTTCTCAGCCTTTCACCTTTTTCCAGAAAATAGTGTGCTGCTTTCTTTCAGAGCTGGCAAAAAACATGGGACTGCTGTCAATCCTGTGCTTCACAGGAAGAGGGAATAAATCCATTAGACTCAGTTACCAAGTTTTATGGCTGCTACAACAGAACTTCACAGACATCAGCAACCACCTACAACTGCTCCTTCTATTATGCCTTAAGCTACAAATCAGAGATGGAAAGCCCAGAAAGTAGCATTATTAGAGACATTTGCCTTGGGCAGTTAAAGACAATGTCTTCATGAGAACTGAAATTATGTTAATGACACAGAAGTTACGCTGCACAAGTGTCTGAAAACTAACAGAGATTACTGATAAAAAAATATTCACAGATCTGGCTGATCATCCCTTCATATACATTTCTGACTTGTGAAACTTTTCAGTTCCGTTATTCAAAGACACCGTTACTGTATTACAGCATAGGTAATAATTGTTCAATAAAGTTTCACTAATAACTTTATATAATTAAGTTTAGTGGAAGACTCAGTGATCAGAGCTTCCACACCACCTTCTTCAATCAAGAATTACCTATTAATTTTTGTCACTGACAGACTATATATATTGATTTCTATGAAACTATATTGCTTTTCAAACCTTAACTGATCTGATGTTAAATCGGACATACTTTTAAGGTCAAACAAGAACAAATCACCAGTTGTGTAACACAGACCAGACACTTTCAGTTCATTACAACTACAGTATGACTTCCAGTATCGACAAATTAATGTCTAACAATTTGAAAGATACTTATGGTTAAGCTCCTTTTAATAATTAATCATTATCCAATGGAAAAAAAAAACCCAGTATTTTTTCTTTTCTTTAGACTTTATATTGTCCTTAACCTCATTTCCATTTATCCACTTACGAAAGCATTTCTAACCATGCAAAACTGGTAATTTTGTTAAAAAGCTGATTAAAACCTCAGATTCCAGACACCAGTGCTGTCTTCTGATCTTCTCTTTTAAAGAAGATACATGACAAACAACCCATATTTGAGGTATATTTTTTTAATTCTACCCAGGGAAGAAATCCCTAACAGTGCTTTTTGTGGTACTATTTTCATGTCTCTCCCTAAGGAGCAGGTAATAGAATTTGTGTGCCTACATTCTAATAGCTCATGAACTCCATGACACCTCATAAGCCTATGGGTTTCCACCAGTCAAAGAAAATCTACCAGAACTGTGGTACGGTCACTCACCCTGAAAATAACAGCCCTAGTTGCTGAATAGGTCTTTGGTCTCTTAGAGCACAACACTGACCCTCAGAATCGGAGAATACCATGACACACACTGTATACACCTGCACCTTCTACAGTTTCTTCCAGACGTGACACGGCACACTCAGGAGAGACTTTCAAGTACAAAACTTCCCTCGCTGGCACTCCTTCTCAGGCAACTAAAAAATATACTCTCCTCCCACAGAGCTCTTGAACAGTAATTTCTTTCCTACTAATACTCTGTACAATAGACCAAAGTCTTCTCCAGACATTCCAGAACCGGCAGTCTCTGCCCTGGAAAAGTCACCCTCTAGTAAAAGCTGGATTATGGAAAGCAAGGAAGACACAGAAGTGCAGGAACAAATTAGAACACGAGCAAAGGTTTAGTGCCAGAAGTACAGGAGGGAAAAAACCCGAAAACAAAACAGTGCAAACAAAAACCTCAAACCCCAAAAACCCCACACCAACAAACAAACAAGACAGAAACGTGAGCCCCACAGCCTCCAGTCCTTAGAGCAGGGGCTGAGGCTGGTTGCCCACCAGCTGGACAGGGCGCGGGGGTGTCAAACCTCAGCCATCCCGGCTGAGGGCCACGGCAGTGCCTGGCAGCCCCTATGGCACAACTCAGGGGAAGGGAAGGGAAGGGAAGGGAAGGGAAGGGGAGGGGAGGG
>WEKY01007122.1:14070-64900 GCA_013390045.1 Picathartes gymnocephalus
CCGTCGGCCCAGCCTCCCCCGGCGGGGACGGGGCATCTTCCGGCGGGAGTCGGAACGGGGAGGGCGGGAAGCGGCGCGGTTTGCGCGTGCGCAGCCGCCTGCGTGAGGGCGTCTGCCGTATGGGAGTGTTAAGTATGGAATCCAGGGCCGGTACTAATTAAAACAGGCATCTGAGAACTGGAGGATGCTTACAAGAGCTTGCACTGACAGGACAAGGGGGAACGGCTTCAAACTGAGAGAGGGTCGGTTTAGGTTAGGGTATTAGGAAGAAATTATTTAATGCGAGGGGATGAGGGACTGGAACAGGTTACACAGAGAAGTTGTGGATGCCTCATCCCTGGAAGTGTTCAAGGCCAGGCTGGATGGAACTCTGAGCAACCTGGTTTAGTAGGAAGTGTCCCTGCCCACGGCAAGGGGGTTGGAACCAGACGATCTTTAAGCTCCCCTTCTGGCGGCGATGTCCCGGTGGCTCAGCCTGCTCGCACCGCCGAGCGCCCGGGTGCGTTGTCCTCGTCCTTTGCCAAAAACACGGGGGAAGAGCGGGGCCACGTGCCGTGGGGCCAGTGGGGACGAAGTGACTGCGGTGACAGCCCGCGCTGTGTCAGTGGGTGATGCCTCACGGCTGGCAGCCGTAGTGAAATGCAAAGAGTCGACTGAGAGGGGGTGTCACAAATGTGTATAAATATCTAAAGGGAGGGTGTCAGGAGGATGGAGCTAGGCTCTCCTCGGAGGTCCCAAGCAGCAGGACAAGAGGCAACGGGCAGAAAACTGATGCACCGGAAGTTCCACCTGAACATGAGGAGGAGCTTCTTTACTGTGTGAGTGACCCTGCATGGGAACAGATTGCCCAGAAAGCTTGTGGAGTCTCCCTCACTGGAGATACTCAAGAACCATCTGTCCACAATTCTGTGCCGTGTGCTCCAGGATAACCCTGTTTGGCCAGGAAGGTTGGACCAGATGACCCTCTGTGATCCCTTCCAACCTGACCAATTCTGTGTTTCTGTGATTCTGAGTCCCACCAAGTTCCGGGTGGTATTACAGATGTGCTTGCAGCAGCATTTCCTTAGTGTTTGCAGGCCCATTCTCACAATTATGTTTGCAGACACCTTTGAAATAAGTTAGTCAGTTGCTGTTGTGCATGCAGGTGCCAGCCCCCTTGGTACAGGTGTGTCATGGTGTCAGCGTATGTCACTTAGGTGTAAAGCAGGATGGACGCTCGTCTATGTCTGGGAGATTAAAGAGGGTTCTTGGGTGTGTCTTGGTCCTGCACTGTGTGCACTCCTCTCTCCAGAGCACTGAGTTCACTCAGTGAGCTGCCTTTTTGACTCCATTTGTCCAACTTGTTTTGCTTTCTCAGTTTGGCAGTAACTCTGAAGGTTCCAGCTAGCTCTTTTGTTTTGTGTATTCTGCACAGTGTTTCACAACTGACTCTATAGCATAACCACCTATTTGTGATTTTTATCATGGTCTGGGATACTTCAGTTCTTGCTACAGTTGTGAAGTGTTTACACCTCACCTAACCTTATGTCATGGCTTCTTTGCCTCAGGATATTTATCTGTCTGAGCCTGTTGTCTACATTGGCAAGTAAGAGAAGTTCTGAACAAAAAGCTGAAGATCTCACATCCACACCACTCATGTGGCAGTCTAGACCAGCTTTTGTCACTGTGGATGCAGTGGCAACTGGATTTTGAATATACTGTGTTCTGGGGATGTAACTGTGGGTTTGGTTTCCTTCAAAAGGAATCTATTATGCACACTCCAAGACCCTGGATGGTAAGTGGGAGCTATCAGAGGATTCCCTTCAAAAGTGAGCTGCTGATCATAATAGAATACTAATGCAGAGGTACCTCATGCATACTTAGTATGGTCCATCCATATTACTTTCCTAGGGGTAACCTGAAGTAGGTCCTACCTGAAATGCATGTAAGTGTCTGTATCAAAATCTTGACATTCAATATCCTTCCCTGGCATACCCACTCCTATCAGTATGTTCTACTTGACAGTATAGACACAGCCTCAGTTTATTCGACTGTGAATTTACCGAGTGATGTGTATTCACCACTGGAAAACAGTATGATGAACCTCAGCCAATAACCATGAAAGGTTTTAGAAGAAAAGGTAGTATGTGGCTCCCAGAGATTTCTGATTCCCTTTACAATTTTTGGTTTCAGTTCACTGATCTGAAAGAGACCACAGAAGTATTTTAGTATTTGGTTCTCTAAATATTCATTTGTTAATGCTTGAAGTATTTAAAAAGGGGTTATTTTTGTTTATATAATAAACTTTCTAGGTCTGTTTTATAATCTTCAAAACATTTTAGTGATTTTCATTGTTATCACATTCATGGGATGAATTGTTGGAAATTGCTGTCAAGTTTCTAACAGCATAAATACGTTTGTATAAACATCAAATTTACCTGGAGATACTCTGTTTTGCCTGTAAAGTTTTTCGTCTCTTTGTTAACTGAAACAAGGAACTGCCTTCCTTGATAGGTCCTCTTTCTGGACACACTTCATTGAAGCACAGTTTGTACTGGACAAATGGGAATTTGCAGCAGCTGTAGTTTTTTTTAAAAGCTGATAGGAGGAGATGTTATTTATAACTCCCTGTAGCAGCTCCTCTTTAATGCATGATAATCTGCTGTGACTTGACAATGAACGCAGCAACATGTGGTCTCCTGCACTCCTTCAGTAACCGACAGAATATTTTCCACATGAAGGATATTTTAATCGCTGGGCTGCATGTAAATTTCCTGGAGGATGATAAACGCATTTCTTTATGTTATCATTATCTTTTAAAATTTAAAATTATATTTTCCCATGTCTTTTTCTTAGGAACATGAAGCAAGGAAACCTAGATTTTCTTACACCCTTCCATGAAATAGTAATTTGCTGTACAGCAGGGAAATAGTAAAGTAGCAGGCATTCTTATAAAGCATTAAATTCCAAAATTTGGAAAAACTTAGTTCACAGGATAGAAGAGTATCAGTAATTTTCCAGTTTTACACAGAAGGTGGCAGCATTCTGAAGCATTGATGTCAGTGTGAACTTGCTAGCAAATGTCATTGTTGAAAGAACACAAACTTTACAGAAATTTACTCTCCTCGGAAGTTGTGAATGTAAACCGGAATGCTTGGGCATGAATTGTTGCTGAACTAGGGAACCTGGGGAGGGAGGAGAAACTGCATTCACATAGGTGGACTATGTGGCTGGGACAGATTTAACCCCAAAAGGATTCTTGGTTAATTTAGCCATGTTTACCACTGCAGTAATACTGCTGGAGTGCCTCTTGTCTGCAGCTAAGTGAAAAATTACTTGCTGCTAGGTTATGCCTTTTTTCACAGAATAACTCAGCTGATAATGGATCACTCTACTTAAATTGCAGAGAATGCCCTGTTGGGCTACAGCTTTGGGAGATAACTGTCACCAGAGAGGGGAAGCTTTCTGATTATTTTCTCCACTTCCTTTCCCCACTCCCACCAGTGTTCTCCAGCTCCATACCATGCCCGCCTCCATCTAGCACCCATAGGCAAGCAAATTTAACTTCCTGAGCTAGCAAAAAAAAAAAAAAAAAAACGAAAAACAAAAAACCAAAAAAACCAAAACAAAACAAAACAAAACAAAAGAAAACAAAAGAGGGAACACCCAGTGGAAAAACTGAATCGTATTCTACCAAAGTAAGAAAGGCTGAGGATCGTATGACTGGAATCAGGACGATAAGAAAAGGCAGGGGAGGAGGAAGAGCAAGCCTTCCCCTTTTGGCATGAGGGAACTGTTAACATTGACAGCTGCTTGTGAAACCGCAGCCTTAGGGCGGGCTACATGGTTACAGGATTGAGCTCTTGATCCCAGACTCAACCCCAGCCATCCTGCCAGCACGCAGATCTTACAGCCCCCTTTGACATGCAAACACACTCCCAGCCTGCCCTGCTGCTTATCAGACATCTCATCTGAGCGAGGATGTGGTGACAGACAACCAAGAGGCAGGAGCTGCTTAACCTTTCACCGGTAATTAACCTTGTAAGCACCGCTCGCGCCTCAGAATGCCTCAGACAAGTGAGGTAAGGCCACAGGGAAAGCTCATTTAAACTACATATAGAGAACATTTAAGGAATCGGAGGAGCAGCTGAGACAGCACAGGGCCCTGATTTTCCTTCCTTCAGCAGATTCAAAAAGTCCCTTTATCCTAGGAAGAAGGGAGAGGCTGATTTTTGCATCTCCAGAAGGAATGAGACAGGAAAATCGGATCCTTCAGAAGAAGAGGTGCTTGCCAGTGAAGAACCACTATCTGTTTGGCAATTTTTCCTTTTCTTCTGTTGGAATGAAAAATCAAGAACAACAACAAAAATCCAAACCCAAAAAGTGGCTGAGATATTCTACAGCAGATTGAGTGCAGCAGGAGTTACCTGGGGGACCCAGCATGTATGCTAGAGGTCAGTGGCAAGTCTCCAGGCTGAGTCTCTGGGGCTTTTTTATACCTTCCTCTTTCTTATTCATTGCTTTGAGCATTCCAAAGTTCTTTTTGACCAGCTGGCATGCTGGGATGAGAATGCCAGCAAGTGGCACAGGTTGAAGGGTGCCTGTGTTACAGCAACTCAGGGAACAAATGTTCCCTTTTTTTTCCTCAAGGTGATGATGCATTGAGCTGAAGCGACTCAGGGGAGAAGCAGAGTGCAGGGCTAGAAGCCTTCTTCCTGGTAGGTGTGAGTCACTGGCATGAGCCAGGTAACTCCAGGAGTTGTAGATGAAAGAGGCAGTTCCCCTCTGAAATTCCTGTGTAGATGGCACGTGGGACAACAGGGATTGGAGAGTGCTCTGACTGCCTGGAGTTAAAGAGCTTTACAGGCCAATTCACTGAAAAAGCAGAGGGCCATGTCCAAAATGAGGAGAGGTAGAATTTCAATAGTTGGGTTTGTTTTGGTGTTTTTGCAGGGAGGTAGGAAAAAAATTGGGCTGGGACTTACCCACTTTTCCACTTTGCTTGCATGCTGAATGTGAGTTTTTTTCTCAGGGGAAGCATGGAATGGGGATAAAAGGGACTGCAGATAGCTACAGCTGGAGGGAAGGCTGATAGTTTGGTACAGCTGGCTTACAGAGATATGGATCTGGGACAGAGAGTGGATATATGTGTAAATTGCACCTTAAAGTCTTGGTCTTTATGATCTGGTGCTAAGACAGCTGAGGCCACAAATGGCTCTTGGGTGACTGAAGGCCTGACTGAGAAAAAGAACTGTACTATGCATTGTACATTGTACAAGGGCAGAGTGAGAAGAGGTGGATGTTCTGGAGCATGTATGTGATATGTCCTGTCTTGGTCAGGAGAGCTGAACTAGATAATCTCTAGAGGACCCTGCCAACCTCAGCTACTATGGGATTCTGAACTAGGAAGAAAGTTTTCTTTAAGAGGTAGGTGTCTGCAGCCTTTGTGGCTTGGAATTTCACTTTTGTTCTACTCCATCTTTCCAGTAATGAGTACATTGATAACTAAAAACTTTCTCCCACCTTCAGCATTACATATTCCTGTTGATGCCTGGATACTCAGATCACATGAAAAGCCAAATAAAGACCCTGTGAATTCACACTGTTTTGAATAGAGGGTACATTGTGCACTTTGGCTCACTTGTGAAACTGTGTGTGAGGTACAAAGTTATTACACAGTAAGAATATTTATGGCACTTGTTTCTAGCGTGTGTGTACCCGCTAAGATCTGAGGTGTCTGCATTTTTTGTTTTAGCAAATCTGACTGGGAAAGCTTGAAGATATCCATATTAAAATTTGATTGTTACCACCATGCACACTGTGCTTTGAACAATGCATTTTCCCTGATGGAGTATAAGGAAAAACACTGTACATCGTGGTGGGACGGGGGGGGAAACCCCAGCTTTATCGATTTTTGCTTGATGTAGCTTCAAAGATAAATGTCTCATGGAGATCTGTATAGTGATCAGACCTAAATTAAGTAAGACAGTGCAAAGAGACAGAAATTCTGGCATTAATCATATTACTTTTATTTAAACGGTAAGGTGTGATTTAATGTACGTGGTTTTATTTTTATTAATACTTGATGCTGAATTTTGAACAGTACTGTACCTAAACAATTTTACAAATAGAACACTAAATACACTGTTTATTGCTCATTGTTTTTGCATCAACATAAAACCTGGAAATGAATACAAGAATAAATAAGGCACCCTACTAATATGCTAGTTTTCTGTATTGTAGTAGCATGCACAAAATTTCCTTTTGCTTTTGCAAGTCACTTTCCTTATTTTTCTTATTAGAGAAAAAATAAGAGTTCCTTATTTGGGCAAGTGCCTGTTTGAAAAGTCAAAACTTGAAAGCACTTTTTAATTTTCTTAATTCAACCATCCACCTTACAAAACAGCTCTCGTATAGCATGTCCCAATTTCTTTTTCTAAAGACAAAAAGTATTTTTGTTCTTCCTTTGCTGTTACTAGGAAACATGCCTTGCAAGAGGAGTGTTCACGTACTGCTTGAGACAAAAGACCTGACTTGCTTTTTTTAGCTGCATTTTCTTCTTGTACTGACCCTGCTCTAAAGGTAAAAATAAAAACGCAGAGGCATCTTTCCTGACTTCTCGTATGTGGCTGGGCCCAAATTAGTGATCAGCAAAAGGTAGGAGCTCCACAGATGCTGCTTAAGGGCCTGTTTTAAATTTCAGTATGCCCTAAATCAGGGCTTCCCAACAGTTTCAAAATGTATTCTGTCCAACTGTCCTTTCTCCTCAAAGGCCCATGCTGGCTGTCAGTTTGTGTCAGGGCTCAGGGGACAGCGATGCCTCAGCCACCCTCACAACTCATAAGCCGCTAGGGCAGAAGTCGGTTTGCAGTGGCTTCAGTGATTTGACAACCTACTGCCAAAATGCTGACAAACGATCAAATAAACAAACCAGAGGCATGGCTCTGACTTCCATCCCAACTTTCTTCGAACAGTTTGTTCCATTCTTCTCAGAAATTATATGAAACAACAGCAGAGACCAAAGGTTTGAATTTCGTTTTTCTTTTTTAATTTAAAGCAGATTATATAATAGTTTCCTGATGCTCTAATATTTATTCTCTAAAACGGAAATGTTCTTGCAAGGTAATATAAACACAGCAGGTTCAATCACCAGGTTTACCAGTTATATGAAGTATGTGTTACTTACTTATGTGACAACACTCAGCTTTACATAAACTCTGAAATGCAAAACGTCTTTTAATTACATGAGTTATTACAGTACTGTTTTAAAGGAATCTTTTGGTTATATGTAAACACTATAAATTAGCTCTTTAAAAAATAACCATGTAAGACAAGTATGGCATTGACATATCTTAAAAAACAATAACCAGCCCTAAATCTGAATACTCTCAGGACAGAACAGCAAAAGCAGGTATCAATCTAATGCTATGGAATAACATGCTGAAATTTTGACTTATTTGAAGAATCAGTACTTTTATTTGATCCCTCCTTTTGTTTTCATATTCTAAGATTTTCACCGTCAGTGCTCCAATGAATGGGCCAACTGGTACTATATGTGACAGGATAATATAAGCTGTTTGAGTGTTGCCATTCTAATAGTAAAAGCCATCTAAATAAAATCTCCTAAATACATATTCGTTTAAAGAAAAATCCTGAGGAATTATAATCTCTCTACTTGATAGTTTTGGTTAAGTGCAATTTGATGTATGCAGAACACTGTTTCATTTAAGGTAATTCTTAGTAAGGCATATTAAAAATAAATATAAAAGTGACAACATAATATTTAGTTTCTTGCTACAAAATCTTAGGCAAAAATATTTTTGCATGTAGTAATGGACTTTATCCATTTGCTGGCTTACAGGAGTTAAAATTTGTGCACGAAGCTTAACTGCCCTTGTCAGAATGTGCCACTGTGCTGTAATAGTGATCCAAAGCTACATGCTGAAGATTTTATTTCCATGCTCAAACACAGCTTTCACAAACTGCTTGAAGACTCTGTCCATGTAAGTGCACTTCCTTGGCCATATTCCTTCCAGAAAACCGATATGGCCTCCACATGAAGTCAGAACCAAAGCAACATTTGCATTTTGTTTGGCAGTTTCTACTGGTATAGCTAAAAGGGGGGGAAAAACGTTTTAAGTCGTTAACCTTCTGTGAAATGCCAGCCACTGAATAATTTCTCTTAAACATTTCTCATATTATGTATGAATAAATAGGCACAACATTAATATATGCTTAAATGTCTTACAGGGTTTGGAACTACATCTGTATTAAAAGCCAGTTTTCTCTTCATCATTAACTCACCTTACCTGTGTGATTTTTTTTTTATTGGCTGCTGTAAAAATTTCAGCTTCATCTGTCTTTCAGTCACACTGATGGAACAGCACCCATGTTAATGCATACTTAGGATTTGCTATAAATACTGTAAGTTAAAGGACAATCAACCCTCTAGTTTTTAACTGTTATTGCAATATTCAACTTCACAAAAGCTGAGGAACTGGGACCTCAGTTGCAATTATATGAGACTCTAAGCACAGAACCTTTAATGTCAGGGTGGGATTTGGTCTGTGAGATATCCTATCAGCTAATACAAAAGATTATAATTATATCTGATCTGCCGTATGTTTACACCTGCAAGTTTAGAGCACACCATGCAAACACACTGGGGGATGGTTCTTGCCCTGAGGAGCCTATAATCTAAGACACAAGGTAAACAGAGAAAGAGGAAGGGGTGAACAACTGTACAAGGACACACAAAGCTGTTCCGTGCCACCCAGGAGATTAGTGGTTCTCTACTGAATAGTGACTGCTAGAAATTATTTTAGAATGTAGATTTTTAGACTGGGTAGTAGAAGGATTTTTCTTTTGCTGGGTTAGTTTTCCTGATCTGATTAGCGCCCTAATCCAGTTCCCCATGCTAATGCCAACATCTGAATAGTGGCAGCCACAGTCAGATGGAGACTTCAGTGAGGTAGCAATTTCAGCAATGGCCTAAAATTAACTTAAAGTCATCAGTGAATGACACCTGAGATATGCACTGATATGGAAATGTGTAGGAGGGAGGCTTCATTGCCTCCTGTTTTGACTCTGCATAGATGAGTGGCTTAATCAATTTCACCACCTCGGCAGTTCCCTTTGTGAAGGAAAATAGAGGTCAGTTAGCACAGACCGACACCAGAGAAAGCATATGACTTTACAAAGGGTACTTGGTGCACTGGGATGACCCTGTTATCATTTGAACTGGTTGACACAGCAGTGGAGCTTTATATTAAGAGTGCAAACACCACAGATCCATAGAAAATTAAGTTACTTAAGCAAATTCCTCTGGAGTTTTAGGTACGCTAAGTATATACCTGAACAAGCAGAAATCTCAGTACATTTCAGTAAAGAATGCCTTTCAAAGTTCCAGTTTTCAAGTAAGAAGCTTTATGAAACAGAAAAAAAAAAATCATACAGATTTTTGATTATTCAGGATTGACAGAAAAAGCAACAGCAAAAGAAAAATGCTTTGTCCAAAGAAGGGAGTAGCAGCAGTTTCACTGTGTTGTCTGCAAAAGGTTATGACAAGAAAATAAAGCTGATTTTAAGTCATACACTGCTCAACTAAAAATACCTTGTCACTACAACCCAAAGCAGCAAGTCGTTCACAAAATTTATATTACTTCCTCGTTTACTTTAAATTTGAATCAGATTCAATTTTGGGGGTGTTCAGTTGTTCACATCCCTTTCTGACTGCACCTCTGTCAGAGACACCTGTCACTCATTCCTATTTCTAGGAGTCTGTTCCTTTACCCCTTTATACATTTGCTATCTCAAAGGTCATTATTCTTGAATAGTCCCTATCTCTGCATATTACGGCCTTCTTCATAGATGTGCTCCTTACTTTCATTTGAATGCTGGCAGACTCAGCTGTGTGCTTGAGATGCCAGCAACTAGAGTAAGAGCACAGAGTAGCCCTTTGCTTAGCCAGAAAAGGACCCCCAGCCAGAGTAAGTCACAGGAGAACTCAAGTGCAATGACTGTGGTGAACAGCTGTGCAACTTAAAATAGATCAGGGCAGAAGCACTGGACCTGTGGAGCCAGAGCAACAGGCTGTGCCTCAGAGGTCCCTACCAGCAGTGCCTGGAGCAACGTGCTCTGTTCCACTCCAGGGCCTCAGCACAGATGCAAAACCAACTGCCTGCACAGCTGGGTGTCTTTTGTAAAGGTGTGTTACAAGCTCCCTGCCCATAACATGAGGTACCTGACCATGCCCTGGGGGAGCACGGACTGAGCTCCAGAAAGCAACTGGGGCTCTCTTGCCAAATATATGAGGTTCTTTGCTACTCAGTGCTATCCATTTCTTCCACTCTTTCCCTCCTTTCCAAACTGCATGCATCTCAGTAGTTTATAGATTACAGCATTTACTAAATGATTCTGATTCTTTACTAGGAGGAAGAAACCATGCTTCTTATTGTCTCTACAAGAAGTCCTTGGCTTTTCCTTTGTTCAGTTGGAAAACTGAAAATACTGCAGGATCTAGGCCTTTTAAAGCAGTACTGAGGCCAGACTTAGAAGTCGATGTAAAAGCTTAGACTGGGGAATAGCACACGCTGAGAACATGAGATGCAGAAAACAATGTGTTATTTCTTGCAATCCAACACATGCATCATTTTCAGACTCAGCACGCGCTTGTCTGGAGTTTTGCCTGAGTTAATCTGCTCAGCAATCTCTGATCTGCCTCTCTTGGATTCTGTGGAGGAACACATTGCCATGTACAGAGAGGGTGGCTGCAATTCATATCAGCTTCTGCCGACTGCATAGGAATTTGCCCACTTATCTGTACCAAGCCATCTGCTCCTCTTCCCTCCAGTAGCCTGTGGTCCATGTTAAACAGAATCCCAAGAGAGAAGTGGGGATCAGACACAAACCCCATGCCTGCTTCAGGCACTGAATCACACTTTCCTCACCCATTTTGCAGCTGTCTGCCTGGTCACTGAGGGGACCAATAAATGGGCTTCTGTGCAAGGGTATGGGGAGGAATATGTGAGGAGAGACAGATTTGACCTCCAAAATCAGAGATAGGCATGAGAACTCCATCAGTCCTAAAGGATTCAGGATCGGCTGCTAACTGGCCTGAACATGCCTCTTCACTAGCTTGCTAAAACCTGTGCAAAAACATGACAGTCATTCACTTTGGCAGACTAGTATCAATGTGTAGGGAGAATGTCCTTTCCTGCTAAGAAACTGCTTTGCTGGGGGATTAAAAGAGAGATCATAGTAAGTGTCTCCTTTACTGTGCCAGCCCAGTTGGGAAAGCCCTTCCAGGCCAATCTCACCATGACCTCTGCAGGCCTATCATTCAGAGGTTGCCAGTGCAATCATAGCTCCCAAATCAGTTTGCTGTTGGTCATCCATTCCCAAACTGGTTGGCAATACTGTAGTGGTGCCACGTGCTGCCTGCCTCCAAACAGCTAAAGTGGCTCTTTCCTAGAAGCCTACCACTAGGATGTTGGTTATTTTCCATGCCTGGTAAGGTGCAAGCCACATGTGGATCTTTACAAACATCATCTTGCCCATCCTGAAATTCCCCCTATTTGTCCATATAACTCTCCCCAGCAGAGTTTCTTGCTCTGCAGGTTCTCGGAAGAGAATTGAGTCTGTTGTGTTGCTCCTCAGTGCCAAAATGCAAATGATGCTTGGCAGTGGTACTTTTCTCAAGGCTGTTCCTAGGGACTGTTAGCCACCCAATAAATAAACCACAACGCAACAGAGCAAATTTTGCAATGTAAAAGGCAGATGAATGGAGCACTGGATGTGATGTATTCTAGGAGACAGGATGATGGCATGCCAAAAGATACCACTGTTCTAGGAGATAGGATGATGGCATGCCAAAAGATACCACTGTTCATTTTGGTCCACATATAACCTTGTATTTAAGTTTCTATTGGCCAAAATCTGTACTGTAGTTTGATCCAGCTAGCGCAGACCTGCGATCTGTGATCACAGAACCACAATGTAAATACCTGTATGCAGAATTACTTCATTCAAAACCAATTTTACATTCTTTACCAAAAAGAAGTTCTTTTTTTAAAGAACAAAAGAACAAAAAAACATATAAGTCACTGCTGTCAGACGTTCCATTGTTTGCTTCACTTCTTTCTGTTCCTTAAACTTTTAACCTAATTGTTATCTGTCTGGCCATTCCTTGGCCATTTGGTCTCTCCTGACAACTTCATTCAACTGTGCTTTTTTACATAACAGGATGTAAAGTAACACCTAAGAGCAACTACTCCAAGTTTGGATTTAGGGGGACACAAAAGCTTCAGAGAGTTCAGTAAAATATATACAACTGAGCTTCAGACATGCATTTATTTGTCACAGTGGATCAGGAGGGAGTTGGCATGGTATCTAGCTCCAAGGGCAGGCTTCCAGCTCGGGCACACTGCTCACCAGCAGCAATTAGCTAAGCATTAGTATAGTGAAATTTAAGTCAGATGCCTAATACACTGCTTAAAGTCTCTTCAGAGAAAAATGCCACTTCAGATGGAAAGTTAAATGTGACAGTGATGATGAATGCTATCACTCTATCTTCCTGATTTATTTTTCACGTTTATAAAATACAAGGGCTTGACTTGGTTTTATTATGTATTTCCTGAAGCAGTGGCTTGTTTAAATTAGTTATGGTGAGAGAAGTGTCATGCAATGAAGAAAGCATTTGTTTTCTTTAGTCAGTATTATGCAATATGAGAACTGCATTCCAGAATTAAACTATAGATACATCAGCTGCCAAGCTGTGTGAACTTTAAACAGCAACATTAAGGAAGGACTGCAAATTGATTGCTTCTTCCTAATACTGGATTGAGATCAAATGGCACATTTTCACAATATATTTAAAAATAACTGCTGGGAAGTACAAAGCGTACTAAAAAGCACATAAGAAGAAATGATCAGGTAGTAACAAGCAAATGAGGCAGCATCTGCACTTTTTAAGGGGAGTGTCTCTTTAGTTCCACATTATGTAGTGACAAAGCAGACTTGGTTTTGTATCCCTCAAGCTCTGTTACTGGAAGATAGATGGCTTTATGGAAACTATTTAAACACAAAGGAATTCTGGCATGGCTTTCTCCCTGATGAGTTTTCTAGGTCGGTTTCCCAGCTCTTGGAAACGACTGCTATCTACAACAGAATTGGAAGGTTGCTTAAAAGCTGGTAGATATTACTGAGAGAGATGAGGCATGAAATAACCAGTCCCTAAAGTCAATAAAAGGCTGGGGTTTGGATGAGTATGAATGTGGTGGCTTTGAATCCATTACACAGTTGTGAGTGGAAACTGCCTTTGGTTGCCACAGGCTTCTATGTGTCCACATGTTTTTAAGTCAGAAAAAACAAACCAGTTGCCAGAAAAAAGTCACCTCCAAGAGTAACACCAGCCCTTTATGTTTGCTAACATAAAACAGCTCACAGAAGTGTCAAGATGAATGAACTCCATTAACTAATGGCAGCAGACATAAATCCCAGGCTGCTAATCAGGGTGCTCTGTGTCTCCTGCCAGCACAATGATTCCCACTGAGGGTGCACACACAAATGAAAAAGGAGCCAAGATAGACAGATATAACAGAGTCGTGCTATTAGCTGTAAAGCAACATTGTCCTGGTGGCCCTTTCTGAGGTAAACTTGTCTCCACGAATACAAGGGTTTACAGCTAACAGCATTAACTCTGTGAACAAGGAATAAATGAATGCCTAACCACCCAAATATCTTCATGGAGGAAGACTGGTTACGGTCAGAGTTTTAAAAGAAGATGGACAGTCACTACAGTAGACTCTTAGCACTTGTTTCAGAAGTACTGGTGCACTACCTCACCCCCCTCTACACATTAAGACTTCTAAAGTATCCTTACAATAGTTTTGATACCTAATTTTACACAACCAACCATCCCACTGTTCACCAAGAGCTGTGTTAATTTTAAAAACAGCTTCCAGGATGGAGAGATCTGCTACAGCTGTACTCTAGGGGACTCAATCTTTTGAGTACTCAAACTACACATCACAGAACTGCTGAGGCTGTAAGAGACCTCTTGGGATCGTCTAGTCCAACCCCCTGCTCAAGCAGGGTTACCAATAGCAGGTTTTCCAGGGCTGTGTCCAGTAAGGTTGTGAGTATCTCAACAGATGGAGATCACACAAACTATGCCAGCATTTGACCACTCTCACAGTAAAAAAAAAAGTGTTTTCTTATGTTCAGATGGGATGTCATAGGATCAGATCAATAACTGGCTCCTGAGAGCTGGAGGTAAAAAGAAGATGGAGTATCTGCACTAGCTTTCATCTAGGTAACACATGTCCCAGTCCTAGTCATAATATGCTGTGAAAGGTTAACAAATCTTTCAGGGACTGAGGCACACCAACTGGTTTACTGCTGTTGTCACTATGTTAACTAGGTAAACCCTGCCACAATTATTACTTAAATTCAGAACAGAAACCATAAACTAAGCTAGTGCTAAACAAAGAGGTGAAGCCATTGTTCCCTCTCTCAGATACTTTGAAAAAAGAAATACAGCACAGCAGATGACCTTCCTACAGGACTATGGGGAAAGTCATCTGCAGGGTCATAAGACCCATAAAAAATTATCTTCAGAATCACTAGCCAGATTTTGTATTTGGACATAGATTTTAGGGTCACAGCCCATCCATTCTCATTTTCAGGCCATTATGAGCTTATAAGAGAACAAGCAACTGTCCAATTTCAAGGAAAAAAAACATCCCACAGAGGCTAATAAATATAAAGGGACTAACTCTGTTTCAGAAAGCCTTTGAACTGCAAATTTTTAAAGGTGCATACAGTATTCTAAAATAATATTGCTATGTTTACTCAGACCTTATTTTTTTTAAGCCTCTGTTTTGGCCAGTGTAAAGGATACATATTAGGTGTCTGTCACCTCTTCACATTGTTCATGCGAAGCATGGATGCTTTTTGCTCCAGAGAAGAAGAAATCAGACTTTTTCTAGTGCACTCTACTGGAGTGGCCCTTTTCATGTAACACTTGCCTCTAACTGGTCTTCGAACTATAAATAGTAACATGTGTGCATGTTTCTGTGTGTTGTACATCTGCACACAGATAAATACTACACACAAAGAGTATCTTCCAATTCTTTAATTTTCTGCTTGTTGTTCTAATCTGTTTGCCTGCTCACTTTGGTTTCATGACTCATTCTGCAAGAATCTCACTTCACTTGTGGTGGCAGGAGAAAACTTCCCTGAAATGAATCAGTTGTATAAACTACATTTTTAAAGGTGTCAGGTGCTTACTGCTGAAGACTGTTGCCTCAACCAGCTGTTCATTTTAGTGGTTTCCCTCTACATTAGCTTTTGTTCTCCTTCTCTTCTCAGAAGCTATAACCAACACACAGACCACAGGAACAAGCATATGTTTTCAGAATAGTTAGCAACAGGGTTTTGATCTTCAGAGGAAAAGCAAAATGTTCATAATGATCATGTGCTTGGCATGAAATAGAAAGAAAATAGAAAACAGAGTTTTCAGCCTGTTACTTAGCTGATATTGCTGCTTATTAGTTTCAGCATGCCTCCTTCTAGGAGCTCACCTTGTGGGTATTTCTTCTCTTACCCTAGATTTTGTCCTATGTGATTAGATGTATTTAATCTAACTTAGTTGGGGTTTTTTTTACATTTGATTTACAGACACTGGAGGTGACACTGAGATCAACAGATGAGGATTTCATGTCATCTCAAACATAAGCAACTCCCAGATGTTCTTTGTAGGGACTTAAAGAATGGCAATAAAAAAACCCGCTTGTTTTCAGTTTGAATTCTGAAAGTCTACATCCAGACATCAGAATCCAAGTTCCTTTTTTATGTGTTCTCTTCATACTTGGTGAAGCACGGGCTTCTGAGAGGGCACTACATCTGGTATCTTCCTTACAGCGAGATAACTCACACCCTAAATGTGCATATTTCTTTCTTTTGACTGTAAAGACTCCACTAATGCCTAATGAGGCCACCCCATATACTTCTGCATTCTGTATTAATCGAGTCTCTCCATCATCATCTGTTTTATATGTGTCTTAAACTTAACTGCAAGACTGAGCTCTCCATGGAAGTTTTGATCCTATGTGCAAGTAACATTTAAATACACTTCTACACATAGATCTGAGTTTATTCTCAAACCTATGTAGTTTGTCTTAATGACTGCAAATATAAATAAATATATTTTAAAAAGCCTAAACTTACCATGAGCTGGTGAGAAAACATCATCCACAGAGTTTAGACATAACACTGGAATTCCTACTGACTTCAGCTTGCGACATGGGCTAGCATCTTCATAGTAATCATCAATTGAACGGTAGCCAAACATGACTGAAGTGAACTGCTTATCAAATTCTCTAACAGTTCTAGCCTGAAGTACAGAATTCAAATATGGAACTATGTCAGCATTTGGAAAACAGCATCCAGCTCAAGCAGAAGTAACGTTTTCACATACCTTCATCACAAGATCCATATCAAATAATTTCTCCAACATTTGTCGATGCCTAAAAAGAAGGATAGAAAAATTGGATGGCTTGTTTTTTTGTTATGTAAACAAATGTAGAAGTTGTTTTAAATTTATAGAAGTAACTGTCTAACATGCTTGTTTTTAATTTTCTGTCATATTAAAAATCTGTCTGGAATCCAAGAGCAGAATAATTGTTCATCCATATGTAGGCACATCCAGCAACATGGTAAAAATCTGCATAAGCCATGAGAGAGATGCTGAAGATAAGAGAACTTAGTATTTGGGAATACAAAATACACCCTGGTTTTATAAAGCCAAGGATCAACGTGGTCTTTCTGTGCTTTTGCAGTCAACACGGACTTACAACAATTATTTTATATACAAATCTACTCAAAGTCAATAATGCAAGTCTAAAAATTTTAAAAATCCCTTTACTTCATCCATAGATACAGAAGTACATTGGGTTTTTGGCAAGTCCTTTGAGCAGCACATAAATTTAGTCACACTGATGACAAACTTTCTTCAAAGGATCCTTTTGATTTCAAAACTTACCAAATAAAGCACAAAAAACAATGAGAGTTGTTACAGCATTAATTTTGCCAATATTTTTATACCTGCTGTCAATCTCATGTTAACATCCTTCCACCATGCTAAATAGTTCAGAAGGCAACTCACCTGCTGATAGAGGATTGTAGACAAGTGGTCAAATAATAGTTGAAAAGAAGCCAGTTTAATGGCTTCTCCAGAGATTCTACAGATTCAAACACATTCCAACCCGCAGAGAAAATTGCAGCTGCCATTAAAGGAGTGTCTCTGCCAGTTTTGCCCAGGTAATTTAAAAGAAGCATGCTACAAATGAAAAACAGAAATATAGATACTATCAAACTGTTTGCTTCAATTTAGAGTAAATGTAAGAGTTAGCCATGTTTTTGCCTGTTTTTCAATAGTTTCTCATATGAGTCCCACAGTTCTGTCTGGTACACACCTAGAAGGTAGTCACATAATCAACATATGATTCATAAAGTTTACTTTCTCTCTCTACTATCAGAGAGGAACAGGGTGCACTGTGTAGGGTGTGAGTAGGAGTGCATTTAGAAATAGAGATGTACTAGTCTTACTTAAATCACTAAAGGGAAAGAAAAGTCAAATGATTCTTACTCATGGAACAAGTATTCCCGAGTGTTAGTAACTTTTACCATCTTACAAGCTCTTGGTCTTCCTGATGTGATAAATCTGATCAGCGTGCCTAACAAACGCAAGCAGCCCCTGGCACACCTGCCTCACTATGAAGAAATCTTTTGAGATTAAGGTAGTGCCATTACCTTACCTCACACATATAAAAGAACACAGCTGTTCTTTAACATGAAGTATGTGAAGAGTGAATTCTTGGATAATGAATAAAACTAGGAAAACTAAATTATGACCCAAATAAATGGCTCAGGTCTTGTCTTTCTCACCAATTGCAACTTTACAGTCTCTACTGCTAATGTACACTTGAGTTGAAAATGGGGGAGTTCACAAGTATCTACCCTTCAAATGTAGAAAAAAATAAAACAGCACAAAGAGAGTAAAATAAAAATACTGACAGAAAAGCTCTAAGTCTTGCTTTACTGCCTGAGACCACAAAGTTTACAACGAGCATTTTAATACCAAGTCTTCAACAAAAACCACTACAGTTAATTAGTAACATCAATATAGCTCTCTGGATTGCCACACTCTGTACCTTGGCTTCATCTACTGTACTTCAGGAGACAGCAACCTTTAGCAAAGACATTATGAACCAGCCTTCTATCACAGAGACTTTATCCCTCTGCACTACCTACCAGATCATAGGACAGCAGTCCAATAAAACAACCAAAAAAAAGTTGCAGTAGCAGAAGAAGCACTTCTCTAACAGAATTCACAGGGTATATGGTAGAGAGAAGGCTTAGGAATCTTTGTTACAAAATAAAGTCCCTTTCCACAATAATACCTGCTAAAGATAGTAGAACAGGTGGTCTTTCATATACATGTCTGTGAAGTGAATATCTATTTTCATTCTTAACTGGGGCAAATTTGTACTATACAGATTATCTGACTATTCAGAAAATATAATTACCCCATTTCAATTTTCTTCTGAAAAGCAATAGATGATAAAAAAACTCCTGTAAGATTATGATAAGTGGACGATTTTTGCAGTATGTCCCTGGTGAGATCTTTGCTGCTGCTTAATTTTAAACATGCAATGCTCCAATTAATTTTGAAGCATGGGAACAGTTCTCATGTAGATGATTAGAGACTATTCCAGTGTTCTGTACAACTAAGCATATGCTTTCTGGTTTTGGTTCAGGATTTTAAAAACATATTGTTGGGGGAAGGTGGAACGTCTTGCCTAAAATTGCCCAGTGATGCTGGTAAGATGTAAGCCAGGTACACAACACAGATTCCCTGTGCCATTGTTACAGACTTTGCCAGTGTTTTGGATACCATAACTAGGTTAAGTCAAGAACAGAAATGACACTAAGGACTGATCTGGCCTTTTGTACCAGTCGCAGAACTGCCAGCTTCTACCACGCCTTCAGCCCTTCGTAATTGCCAGGCACAGGGAATTGTAGACATCTCAGCATCAACTGCTACAGCAAGGCACAAGCAGACCAGATTTCTGGAGAGTATTGAGGACAATATTTTGACAGACAATCAAGAACCTAAATAGGAAAAATATTCTATGGATCTGCTATTCATATGTAAGGAAGAACTGGTTAGGCAGAGAAGATGCAGAATAGTCTTGGCCACCCAGATTATTTGATGGTGGATTTTTAAGATGAAAAGTAAGTGGGTAAGGTAAGTAGCAGAATTACAATACTGGAGAGAGTTGGCTTTCATTTGTTGAGGGATCTGGTTGGCAAGATCCCACATTAGATGGCCCTGATAAGCAAGAGGGACTTTAAGGATAACCAAACATAAAGCAAAAGTGTGACACATTCTGATATGCAGGAAGCTGAGCAAGAGTGGCAGAAGATCACATGGAGGAAAAAAACCCTTCTGACTAATTTTAAGGAGGAAGTATCCTGAAGGTAGAAGAGGGGTGGTCTGCCTGAGAAACAGTCATTGCCCAAGCATGCAGGGATGCAGTTAGGAAAACTGAAGTTCAGCTGGAGCTGGAATGAGCAAGGGATGTGCAAGACAACAAGAGAAAGGTTTCTGCAAGTCTTTTGGTACAAAAGAAGACTCAGAACAAACAACATCCTCAGGACAAACAACAGCCTCTTCTTTCCCCTCATCAGTGAAGCCAGTCATCTCATCATAGAAGGCAATCAGGTCACCTGGGCATGTTTTGTCCCTGATGAAAACAGTCACCATTATTCCCCATATGCCTGGAAATGGCTCCCAGAGGACCTTCCCAAAGAACTGAAGTTAGACTGACCAGCCTTTTTCCCTCCTGGGACCACTATTCAACAGAACAGGGAACCTAGTGACTAAAGATTTGCAAAAAAGCAGAGACTACCAGTCTTGAACAAATATGTATTTATCTCAAAGATCCTACAAGTCATGGACAGAATAATGTCAGTATATAGTAATATATATTAATATCAATTATATGAGCTATATCTGCCCACCCCCCACAAACTTTATCAGAGAAAAGGGAAGTCTCAGGAAGTTGCTACTGTGTCTGCAGTATTTCTAAGGAAAATTCTCCTCTGCTAGGATTTTTGTTAAAGAGGCTGCTGGAACATTTCTGCTAGCTTCGAGCAGTGATTTTTTCCCCTAAGGAACTGTGCTATCATTGTCTGTTCTAGCTGTGCTTTCTGGAGAGAAGCCAGGACACAGCAAGTCTTAATACCACATGCTCTACCAACCCATATCGGTTTGAACAACAATACTGCTTCTTGCTTCTGAGCCAGCCGGAGCAGATATCCACACCTGTTCCAGCCTAACCTACCCACATACTGCAGAACACAGAGTGAAGACAAGTCTTATTGACAGAGGTTGCTATGAAACATGGTGTATTAGCTTAAGATCCTATTTTATATCCCTCTGTTCCAAAGACAGCATTCATAATTTCCAAAGACTGTGTTGCCTACCTGTTTGGCTGTCAATCTGCCTGTCACTATTTCCTGTCTTTCTCCAGCTCCCCCCAGTTTTTAAATGTTAGCCAATTTCAACCTTCCCTGACACAGAGGTAAAGCCTCAAAATATGAAGTTTCTAAAAGTCTTCTGCATATTAAATGTTGGAGAAAAATGCAACTTGCTTGCAGTTCAGTTAAGTAATGCAAGTATTCCAGAGTAATAATTTACAATCAGGCTACATCAATTTTATGATCACAGTTAAGCTGAGACTTGTGTTACACAACCTTACCCTCCCATAGAAACACCTGCTGCCATGAATGGAGCTGAGGGGTGCAAGCTGTGCACATGATGAATAACAGCCTCTAAATCTTCTGTGTTAGCTGCACAGTAAGTCCTTGGTGTCTGTAAGGAGTCAAGAGGGAAAAAATGCCATCATAAGCTTTTTTATTATCCTTTAAGGACAAAGCAAACTGAACAGTGGATCATTATATAAGAAGATAAATTCAGCATTTATTGTGAGGCTTCACTAAATGGCACATATAAATCCAGAGCGTTTCACAAGGAGTTAAAAGAGGGAGTTACACTTGTTGTCATTACAAAATAAAAGAGGTGACAGGTATTTTCAGTAGCTGCAACCTCCAGGTCATTAGACAAAATCTTAACAGAGAACAATGTGCTAAACTAGACAGAACTAGATCTGAACTAGATAGATGCTGATATTTTTAAAATACCCTGAGGAAATGGAAACTTTATAAAGGCTATGGCTGATAGAAAAGGAAGTTATAACAACAATTTTACTATATTCACCCACATTCAAATGCAAAAGAAAGCATTAGATTTCAAGTTCTGTCAGCCAGTGTTTGAAAGCTAACCCATATTTAGATTCTACCTTCAACACAACCAAATAAACAGATAAATAAATTCCCCAGTGTGGTTGACCTAATTTAGTAAAGTGTTCTATTAACTAAAGCAATGAAACATATTATCCCTTCTTTATCTATCATTAGTGTCTCTTTAAATCCTGAATCAAGACTTGGAATGGCTTCCACTGGCATCAGATTGGGTAACCCCGTAGGTAAGATTTGGTTAACCACTTCCCTGCTCTATATGGAAGGATAAGCACAGCTTTTGAGCCTCCCCTGCAGAGACACCTCGAATAGGCCACATAGTCCAACCTGAGGGACCATCTGAAGCAGTATGAGGGAGACAAGTCCATTTAGGCACTATAAGAATCACAGTAACATAAGTTTTTTTCTAATGATGTTGTCCAGGTCTCATCTACAGCAAAATAAAGTTTTTAACTTTAGAGTTGCTACTAACATGTTAGTGACGCAGACTTAACTATAGGCACTGACTGAACTGCAAAAATTCAGTAAAATATTAAAACTAAATATAAAAATACATAACTATGAGTTAATGGAACTTTTCTGTTCCCTGACGCAATGATGGATTTCAAGGGTTTTTTTTAATTGCTTTCAGTTAAACTGCTTGGCTATTTGTGGGTGATTTTAACACGTTTAATTAGATTAAACTAATTACTTAAAACACATTTAACAAGAATATTGAAATGTTGACGTCAAAGATTAAGAAATGGAAAGAAAAGCAAAATCTAGGTACTTAAAACTGAAGACATTTTTAATTTCCATTTATGTTGCATTTCCATTTCTCATCCGCATGAATCACTCTTCACTGTTTTACATCCTATTAATCATAAACAGTGTGAATGTGCCTTATTTTAATTAAATTGTTGACTTTACAAGGAAAAAGAAATTATTTTTGGTAACTAGGATCTAATGCATTCTAAGTGAAAGTGTATTGAATTAAAGTTTATAAAACTCGACATATATCTTGCATTTTAAATTCATTTAATTCTGGATAGTTTAACATTTAGCTATCTACACATTGTATGAAGATATTTTAAAACACTATCTTAGCTCACAGTGGCTGTGGTCAATGTAGTCTTTGATTATCCCAGAGCAATAATTCACAACAACTTTCAATAATCAATGAGAACAGTATTCTTTAAATAACTATTATTTGTTGTAAATTTGAATCTATCTTTAAAGTGACTAGAAAAAGAACTGCTTACATAACTAATTTCTGCTGTGGTGCTTAACTATGCTTCAGACTCATTAAGTAGGGATTTTATACTAAAATGTTGAAACCTCTTTGCAGAAAATGTGATAATTTCAGTTGGTTTGCTGCAGCACAAGAACTTATAAAGCTTAAAGATGTAAATCCGATTACAGTAAAATACAACGTATCCAAACAAGGGATCTTTTCTCTAAATGATTCAGAAATTCATCAATAAGGACTTTGTGTGTCACAAAACTGCTTTGTAGATCCATCTCCAAAAGTATGCAGAAAACTACTTTTAACATGGCAATATTTGCATTGAAATGCTTTATCTGATTATGGGAAAACATTCTGAGCTTTTTAAAGTTTGAAACCAGGGGATTAAAAAAATGCAAAACAATACCAAGTATTATGCACATTCATTCCAGCTGCAGAACTGTCAACAGAACGCATATGAAAAAACAAGGCTTATTCAGCAATATTTCATCATGCCTTGTCCCTAGCTGCAGAAGACATTTAGCTTCAAGATTTTTTCATCTGAGGAATGGCCAGTTATTTCTAAGCAAACATGATATGTCTGTCCCAAAAAAATGTCCTCTGTAGCTGAGTTTGTATCATGATTGCTGAGGAAAATACAAGAACACATTTAGGATACGGATATCCATATAAATCTGGTTCATTAATTCACTAACATGTAGTATGGATCAATTTTAATGGCACATCTTTTTAACCATATCAAAAATGTATTTAAAACCGAGAAAAAAATTACAATGGATTGTATTTGGATATGTATGTTAAATCAATGGGAGAAAATTGCAGTGATTGAGCAGAGATGTGCACATTTCAGATACTGCACTATTTTTGGAAAGAAAATGTAAGGATTCATTTTAATGTTACAGATACTATTAACTGAATAATTTCCTAAAATGAAATGTTCAGAAAAAAATTGTGTTGACTAGTTGACCCTCTAAGGTTTCAAAATAAAAAATTAATATTGGCACGATTGATCTACCAGATGGCTGAATTCTCTTCTCTGCATTTTCAACCCATGCTCTGAGTTTCTCTCATTTAAACCCAACTGTACAAATAGGCACAAATGATTTCATAATTACCACTTATGAGAGATGTTTATCTTAGAAGCCGTCCTTACCAAAAGCTCCTCGCCAGCAATGCCCCGATTGTTAAAAACCACACATCTAAAAATTGAGATAGTAAATTCAATTGTACACATTGTTAATTTCACCAAAAGAGATAACTTAGAGAACACAAAGAAAATGAAAATACATAACGAAAAACGAGCCACTTCTATGAATAAGTTCAGCACATAAATATTTACAGACCTACAGATCCTAGAGGCTGACCTGTGTGGAACAACCTTTACACCAAAATGGAGTTCACTGAGGTCAGTGGGACTATTTGAGCTCTGTGATTTGTTGAAGTCAGATTGCAGGGCAAGAACCCCAGGGTTTAGCTGGAGATGGTACAGACATGTCCTGCCTGCACTCTGTCACGAGCTCTGCCACTGCAGGGCCCAGCCTAAAGCTGTGCTCTGAAAAGAGAACATCAGAGATCCATGTGTAGACATCCCCCAAAGCTACATAATTCTATTAAATTGGAAGAAATGAGCCAAGTCAAAATGATAACAGCAGCTGGATCTAAGCTGCAGGTTCTTGGGAATGTTTTTTTTTTTTCATCTGGTACAGCAGAAGTTTCTGGTCTCTTTCTGTTGGTGGGAGTTTCTGAATCTTCTAGCAGTATTAGATCTAAGAATCTATACTTTCTCAATAAATATTACCTTTCTATTACTCTTCTTTCATCTCACTGAAATAATTTTGTTAAATAATATACATAGTTAGATGGGTTAAAGGCATGAAAGAATACTTATTTTGGCATTTTTCTCAAATGTGGCTATTTAAAAACAAGATTATAGTATTCTCTTGAAATCTGACATAAAGCTCCACTTTTTAATGTTCTACTTTCTTCTCTTAGAGGATCAAATGCACATGTAACTTCCAGGAATACTTTAAAAATTAATAGTAACCAGTTGTTGATTTCAGGGCTTTCCTCTGATATTTTTTACTGCTAAGTTTTAAAGTGATTTTAAAAGTACTTTGAACAATTAAAGTGCTGCTTTACTTTCATAATTTAGTAAAGTAGTTATCCAAATGGAGAAGAGATAGCCAAACATGTAGATAAAAGCTAATACATACATATTTGAAGAACTTATTAGAGTCAGCACCAGAAGCCAATCTGCAAAGACAAAATCTAGTTTTCCAAATACAGATCCTGGAACAATGACAACTTATTTTAATGTGTAGCAGCAGCAGCAGCAGCAGCAGCAGCAGCAGTATAGTTACATAAAGGAGCCTACTCATCAACTAATCCACTTTTGTTACCCAACTCTGACCAGAAGCCTTAAGAATAAACTAAATTACACAGTGACAAAGAAGAGGTGACAGACCCCTTCAAACACCATCAGTAAGAGTGGGCTAGCTCTCCTTTCTGCACCCGGGAATTTGAGGCTGCTGAATCAAGCAATTTTGGCATTCAGAAGCTGACCTACTCCAAGGCCTACTGCCAGCAACCCATCCACACGAGTCTTCTTGGAGCTGAATACAAGCCCTTTCTCTAGAAAGTGTAAAGATATACAAATACTGATATAGTAACTTAAGAAGCAGCAGCAAAGCCCTATGCAGACTTAGTTGTCTTTCACTGCAATCTCTGGGGCACATCTGTAGATATTAAAATAGCCCTTCCAAATGTACTGCCTGTTATATAATTCCACTGTGATTACTATTATTAATAACACTTTCTTATATAAACTACTGTATTCAGATCTCATTTGCCTTAGGAAAGCATCTGATACAGATCAATACTGATATTGGATCCTACTAGAAGCAGCAAAATGAATAGCAATGAAATACAACAGTACCTATATCCCAGTGTTTCACTTTGATGGATCATATGAAGAATGTAGGATTCCTTGCTTGTTCCTGTCAGGCCAGGCAATAGCAGGACGGTGGGTCTTGTGCTGGCATCCGGATAATATGAGCTGTCATTATTATCAAACCAATCCAACGAAATCTGTCCTCCATCTGCTGTTTTAATGAGCTCACTGAAAGGTACATTTTAAAACAACACTGATTAGATTGAAAAATACATACAGGCTATTAAGAGTGCTTGCAGTTGAAAAATTACCAGGTATGAATTCTGCATTTTTCATTATGTTTTAATACTCAAAGTGCCACCTGACTAGGCATGTTTGCATTCAGAAAGAGTCACACCTACAGCTGACAAGAGTTAGAACAGTCAATTTGCAGAGTAGTTCCCCTTTAGTAAATGAAGACAGTAAATGAAGACATGGCCTTTCATAAGTTGCTGCTGGTGTACTGGAAGCTTGTAACTAATGGGATTTTTGGCACTGCCTTGTGTTTTACACAGGCACTTTTGTGTACTGCAGACTTCCTTTGAATCATCTGAGAATCTTTTGATATCACACTGGGTAATGTGATAAACATTTATCACTGTTGTTTTTCCTCTTCATCCAAAGAAGCAGAGTGTATAATGGATTGTTATGTTTTAAACATGCAGAACATAGACACACACTACTGCATCTTTCACCCCATATCACTATAAACTGTGCTAGAATGCACTCTTACAGTATATGTCTTAACAATGCAACAAATACTGTAGTATCTCAAGAAGCTACGCATGCATTAAACAATGACAAAAAAATTTCATTGTTTTAGAAACATACAAATCTTCTCACTTCCTGCAAATTTGAACAGTTAAAGTGCTACTTTACTTTCATAATTTAGTAAAGTAGTTATCCAAATGGAGAAGAGATAGCCAAACATGTAGGTAAAAGCTAATATAACTTGAATCGTTTGAGGGAGTTGGTGTGGAAACTACTGAAATGTAAACCTACCTTGCATTTGATTTTTCTTTTGAAATTCTTGGTAGTGATTACTCCAGATTTTAAAGGTGACCAGCCTTGTCAGACTCATTAGCTCAGCTTTGCCCTTTTTCAGTATTGGGAAGTAGATGCAATGCTAGTGAGTACTGCCAACACAATCTCAAATGGTGCAAAATAAGCACTGCCCCATGGAACTATGTTTCTTCTCTCAAAACTCTTGAAATAAAAGTGTACAAGAAGGACTAGAAAAAGTGGACATGGCCATACCACTGAAATGTTTCCTAGTTACTAAAACTAAGAGAAGCTGCTAAATGCTAAATCTATTCTATCGTGCAAGCAGAGCTGAAACAACTTGTGTTGCATCCAGGTTCCGGTGCATAAAAGTCCTTCTCCTTAGGTCTTGTGCCAAATGCCTCATTTGCCAGACTAAGTCTCATTTCTGTGTGAAAGAGATCAGCTGAGGACAAACAATAAATATAAGGGGGTTTTTCCCTCTTAGAATTTACGCATGAAAGAACACAACATAAACTTCACAGGTAAAAGTTGCTCTGAAAATTCCAGAAGTTCTGTATATTCAAAACAAGGCTGAATGTGGCCATGCTATGGTTAAGGTACAACATGTTGGTTTAATGGACAGATAGAGTGACTTCATGACCTTTGCAAAATTATGCCATTTGAACACCAGAATATTTGATAAGCCAAGTAATTGTGCTGCCATCCAGAGGGGCCTCAACAGGCAGCAGAAATGGGTTGACAGGAACTTCACGAAGTTCAATGAGGGAAGTGCAAAGTCCTGTGCCTGGGAAGGAACAGCCCGATGTACCAGTAGAGGCTGCCCATCTGGAAAACAGCTTGGCAGAAAAGGATCTGAGGGTCCTGGTGGATACCATGTTGAACATGAGCCAGTAATGCACCCTTGCAGGAAAGACGGCCAAAAGTCTGGAGGCTGTGAAGGCTTAGGAGGAGTGTAGCCAGCAAACTGAGGGAGATGATCCTGCCCCTCTATGGAGCACTGGTGAAGCCACACCAGTGTAAGTACTGAGTCCAGCTCTGGGCTCCCCAGGCCAGGGAAGACATGGACATACAGGAGAAAATCAAGCAAAGGGCCACAAAGATGAACAAACCGGAGCCTATCTCCTATGAGGAAAGGCTGGGACAGCTGGGACTGCTCAGCCTGAAGAAGAAAAGGCTCAGCGGGAACTTAGCAATGTGTTTACATACCTGAAGGGAGGGTACAAAGAGGATGGAGCCAGCCTACTTTCAGTGGTGCCCATTGACAGAACATGAGGCAATGGGCCCAACCGGAAACACAGGAGGTTCCCTCTGAATATCAGGAGACATATTTTCAATGTAAGAGTGACCGAGCACTGGCACAATTTGCCCAGGGGTATTGTGCAATCACCATCCTTATGGAAATCCAGAAGCTATTTCAACATGATCTGGAGCAACTGGTTCTGGGTGATCCTGCTTGAGCATGGTAGTTGGACTAGGTGACCTCCAGAGGTCTTTTACAACCTCATCCACTGTGTAATCCTGGGAACATATAACCACATCAGTTCCTATATTGTTACCCATATTTCAGTGCTACAAAACTCTCTGAGCTAAAATAGGGCCATTTGAGAACACTGACCTTTCAAACCTACTTCATATTGAATCCATAATGAAGATCGTTCCAAGTCTATGACAAAGCTGTAAAGGTGGGCATAAAGCAAAAAACCAGGCACAAACTTGAGCAATGACAGTGGGGGTGACACAGTCAGAGTAAGGGAACAGCTGGATATCAAATCAATCACTTTCCACAATAAAGGCACTTACTTCCTGTACTGTACTTGGGGTCTAGATGTGATAAAGGGGCGCAGGAGTGTCTGTACCCGACCTTCCCAGCACCAAATCGTGGGATAGTAAGTTTCTGTCACAACAGGGCAATATTCCTCGAGAAAGCGGCAGAAACGGTCATTGCTTGCCACCAGCTGGGGTTTCTAGGAAAAGAGACTACAGTTAAACATGGGCATTCTTATAAACAAACTAAAGAACAAAGAAAGAAATGAAAGCTTATTTAAGTGAACAAATTTATTTCATATAATCATTTGCAATGCTTTTACCTTTCATGGTACAGAGATAAGTAAATGAAAACCAAACAAGATGCCAAAATGCCCAAGTGAAAAGTGAAACCTATTAAGCATAATGGATTCCTTACCTATTTCTAATAACATACTGATCTAGCTCTACTTTTACCAGCAGTGTGTCTTCACTGACAAATTAAAATCACACTGTCTCTCAGTTGGCAAGAAAGATTTTACCAAGTTTCTTTTCTTGGACCACACTGAAATGGCATTTAATCCATGCATGCACTTTGACCGTGCACCTGCAGTACCTTTTTTAACCTGGTGGGACACTTCTCCCATCTCATTCTATAATACACAAATGCATTGGTTTCTCCTCTCTAATAATGCTCTTCATGCAGACAATTTGCTTACTGTTTCCATTTGTATACCAATTAACATGGAAAAGTCCGTGTATACCAAACATCTCAGGTTTTAACAACCACATTTCTTATACCTCTCCGTCACAATGACTTCCCAACATGCAAGCATTAATAGGACAATAATAGATGCTTTGAGGAAAACCATTCCACATAAACAGCTATAATGGCACATCCTTCATTTCTCTCCTTTGACCAAAATCAAGTACCCTCTTCTCCATGAAGAGGAAGGCTATGTTCCCAGCGGTTCTCTGAAGGACTGTGGCAACACTCAGGTCCTCAACGGTCAAAAACCTTTTGATATGTGTATTTTCAGTTGATTACGCATTCAACGAGGCGCTCTCACCACGGGGCCACTTCAGATCTCATCAGGCTCACCGTATCCAAGTAATTTGCAATTGCCTAATTTATCTGTAAAACTACTGCTGATGAGGAGATGCCCAAGTGTGCTCCAGCCCCCAAAACGCTGTCATTGTGCCTCCAGAGGTACTTAGGATGGTACTGACGGGGACACAGGGACAGCAAAACTACTTTATCACCTGCTCTGCTAGTGAACCAAGTAGGTCGGGTTTGTGTTGAGGAGGGCGGTCTCCAAATCTCCGTTTCCAAACCATGACACCCGGCCAAGCTCTCCAACTAGTACAACTGCACTTTGGGGACGGCCGAGACCGGAGCCCCTTCCTCTCTCAGACCGAGCACGACCAGGGGAGCCCTCCCTCAGCGCAGGCCGGCGGCCTCCGGGGGTCACCGCTGGCCCCCGCGGAAGACGCAGCCCCGGCGGGCGGGGGAGGCTGCGGTGCCGGGCCCGTGTGGGGTTCGAGCGCGATTTCGGCCGGCCGGGACCCCGGGGCGGCACCTCCAGGGGACGGACGAGGGATGTGAGGACAAGGCGGCCGCAGAGCCCTGCCCCCCCAGCCATTCCAGGTCCGATTCCCTCGCCTACGGGCGGTGGGTCGCGGTGACCTTCGGGACTGTCCCCATCGGCGGGACATCTGAGGAGCCCGCCCGCCCCGCCGCCCTCCCGCTCACCTTGGCGATGCTGTTGAGGTAGTAGCAGGCGTAGGCGACGCCGAAACCTAGCACCAGGGACAAGCCCACGCCAGAGCCGAAGAACCCCACGCGGACCTGGTTCTCCAGGTAGAGGGAGAGCTCCCTGGTCAGCACCTGCCAGTCCATCGCACACGGGAGACGGCACGGCAGGACACCACACCCCGGCTGCCGCGGGCGAGCCCACCCCAGCGCCGAGGGAGGAGGAGGAGGAGGAGGAAGGGGAGAAGGAGGAGCTGGCGCCCGCCTCTCGCTGCCGCTGCCCGCGGCCCGCTACGCGCTGCAGCACCGCCCCGGGCCCGCCCCCGCCGCGGCCGCCGGAGCTTGGGGCCGGCTTGGTGGGGTCCGTGCCGGGATGGGTTGCAGCCTGGCCCGCAGGGGAAGGAGTCTGGGGCGGTCCGGGGTGCCTCAGCCGCCGCCGGCAGCGCCGGCTCCTCCGCGGCAGTGCCGCCGACATCGGCCGCCTCGCGGCAGGTGACATCTCGGTGCTCCTTCGGTATCACCTTGCCCCGTCGCTTTGCCGGGAGGGCAGGGAGGGCGTGTGGGGGTCAGATAGGAAAGGGACCCGTCCAAAGCCGTAAGGAGCAGCTGATGCAGGCATGTGGAAACTCAGGCACTGCCGGGCAAGGAAGAGGGCTTCCAAATGCAGCAGTGGTTAATCAGCAATCTCTCTCTAAATATTTTACGTGAGACAGAAGTGTGCTACTGCTCCTCCACTTATCACTGCTGTTACAAGGCTTTATTGAAGACCAGGGAGGAGTAGAGGTGTCTCTAATTCCCAAGAGAATTTCGGCCAGCTCCCTTTTCAGCTGTATGGATTGTTGCTTGGAGGCGCTCGTGTTTGCTAACTCAGATGCTCCCCCCTTTAGTTTCATAAAAAGATGCACAGTATCTACGTCTTTTCCTTGGCAAAATCCTAGGAGCACAGCTGATAAAACGAAGATCCTGGAGCTGAGCATCTGCTATTTGAGATGCATGTATACACCACAGTACACAGAAGTACTTTCTCTCTCCTTATTTTATGGCCCAGCTCCATGAACTGCTGAGAGAAGACAGACGTTGCTCAGTGAGACTCTTCACTTCTTACCTTATCTGTGTTTTCTTGCTATATCCAAATTTCAAAATCTAGGGAAAAAAAAAAAAAGAAGAAAAATGGATCAGCAGAAAAAGAGATGTGGCCTTTTTCACTTGCTCCTCCTAACTTACCAGAGAGATTCTGCTTTGACATAAAGCATCTTGGTCCAAAATTTTCCTGTTGACCATGAAAAGACTAATAAGAGTGTATTGCAGGGATCTGAAGAAATTTTAAAATACCTATTCTTCCTATATTCAGTCAGCTGTCCAAAGCTGAAAAGAGTATGGGTATTGGTAAGCAGAGGGAGGCATGGTCTGGGCTTTGGTTTTTTTCCCCAGAGCTGTTACAGAAACAGGAAACTGAATGGGTGGAAACCTACTGTCATCAACGCTGCACTTTCTCTGCTGATGGAGAATAACCATACCCACATTTTTGTCCTGACTTGGTGGGAGTGTATGCTGTACACCCCAGATAAAAGGATTTATCATGAAGGACACTCCAGTGGGAGAGCTGGAGTAGAAAGCTCAGTTTGAGAACATGTAGGCTTCATCTACAGTGTGAACTTAGGAATCTTCAGAGACAATAATTTGGCTCCACTGACACCTAGATTTTAGGATGCAGAGGAACCTGCTACATCTGAAGGAGGAACTGGTTGTTGCTTGCAGCAGACTGTTCTATATCTGAGTCCTATCCTCATGAAGCTGAAGAATCCCTGAGTCACCCAAAATCTAGAGAAAAGAAAAATCCCATATGTCTGAGAAAGAAGAGGACACAGCCTGTGTCCTTGGGTCTAGAAGGCTTCTAACTGCATATGCACCCATTTCACTGAACAGTGGAAGGCATGGCTGTTGGTGGTTAGAGAAAGCCTTTGAGTCATACAAACCCGGTAGTTTAATGACTTGATCAACAATAAAGAGAGATTGAATGCATGAAAAAAGATCCAGACACAAAGGTTTATCTGGTCTTGGACTTCCACCTACCCTGTGCTGGTTACTCATGGGAATATTTACAAGGTCAGGTATATGTGACATGCTGCTGGCAAACTGTAACAAATTACATGCACTGCGAAGGGCTTAGGGGTTTAGGATTTTTACAGTGTAAACGTTGCTACATTGACAACAGCAATAATATTAATAACTTCCTTCTGCTTCAAGCAATCCCCATCAGATCCTCCAGTTCTGGTGTTGGGTTTTTTTAAATCTTTAAAAGGTTGTCCTTTGGCCTACAACACATTTTGCAGAGCTGATAAAGAAAAGGCTGTATTCTGCTCATATTACAACCACTTCCAAGTGATTGAGTCATTGCAAATTGTGCATGTGTGAAAAAACAAGGTGGTCACTATGGTGTTTTGAACACTGACTGCATTTTTTTTCAGAGAAAGAGAGTCCTACATTCCCAGAGAGAGTTCCTATTTGCAATATGCTGCCTTCTCTCCAAGTGCTTCATAAAACAACTGCCTCAACCCACCACTAATGGATTATAGATTAAGCAGAAATGAAAGGGCACAGAACAGTTCTTTCAAATTGTCTCCCAATTTATTTTGCTTAAGCAGTAGATAATAATTGACAGAAGCATTTGAAGAGTCACAGTTTGATTTGCTTTTATCACTGGAATGTTGCACTATATTTACGTTATCTTTTGTTAAGGGAGGTGGTTCTATGACCATTTGGGGTGTGGGACAGAATCATTATGTTCTTACATTCCAAGGGACAGTTGCAAGTTGGTCCCACTACAGTTCTCTGTAGCCCCACTATTGGAATGGATTTCAATGAGCAGCACCTCTGAGGAGGGGGAAAGTGACCTTTAACCTCAGAGCTTTAAATTCAAGGTTCTGTTTGATTATATTATTTTAATATTTGTTTAACTTTAGTATTTATCTAAGAAAATGGGAAAAATAACTTTGTGTCAGCATAAACTATCTTGGGATACTTAAAAAATGCAAGGTCCATGAATAAAACATCTGAAAAGTTTGCCATTAACACAGGGGAAAAGGCACCCAGTATTGGTGATATTTATTATCAGCAAGGGAATGAGAGAAAAAAAGTGCATTTGAAAAATTCAATTCAACTTTTCTCAAGACTTCCTCATGCATATTATTTATTTGTCTTTCCTTAAAGTGTGAATGAAGTCAGTGAAAATGCTCTGTGTTGGAGGCTTTTCAAATTTCAGTTGGAAAAAGGCAGGCTGTGTTTGTGTTTGTACTCTTGGTGCTCATGAAAAAAATCAATAATTGTGGCCTTAGGAATGGCTGCGTCTGTTGTCCCTTTCTTAATCTTTGCTACTCTTACTATTATCTTCATATTCCCATGCATCCATATCTTTTTCTTCCATGGTTCTTCTCTTCACTCCATCAAGAGGTATTTCTCAGCCTTTTATGGTGGCAAAATTGGAAGGAACAGGATTCGAAAGGAATTTTTTGGGACATGTGTTGGTGGATGAGAAACTCAACATGACCTGGCAATCACTTGCAGCCCAGAAGGCCAACAGCATTCTGGACAGTGTCGAAAGGAGTGCAGCCAGGGAGGTGATTCTCCTCCTCTACTTTGTCTTTGTGAGAGCCCACCTGGAGTGCTGCATCCGGCTCTGGCGTCCTCAGCACAGGAAAGATGTCGACCTGTTGGAGTGCCACAAAAATTATCAGAGGGGTGGAGCACCTCTCCTTCGAAGACACGCTGAGAGAGCAGGAGTTGTTCATCCCGCAGAAGAGAAGGCCCTGGGGACACCTTAAGGCAGCCTTTGAGTGCTTAAAGGAGGGCTACAAGAGAGCTGAAGAGGGACTTTTTACAAGGGCTTGTAGTGGTAGGACAAGGGGGAATGGCTTTAAACTGGATGAGGGTAGATTCAGAGATTTCAGAGAAGTTGTGGATGTCCCATCTCTGGAAGTGTTCAAGGCCAGGTTGGGTGAGGCTTTGAGCAACCTGTTCTAGTGGAAGGTGTCCCAACCTATGGCAGGGGCGTCGGAACTAGATGATCTTTATGGTCCCTTCCAACCCAGACCATTGTATGATTCCAAGATAATTTGATTTAACTTCTTCCCTTAACTATGTTTCCTTCAATTAATTTGAGTATTTCAATTCAGAATTTGTAGCAGGTATTGTTTTACTCCCTGTTTAGGTGATTGAAGATACCTTCAACAGCTGCTGAAATGGGAAGACTGCTCAATATTTGTCTCCCTTGGGATGACTCTTACAGGATCTGATCTGCATGAAATCGGTGCCCTTCTTTTGACTACAGCTGGCAAACTGCTAAATACAGAAACATGGTTAATAGAGGATCAGACCAATTTGACTTATCATTGTATAAGTAATAAAATTTAATATTTAAATAGTAGTGATGAAACTTTGTTTTGTGTCATCTAAAATATTCACAGAAGAATTAAAATGAAGGGTAAAATTCTGTGATATATAGCTAAGTGTAATTCTCAGAAATGTGAATTAATTTAAAATTGTTTTGTTCAGAAATCAGAGATCCAGGACATGCTGAAAACTGAATATGAGACAGTACAGTATAAAATAATTTGAAAGACATTTGTCTTATCAATTTTTTTCATTAAAAATATTACTAGAAGCTGCTACAGAACGTAGAGAATTTTTGAAAGAGTACAGTGAGCTGGATGTTGACTCCATACTAAATTTCTTCCTGTCTTCAAGGAAGATTTATTGCAGTAAAGCATTGTCAGTTTTATTTACCTGTTTTCATTCCTTCATAATCACTTCAAAGAGGATAAAAGGATAAATAGTTGTATTTCACACAAAAGACCAAAATAACTTAGAATGCAGTATAATCATGTAACACCTCCCTCCCCAATGAAATAACTTCCATATACATTTGGTAAACTCCTTTTCTATCTACATCAGCAGTATGGCCCTGGCTGAAAGCAGTGGAGTCAGAAATAAGATCAATGAATCTTCTTCCTTTAGGCAATTTCTTAGATTTTCTTTAGCATATTAAAAGTGAAAAGTATTTATAAGAATTATATGCAAATTTAAATGAAATGTATTTTTAAAATACTTACTTTATGCAAAATATTTTGCCTTGCTTAGCAACAGATTTTTTTAATTTAAAAAAAATTCTAGCCATGTTTTAGATAAATACAGATTTCAACAAGTCTATCAGAGTGTACTGCAAATATTACTTCTTAGAATTTAGGATTGCATAATGTTGTGACTGAAACAATTTTCTTATGACAAAACAGAAAATTTAGATTCTGCTTGAGTTGCTCAATGTTTGTTATTATTTTGGAGGACTGTTAAACAGAGGTATTTTTTTGGTACTGAAGACATCTTTCAGGCATTACTCAGTGAATATTGAATGCCTTTGTAATACAAGACAAACCTGTACTTGACACAGGACATTGTATGCACACGATTAGCCCCATTGATTGCAGCAAAAATTATCATGCACATAAAGTAGGAACATTCTTAAAATATCTTGATGACTCATGGAGACAGTTTATTTTCCTATCAGTCTAAAAATATGACCTAGCTGGTACTGATTACATCTTAGAATTTCAAGTAGGTACTTTCTTTACAATCTTTGCAATCAGGAAATTTAATACCAGGAAGAAATTAATCCCTCTTTGCAATGCATCGACTAATTTAAAAATCACCTATAAATTAAACAACAATATGTGGCTAAACCCTTGGAAATATCAGGTAAGTATACATTTTTGAATCCTTTAAGGTGTGTTAAAGTAGGAGAATTTGTATACATGTGCAGACATCAGTACATGGTGTGGTAGTGTGTATGCCCTAGATTTCTACATAATTTTTAGTTATCTTATCTTTGAATATCTAAAACTTCAAGATTATCTTCACACCTTTCTTGTTTTCTCTCCACTCAAAAGAGTTCAGCACAGTAAAACTTAAAACCTTAACCAAGAAAGAAGATTCCAGGATGCTTATTACAGAAGGGTAATCTTCTTTATTCTAAAACGCTTTTTTCAACATGTTAAGGTTTTTAGCCACATATAGAAAAAAGAAATCATTCTTTTTTAGCAGATCTCCATAGGAGTGCTTTTGTTTCACAGTAGGAAAATGAAATTATGTATTTATATTCTGTTCTCTGCTCAGCTGTTTTCTAGGAAAGAAGTAGAAGATAAAACTCCTTAGGAAAAAAAATCCAGTGTCATGGACACTGTGGGTTAATACTTTTGTTCTAATTAACAGTTTCATAGAGGATACCACTGGCATAGTGAAAACCAAGCCCACCAAAGCAATTTGCTCTGGTGCATGACAACTTGCTCACCGTCTGACATTAAAAATATTTGAATCTGCAGAAACTAGGAAAAAAAGCAATGGCAGTTATTAATGCAATTTCTGAAAATTGAGGAAGAAAATTGGATTGTGCCGGAGTAATGAATCTATTAAATAAAGCAGAGGAAATAAGAGTGCAACAAGTCACGAAGACGGGTGAGTTTTAGCCTTAATAACATCACGGCCACGCGATGGCAGCAGAGCCTTCGGAATTGGGGTTGTTTTCAACGCTAAACCACGGATAAACAGGATATGCCCTGAAGTTCCTAACTGGTACTTCGGGTTCCAGAAAATATACATTATGTACATTTTCACTTAAAAAAGTGGCATGTTCATCAGACTAGAAGTTTATGTGGAAACGGGATTACATACTTTTCATTTAAAAAAAAATACTTTTGGGGCAATTTTTTTTTTTTTAGTAAGACTATATTTTCATCTCATTTGCCAATATTTCTGTCTTTCTCAGTTACTTAAGTTAGTTAGAGAAGAGTTGGCCTATTTCAATAAAACCAAGTCAGTTTCTTCCTTTTTCCTAATTTCTTTTCCTCATACTTTTGTCAACACGAAAGAATTGTGGTATAAAACCCCTTTTGGAGAAAACCAGAAAATGAATATCTAGGATGCTTTCAGTTTTCAAGAGGAGGACTAAAAAACCATGCTTGTTCGAAAATAGAGTCTTGAACTAAGGAAGCAGATTTTTTGACTCAGGTCAGTATAAATTAATAATCTCTACCTCTGTAATTTAAAAAGAAAATTACAATCTTCTCATTATATCCAAACTAGGTGTTCTTTCTCAACTCCTAGGAAGTTATTTATATATATCCTTCATATGAAAAATTCTAAGAACTCAAGATTTGTGCAAGATAGTAAACAAAACCTCATAACTCCACAAGCTAAAAATTATCCTTCCAAGAAGTTGAGATCTTTTTTCTTCTGAAACATATAAAAACAAGTCTTTCATATGAAATTCTTTCCTGCAAAAGGCACAGTCCCCCTTTCTGCAAGTTCATCTTTAATCAAACAAGACAGTCCAGAAAACTTCTATCAAAGCCTCTCTTCAATCCATGCAAATACTTATATTAGAATTTCCTGCTGGAGTGTGACATTTTGCAGATCTGAAAGGCAACAAGGCAGAGTTTAGACAAGCAGCTTTCTGGATGGCTTAGATGGACAGGAGCATGGGCTGGATGTTTTCCAAAGTCGTATTTCCTGTGACTCTATGAGAGTTGTCTTGAGTGTTGCCCTAGCCTCCAGAAGGGTGACAGCTGCTCTTATAAAAAGTCACTCTTACAAAAGTGTTTGCTTTCCAACAAAACCAGGGAATTTCCAGGAACTGCACAGCACTGAATTCTGCACAAACCAGAGGTCTTCTCTCTTGGCCCGTCACTGGATTGCTCCAATATGGCTGGAAGTGGTGAGGAAGACCATAATCACCAGCTGGGGGATTGACTTAGCAATATACAAAAACTTGGGTAGCCAGAGAAGAACTTGTTCACCAGCTCATTTTGTGCATCCAAACTTTTGCACTGGATGCATGTGAATGACTCTTTGCAATTAGAGTGAGTTTGCCTAAAGCACTGCAGATTCTCTTCCTCCAGCCTGTAATTCAACTGCTCTGTCACTACTGCCTGAGGTGTACAAACCACACATAGCCTCACGGGGCCGGCACCACCTTTCAGGTAAATAAGGCTTTGGCAGATGAGCTTTGCTTGCTCCTGATGCAGCACTTTAAGGCATTACTGCTCTGCTAGTCTGAATAGTGGAAAAAAACCTACAGTCCCATTCCTCTACTGGTCCTGGAGGAGGATTACAAGTATAATTTTTAAATTGTAGACTCAAAAAGCAAAGAAATAAATTGTCTGCTAACTCTAGTAGTGGGGGTTTAGATGGCAGTTTTCCCCACAAGCTGAGGACTGATAGATTAAATTACCTGGAGTGTGAGCACATGGATTCACAAGGGACAGTCCTGTTTAACCAATTTGGTATCTTTTTATGATATGGTAACACAACTAGTGGCTGAAGGGAAGACAGTGAATGCAGTTTTTCTGGATTTTAGCAAGGCTTTTGATATTGTGCCTCATATCATCCTTTTGGACAAGTTATCCAAACATGGGATGAGCTGGTTCACAATGCACTGGATGAAGAACTGGATGAAGGACAGGGCTCATGGGGTTGTGGTGAACGGAGTCACATCTGGCTGACTACTGGTCACCAGCAGTGCTCCTCAGGGCTCAATTCTTCTCTTCTCTTCTCTTCTCTTCTCTTCTCTTCTCTTCTCTTCTCTTCTCTTCTCTTCTCTTCTCTTCTCTTCTCTTCTCTTCTCTTCTCTTCTCTTCTCTTCTCTTCTCTTCTCTTCTCTTCTCTTCTCTTCTCTTCTCTTCTCTTCTCTTCTCTTCTCTTCTCTTCTCTTCTCTTCTCTTCTCTTCTCTTCTCTTCTCTTCTCTTCTCTTCTCTTCCTCTTCTCTTCTCTTTTCTCTTCTCTCTCTTCTCTTCCTCTTCTCTTCTCCGTGAAGGATGCCTGAACACCAGCTTAAAATGCTCCTGGGCTACAAAAGTATGACCCCACCGGCCTCACCTCAGTAGCATGCACAGTTTGAAAAGATGATGGGACTTGAGGACACAAAAGTAACTTGAAAATGAGGAAACCACTGTTATGGATGAGGGAGGCAAAACTCCCAGGTGACCTCAGCTCTTTATTAAAGAAACAGTCTGGGACAGGGACTCGCTGGCTGCACATGCGGCTGCTGCTCCACTGGTGTCCTCTGGAATCGGCGCCAAGCGTCTCCCTCAGTGAAGGCTGGGAGCCGGGTCTTCTCTTCGAAGGCAGGAGCTCTCATGTCGATTGAGGTCAAGATCTGAAGCCGATCCAGGTGAGGTGAGAAGACCCTGAGCAGTTCTCGGGTGCGCTCTTTTATACTGTTCAGAGCCCACTCTGATTGGTGGAAATTTCAGTCCCCTCATTTGCATGAGGGGACGCTTGTTCATTGGATGGTTCTAGAATCCGGCTCGTGATTGGTTCCAGGGGAGTCCGGCATTTGCATACAGGATGATGTCACTTTGCCCGCATGATCTAGAAGGCTCGATGGTCTAGGGGCGAGGCACCATGTTAGAGTCCGAGTGGGGGAGCAGCAGGGGCATACCCCAGGGGAGAGATTTTTTAAAAAGGGTTTTTAAGAGGGTACAGTGAATATTCAGTATCAACATATCACAAGTAACATTTAATGCAGTTAAACTTGGGCTAAGAAAGATTACAACTTAACAAGTTCCCAACATTCTTAACAACTCAAGGGTCTAGGGAGGATTACAATTCAACACTAACAGGTTTCTAACATTCTTAATGCGGCCTGTTCTTGTTGCCGTGGCAACGAAGCCTGCGGCCTGTCTATCCCTAAGGCCTGCTTCTGTTCTTTGGTAACTGTAGAACGTAAGCACTTAAACTGTAACTATCAAACATGGACACTTAACGAGTAAACATCATTAGTCAATCGTAATTGTCAAAGTGGCAACTTTAATTCCACACTCTTCACACACTACACAGGTTTAGAATCGTAGGATTGTGGAATCATATAACGCCCCATCCTTGGAAGTGTTCAAGGCCACGTTGGATGGGGATTTGAGCAACCTGGGCAATTGGAAGGTGTCCCTGCCCATGGCAGTAGGGTTGGAACCAGATGATCATCAAGGACCCTTCCAACCCAAACCATTCAATAATTCTATGGTTTACCTAAGGTAGATCACTCATGCCTTAGTTGATACAACTGAATTGATAATCCCTCTGCCACTTAAGCATAGGCGATAGGAGCAACTTGTGGACAGGGAACGGGGAGGGTGGTTTGAGAAGCCCGGCCGCAGGAGCCGCTCCTGCCTCTGCCACCACATCATCACCTCAGGGCCGGGCGGCAGGGCGCCACAGCCCTCGGTGGCAGGACGCCGCGATTCCAGAAGGAATGGCCGGGCTGGCGACCTGGAGAAGCCCGAGGAAGCTGCGCCGGCAGGGATGAACTGTCCCGGATGGCTCCTCCGCTCCCTGCCCTTCCCTCGGGCACAGCCCCGGGGCCGGGCCGGGGCAGGGCGGGCGGGGCAGTGCCCGCCGCGGCTCTGCAGGGGGCGCTCGAGTGACGAGCCCGCCGCGGCGGCCGCGCATGCGCAGCGCNCGGCGGTGGGAGCGGGCGTGGGGCGCCGCTGGGGCCGGGGAATGGGCGCGTAGGGAGCGGAGGAAGAAGGAAGGGAGCGAACGAGCGAGAGAAGAGAAGAGCCGGACGGAGATTCCCGCCCGGCGCCCGAGGTAGCCGCCCCCATCGGGGTCCCCCTCCGCCGCCTGCGGGCTGGGCGCCCTCTCCATCCGCCCCAGGGCGCCGCCGCCGGGATGAGCAGCTCGCGGAACAACCGGGTGATGGTGGAAGGAGTCGGGGCCCGGGTGGTCCGCGGCCCGGACTGGAAGTGGGGGAAGCAGGATGGCGGCGAGGGCCATGTGGGCACCGTGCGCAGCTTCGAGAGCCCCGAGGAGGTGGTCGTGGTGTGGGACAACGGCACCGCCGCCAACTACCGCTGCTCCGGGGCCTACGATCTCCGCATCCTCGACAGCGCGCCCACCGGTGAGCGAGGAGGGAATGGGGGCGCCTCCACCCCCACGGCGGTGGATCCGGGGGGCAGCACCCCGGGGTGCTGGGGGGTCCCGTCCTGGGGAGCGGATTGCGCCCTTCCTTCCCCTTTTAGAGGTGCGCCTTCGCCTTGGATTTGGGCGGGGGGGAGTCAGGCACCCTCCCCCTCCCCGCGCGTGGGCGTCTGTCTGTGCGCGTCCGTGTGTCTGTGCCTGTGTACACGCAAACTTGGGACAGATCCACAGCGCGGGGACAGAAGTTGTCCCGGGACTGCTAAATTGGGGTAGACAAAGCAAAAGTGATCTGCCACAGACAGCAGGCTCCCGTTGTGCTGGGGAGGAGGTGACGAGAGGGAGCCGAACGGGTGATAGATACATCAAGGTTTGGGTTGGTTTTCACACTCTGATCCCTCTTTCTTGAATTTATATTTCAGAGCAGTTTTGTGAAAGAGTGACAGTCATCCTTGAATCAAGTATAGGGATAATTGCAGAAGAGATGTATAGTACTTTTTTTCTAAAGATTACACTAAGTGGTTGAAATACTGTGTTTTTGTGCCTGTAATCTGCACGTTGCCTTTTATCTGTATTGCCAGAGCTGTTGTAAAATAGTAAAGGTATTGGGGGGGGAAAAGTGCATGGGTTCATTCTTTTAATTACTTGGCTGCTTGATATTTATGCTTTAAATCTAGTCATTTTGGACAATGGAATTTGATCTGCACTGACATTATGCGGCAGTGTTAGTGTTGCAAACACTGCAGGGAAATGTTCATTTTAGCACCTGTTTTTACAGTGAAAACTCACACAGAAAAATATAGATATTGTTAAGTTTCATCAGCAGTGTCGTGAGGTGACTTTTGGGCCGGTCAGGATTGCCTCAGTAATGAGATATTTGGACCGATTTGTTGAGGCACTTGAGCTGTATTCTTTTGTAACATGTCTTTCATTTAGAACGTGATGGAGAGACCATCTTTGTGCCAGCTATGTGTAGTGTTACAGCAAGGAAAATTATAGCAGTAGATTGAAGCTAAAAGACTTTTGAAGAGACAGAATCATGGAATTCATTCTAACTAATTACAAAAAATCTTGCTAAGAAAAGAACTCCAAATATTGCATGGTTATTCAGCGACTGGGTACCTTCCTCTCTGCCGGCATGATGGTGATGGTTTTTTTGAAAACCCTTTTGAAATGGACTTTAAAACAAGAAAGAGGAGTTGTCAGTCTTTGTCTTGCAGATGTTTATGCTTAGAAACTTCTACCTGTGTTTCATGTTCTGTAGAAACCAGTGGGACCGCTTCTGCTTAGAACTGAAGCATATGCATAAATGTTGCATGTGAGCCTCGAATGCTCATTGTTCTAGCCCTGCCTGACGTATTTGCAAGCAGATGGTGTCCTCTTAACTGCATCTGGAAGGCTGGACTTATTACTCAGTTTTAAAGCTGTCATGTTCTTGTTTCTGTTTTTTTGCTTTATTCCTTCTGATTTTCATTTCTCTTTATATTTTTGTATTAGAATTTTAACTTCTGTTTCAGATAGAACTGTGTATATTGTGTCACACACGTTGCTGTTGTCAGGCTTAGCAAAAATGGTATTTCTCTTTCTGAGATTTCTCACGAACATCATCCTCATCCTCATGGAACTGTTGTGTGGAACTACCCAGGATTGCATTTTGCTAGAGGGAGTTACTTTCGAGGTCTTCAGTCCCTGGAGATAGGATGAGTAAAAATCTGTAAAGTAGTTGTAACAAAAGGACAAAGTTAATGGACTTAAGGTGCTGTCAGTTTGGACTGAAATCCTCGGTTTACTGCTGATTCACTTTGTAGTCTTGTCTAAATCACTTCCCTTCTTCACCTTTTTGTAATGATTGATTTTTTTCTCCGTGGTCGTGACTGTCCATTGTTAAGAGCAAGGGATTCTGTCTTTGGATGATAGTTTGATGCTTTCTCTAGGGACATCAATGCAAGTGGGATTAGGTAACAGGAATTTCTCGTGGTAGTATGAATAATGATGATGTTGAGCAAGGAAATGTTACAAAGCATGGGATGGCTTTTTGTCTGATGATACTTCGTGGAGTGTGTATCATGACTTAGAGTTCAAAACGAAAAAAGATTCCGTGCTTCATGAATTTACAGTCACAATATGATTGTAAGTTTATAGTGAAAGTAAATATCAAAGTACAATAGTAAAACGAAAAACTGGTTATTGCTGGGAGTTCTTTCTATTAGGTATTCAAAACCACTCTTTTTTAAAAGTTCTTAAAAGTGGTGCTTGGAGCCAGAGTTTCTGCTTTGAGTTTGAGGCCTGTGCAGCCAGAAACACTAGTGATACATCAAGAACTTACTGTATTATAAAAGTAATGTTTGAAAGTCATTCTATTAAAAAAAAAAAGGCAACTTGAGTTTGATACATGTATGTACATCTATATGTGTATGCCAGAACTATGCTTCATATACTTAAGAAAAGAATACTGTTCTTTCAATGGCTGTAGGCTATTACCAGCAGTGTGACACTATGTTAACATCTTATACAACTTTAATAGCCTTAGTGCTTAAATATTAGGATGGTCTTCTTACAATAAAACATGAAGAATGTCTTAAAAGCTCTTTGCTCCAGATGTAGTCATCTGGGTCATGAGGGGCTTGTGATACAAAGTTCAGGGTTGTTTTGGTTATGTCTATCAAGCTTGCTGTATTAGCTGCCCCTTGGTGTGGTCATATTTACATTTCCCCATATTGCTTTAAGAGAGAGAGAGAGCACTTGAGAGGGATTGGTAAACCAAGGACTTGAAAAGAATCAAGATTTCACATAGAAGGAGAACTTCAGGTAGGTCCTGCGTAGTGGGCTCCTCAGTGGAGAAAGTGGTCAGATGTGATACATCAATAGTGCAGTGTGGTTGTTTGATTACTTGCAAATAAATCCTGTTTTTTCTGTGAAGTAACCTTTTGCCAGGATCTATGAGTCTTGAGTGTCCCCTTTTTTTTGGTAGTGTTGTGAAAAAGAAACAGAAAGGAATAGTTTTCTGAGTTGCTGAGAAGAAGCAAGGTTATAAATACAAGCTTTTTATTTAGAAGGGAAGGTAGCCTTTTTCCTGAGGTAAAGGCCAGACAAGTAGCATGTTTGTAGAGAGCACATCTGGCTATGTTCACATAATAGTCATGAGCATTACAGAAACTTTTTCTGTTAACTTTCTTGGTAAAGATTTGCTTTCTATAGAGCTTAGACCAGTAATCATTTGTCATTCATTTCCTTTTTTTATACAGTTAGTTCAAAGTAACTATATTATTTTCCTGCTGAAAATATTGACCCAATTGTGTTTGAATAAGGGGAGGTGGCAGAGGGGCTGGGGTCAGGAAATGGAAATCTTGATACAGAATTATCCCCCAGCTGGAGTGTGCATCAGTGCAGCGTGGAAAGCATTATGCACTGTGTTCCAGTAATATTGAAAATTTAGGTGTTACCTGTGGAAGATGAGTGGCTTTCTGTACTGGTGTTAATAGGTTTTTGTACCTGAAAAGTGGCATAATTGATCATGAAGTCAAACATATTAGAACATTATAAAAGACAGATCACTTATGATTTATCCTGTGTATTTGTTTGTTTGTTCTTGCTTTTAGCACATCAAGTGTAATTTATGGCAAGTTGTCTTAGTCAAGATGTTTTTAGTGGCTACTTGTAAATACTTACAGGAGCCTTCACAAATTTAAAATGTAATAGCTTCCTGAGTAGTGATATTGGGAGGCCTGCTTTTTAAAATAAACGTATTCTTTGTTCTTCCTGCCCTTCCCCCATGTCTCCTACACGATAATCCTCTCCCTTCCTGTGTAACTTGTGATTCCCTTACCAGATAGGACACATGCTTTAGCAAGTCTGGCATTTTGTATCTATAATAATAATTGGTCAGCTGGCTGCTTCCAAACAGTGTATTTAATAGATGAGTTATGTTTGTGGGAACACTGACTGGAGTTTTCATGCAGTTTTTCAGGATCTAATTGGTTATCTCTAAGGTTTCTTTGTTTTTAATTTGCCTGGAGTCTGGCCGTTGTATAAAAAGTGTGGGGTGAAGGAATAGGAAGAACAAAACATTGTTACTGTATTTTAAATTGAGGTGTATACAAATCAATTTTTAAATTGTTTATGGTATCCCTTATGTGATGGTAGTATTGTCATTATGGTATGGAGGGATTTTGCTTCATTGCAGTTCTGTAGAGAGTAATGACTCCATTGGAAACCAGATTTTGTTTGTTCTGAGAAGTAAATGAAATCACTATTGGTGTCTTCTGTGTTTAACAGTGATGTGGATACCCCTTGAACATCTGATTTTACTGTTAAAATCCTTTTATTGGACAGCTGTATATTAACATCTAATTATCTTCAAAAGTACAAAAGAACCATTTGTAACAAATTCAAATAGCAGTTGAACAACATTGCCTCTATTTCACAGCTGTAAGAGTGACCATGGGTTTCAAAAACTTGTGAAGGGCTGTAAAATGGATGTATAAATAAGTGGTGACAGAGGAATGATGGGCTAGGTAATCCAGGGAGGATTTGGGAAGAGATGAGAAAAGTGAAGATAACCATGGCATTAAGGTAGAAAACTATTATGAAATTCAAGTAGTAAAAAGCATTAATGACAAGTGGACATCAGGAATATTGAATTTTATTATGTACTAAAGGTGAAGAGACATAAGGAAATGGCAGCTATTTAAAAGTAATTAGGCATGGTGAAAGTACGCTGCTCATTACCTGGTTTGTTTTGGTTCTTAAAGTGTATATGACACAAAACCTGTTTCATTTTGAAATAGCCTGGTTCTAGGAAATTTTGAAGAATATTTAGAAGTTTAATATTTTCATTATCTCAGTTTAGAAAGCTAAAGTGCTCTTCTGGTGCTCAGCTGGTCAGCTATAGGGCTGCTATTTGAATTTTGACGTTTTTATGGCACTTTAATTTATTTCAGTAGTTTAATGAAGGCATTCTTTCCTAATATAAACTTTGTAATGTTTGTATTTCTCTACTTTTCCTAAACAGCCTTCCTTTGGAAGAGCGGAAGAGTTTATCTGACAGATTTTGCTTTTGGGTCAGGATTTTAGTTTGGCTCCAGAGCCTGCACTTGATCCAGTCTCCTGGCTGTTCTTACATACTGTGCTTTGATTTACATCATGGATGGTTTAGGAGCACATAAACTGCTTTGCTTTTTGGTAAAAGTAAATTGAAATACATGATCTCAATGCTGATGAGCCTTTAGTCCACTGGGGTGGAAACAAGCTAGTCTGAAACACTGGACACAATCTCTCCATTCCTCCCCTTGAGTATTTGTAGTGCCACCGTCAGGTCCTCAGTGCTGATTTTTGGTGTGTGGGTGGTTAACCAGGAGATGCAGACCTCCATGATGCAGGTTGTCCCCTTGCCTCCCATGCAAGGATCCTCACTGCAGCCCGTGGGGGAGCCCATACTCGAAGAGTGTTCTCCTGAAGGAATAAAGCTTGTGGAGAAGACCCATGATGGGGCAGGGGGAAAGTATGAGGAGCTGTTATGGACTGACCCTCCATTCCTCATTTGCACCAAAAGGGTTGTCAAGCACTGGAACAGGCTGCCTGGAGGAGTGGTTGAATAACCATCCCTGCAAGTATTTAGAAGTGGTCATCTTGGTGCTATTGGGTTAATGGTTGGACTCGATGGTCTTAAGGGCCTTTTCCAACCAAAATGATGATGTGATTTTAATCTACCCTGGGGAGAAGCAGGGAGATAGAGGAGTTTGGAATGAAGGAGTGCAGTTGTCTTGGTGAAGAAGGTGAAGTATAGGGAGAAGGTGTTTTAGTTTTTGTTTTCCTCACCATCCTCTTTTTTTTTTTTTTTTTTAATTAGCTATAAATTTTCCCCAAGTCACATATTTTTTGCCTGTGATGGTGATTGGTAAATAATCACACTTTTAGCTTGACCTAAGCTGTTTCATTTTGTTTTCACTCTTTGTCCTGTTGAGGAGGGAGAGTGAGAGAGTGGTTGGGTGGATACCTGACAGCCAGACAAGGTCAACCTACCATACTTGTGTACCTATAATATCTAATTGAACTTAAAAATAAATAAATTCTTTCACTTTTCTTTAACACTTATTATTGATTTAAATAATTTTGTTTGTATTATGACCATGAATAAGAGTTTACTATCACATTATGTGATCAGTAGTAGCACCTTGTTTTACCCTTGTTTTAGCGGATGAATTTCCAGGTCTTAGTCCACTGTCACCACAAGGATACAAATCTATTTCTTCTTCCAGATCTCTGGTGCAGTGGTTAGACATTCTGTAACAGGATTATTTGCCTGGTCCTGCCCCGCAGTTTTTTGTTTCTCATGGCAGTAGTGTTGTGCAGCACCTCAAAGAATGGGATTGGGAAACCAGTTCAGCTGAATATTTTTCCTCCTGGCTGTTTTCCAGCCTGGTATGTTTCTTGATGCAGTTTGCAAAAACCTTTTGCTCGCATAATGGAAAGAACGGAGCAGCATGGTCAGGTGAGGCATGCACTGAAGTGGGTGTTGCTGCCAGAATCATGTGTCAGGGAATGGATGAAGAAAGGCCGTATCTATCAGGATGGTGTTTAGGGATCTGTGAGATACAGATATGTCCCTTTAAATCAGACACGTAAAGTACAGACATGGACTGTTCTTTTTTTAAGTCCCAGTCACTATGGTCAGTAAAATGACTTGAATCAAATATCTTTGTACATTGTTTTTCTTGATCTTTCCTAAAGAAATTTTGCTGAGTTTTTGCATAGCTGCTTTTGCCCTACTGGCTAGAAATAGTTAGGTTTTATTTAAGTTTACGATGAGATAACCTATTCTGTATCACATGATTACTGATTATCCCTCTCGTTTGCCCTTTTTCCTACTGGTTGGTCAAGTGGAAGAATCCTACAGCAACCTTGGTCCTTGCACATGCACAATAAATGTATTTTTTGGCCAAATGCCTTCCCTGAAGTTCAACAGGCAATAAACTGGAATAAAATCCAAAGATGTGTAACTTGTGTTTCTATGTGAAGTACCGATTTAGCAATTAGTTAGAAATAAAACCTAAGCAAGTAGTACCTCTCAGTCCCAAGCACCATAACTAGTTAGACTTTTTAAACAAAGTGACAGAAACACTGACAAGATATCTCAGTGCTTTTAATGCATCTGCTCTTGAAGACTTTGGCTTTGAAGCCAAAAAAATAGTAAAATACCTCAATACAATCCCTAGTGCAGGAGGGACGTGGTCGTACTGAGGGTCAAGTGAAGGGCTGCGAATGTGTTGTAAAGAATCTTAAGGGCGTCTGGTACAGGAAGAGAATGAAGAATCTGGTGTTGCTTAGCCTGGAGAAGAGAAAGCTCAGGGAGATCTTAAGTGTGTATATAAATACCTGATGAATTTTGTAAAGAGGATGGAGCCAGGCTCTTTTCAGTGGTGTCAAGTGACAGGGAAAGAGGCAGTGGGTACAAATTGAAATACAGGAATTTCTGCTGAAACATAAGAAACATTTTGCTCTAGGGATGGTTGAACATTGGAATGTGCTGTATGGTGGAGTCTTTTCTTGGTTGTGCTCAAAACCTTGAGTGGATATGGTCCTGGGCCCCCAGCTATAGTTTACCCTGCTTTGAGCAGTGGTTGTTGGAAGAGACAATTTCCAAACATTACTTCCAACCTCAGCTGTTAAGTGTTTCTGTGAAATGATCAAACAAGAAGGCATTTCCTTCAGTTTTGCCTTTCCAGCTGTTGATTTTTCTTTGCTACAGATGGCTCAGCTATTGGGTATAAGTGACTAATAGCTTTATAGTGAATTTGGCAGCCATTTCTGAAAGCATCCCTGCTGGAGGGGGCAAAATCCATTCTTTTTCCGCACTTAATTTCAAATCGATCTGGGTTTTAAAGGGAAGTGACTGGGAAAATTCTGTGTTGCTCTAGCTTCCTAGTGCTCAGTTCTGTTTAGTGCTGCAGACTAAATGCTAGTGCTTCTCTTCTATTGCTCATTTTTTTCCAAACAGCGGCAGAATTTGATATTTTTTTTTTAATAAACTTGTGGCTATTCACTGTATTCGAAATGAGTGGATGGAAACTCTGTGACTGATCATTTTCACTCTGCTGTAGCTTGGCACAGCTGTAAGACTAAAGTAGTCTTGGGATTAGTTTTTGTGGAAGGCTTAGCAGAGCCCATGCTGGTGGGTTACATCTGGTCTGTCTCTGGCACATTCTTTTTAAAAACAAAACCAGAATAACAGTAAAATGCTTTAAAAATGGTAACAGATTTTCATTAAGGTAATGGCATCTATCCAAGAGAGCTTAATTTTTTTCCTGTATTAAAAAGAATAGAGACAAGCCCTTATCTTTTCCAGTTTACAAAATGTGTGAGTCAAACCACTAATTTTCGGGCTGCCACACACAGTTGAGCACAGTAGCCTTTGTGATATAACGCGTGTTGATGGCCATACTCCAGAGATAAAATTCTAGATTGCCCTGTGTATTTTGATAAACACTTCTCTGACATAGTTAAAAGATTTCTCATTTTCTTTCTCTCCTTTGTATAGATGGAAGGAAACAGACATAGCCTTCTCAGCTTTTTAAGCTGAGAGAAGATAGAATATTTCAGGAACAGACTGACAATCGGAGATATGATTCAAAGTCCACTATCTTTTCCCCTCAGTGATATAGGCTTATAGGGTATCAGCAGCAGCCTTTCTTTATTGTTAACTTTCTAGTATATGGTTTCAAATTATAGTGGTGTGCAACAGAAGTCTGTGTAGTGATGCAGCAAAGTTTTTAGTTTTTCTTTTTTTTTTTTCTTTTTGTTTTCCTTCCACAGGTATCAAGCATGATGGGACTATGTGTGATACTTGTCGACAGCAGCCTATCATTGGCATCCGATGGAAATGTGCTGAATGCACAAATTATGACTTGTGTACAGTCTGTTATCACGGGGACAAGCATCATTTGAGGCATCGTTTTTACAGAATTACCACACCGGGAAGTGAAAGGTAAAACCTAACTATTTCCTTGTGAAATCAAGTAGAAACAGGTATTTATGGCTAACTCCTAAACTGAACATTTTGTTGCTGCAGTTTGGATTAGGTAAGAGAGCGGCTTGACATTAGATTCTGCTTCTAGGTCTAGCCCCTTGTGAAGTAGGATAGCTAAGTCTTTGGTTCTTGGAAAACATGGAAGAATGGAGTACAGGAAAGAGTTAGGATATGATTACTCAGTTTTGCTTAATCTCCTTGAGGTCTTTCTAGTATTTGTGTTCTCATAAGCAGCTTTAAAACAAAGGCAATCACCTTTACACTATGTGTAATCATAAAAAGATTTGTTGATGAATTTCTGAATGTGGAAGTGTACTTAGGTTCAATAATGGTGTGGACAGACTGAGGGAAAATACCCTCCTTGAAGGTTGTGGAAAACAGAATGATCTGGGAATAAATACTTGGAATTGAACTGCTTTAACTGCTCACTGCAGGAAGCAGAGAAAAGATGCTATGAAGGGTTGTTCTACTCTTGCCTTAGTTTTCATGTTCTTAAGCATCTATTATCATCTCTCAGTGGAGAGCTGTGAACAAAATTGCATTTAGTGTGTTCTTGCATAGCTGTTCTTGACTTTAAATAACTTGTCTCAATCCAAAGCCCCTCTCTGTCATGATTTCTCTACCAGTTAAGTGAGAGCAGTGTTATTTGCCTGCTGCTAAATACTTGGAGAGCTATGGAGAAACACTGCGTAAATGCTACATGCTGTGGTGTCACCTCTGTCATGTTTCCTGAATGTTCTTTCATTAAATCATCAAAGTTTTGGGGTTTTTTGGGTTTTTTTTTGTTGTTGTTGTTGTTGTTGTTGTTGTTGTTTTGTTTTGTT
>WEKY01007122.1:64929-165251 GCA_013390045.1 Picathartes gymnocephalus
TTTTTTTTTTTTTTTTAGATATGGTACTTGTTTGAATGTGATGTGTAAGACATTTATACCTTTTTCTTGGAGAAGTTAGATTTACATGTATGCTGTAAATTAGCGATGTACTTTAATCAGTTCTTTTACAGTTAAGGGAAGTGGCTGGAGCACACAACCTGAGGTCTTGAATTATGTCTTGTAGGGGTCTGTGGTTACATTCCCAAGTGTTTGCTTAAAAGTTTAACTGTGGCTCAGATGCCCAGGTCAGTGGCTTAAGCAAAATGTAAGAACTTTTTTTTTTCTTTTTTTTTGGAGGCTCACACCAGTAGATTTAGGTACTAAATGGATATCATAAACTTATTCTCAGTTGGAATTTTGAGTGCAGAGCAGGACTTAGAAGTTGGACTTAGAAATGCTGGCTTAGTGTAATTAAAGGAAAATAGGTGACAAAATACATATGTCATTGCTTGTGAGAATGCTTGCCAGACTGTTTTACTTTCTTAAGCTGAAGTTTCCTTTGTAGTTTTAAGAGGTTGGTTCTAGTGAATACAGCACAAGTTTTAGTTTTGAAGATAGATTGTACACTGTATAATATTGCTGGAAATTTTTTGCATCTTGTCATTTTCTTCCTTTCCTTGTTTACTCTCATTGAGCTCTTATCTAGAAGGCAGCCTCTTCTGCCAAGGAGCTGTTTCTATTGGATCAAGCTTAGCTGAGAAAAAAATAATGGAAGTTAACTGTTTTAGAGAGGAGAAAAGGGAAAAGCAGTGCTGTTGAATTTGAGGGATGTCTTACAGGAAAAATGGCAAGAGGCACGTAAGAACATTTTGATGAAGGGAAGCATAAGCTCCTACTATTTTATTTTCAAGTCTGGGATATCATATGGGTGGCATAATGAAGTAATGTATGCAGGTTTGTGTGTCAGTTTTGTAGGTGTCGAGAACTTATAAAGAAGCTTCTCTAAACAAGCTTACTTTGTGTTTTTGATAACTCTTTTATTTTTCTTAGAAAAAAAAATGGCCAATATTTTCATGTGCTCTTTGCATTGATTGTAACAATTGAACTTTTTCCTTGTGTGCCATCTGCTGGATGTTAAAAGTTAGCAGGAGGCTGAGAAATTTCCTGAAGTGGTCAGGAAACATTCCAAATGTCAGCTGAAAAATTCTTTTGTCTGGCAACATGTTTCTGGTATGAAGAAAGAAACCTTGTTGCATGAAAATTGGTGGCTTTTCAGATGATTATTTCTAGTTGAATAATTATGAACTGCTCTGTTTTGGTTGAAGTCAAAAGGAAAAGAAGAGGTGTGCTTTTAAAAAGAATGCATAATATGACTGAAAAAATGGATGCTAATATACTGACTTAAATTTTCCAAGAGATGCTATAAAAAGCATGCAGAAAATAAACTGAGGGAGAAGGGAAAAGAGGTGCTCTTAATAGCATAAGTCTGAATAAAAGTGGCAGGGCAGTTGTGGTACAGAAGTATTGGCTTTGAGTACATCTAAGAGAAACAGAAATGTGTTTATATGACTCTGCATGTACTTTAATGATTTTAATAATATAAGTACAGATCTATTGCAAACATTTACAAGTTGAATGCTGGTAGTAGGAAGTTTGGAGGTAAATTGTTAGAATTAAAAACTAATTATAAACATGCAATAAATCAGATTTTTGAAGATCATGGTTTTATGTCTTGTGTACTGCTTGTGTGATTCATGCACTGAAATCTGCAGTTGTGGCTTATTTTTGTTTTAAGATGCTTTCCTTCCCATCCCCAAAGATTTGTTTTGGACTTCCTTTATTATCTTGACATTTGTGGGTTCTTCTTTTAATAACTTCAGGGTGTTGTTGGAGTCTCGACGTAAATCAAAGAAAATTACAGCAAGAGGAATCTTTGCAGGTGCCAGGGTGGTGCGAGGAGTTGACTGGCAATGGGAAGATCAAGATGGTGGCAATGGGCGTAGAGGAAAGGTAAAAATAAAACTGGCTTAAATAAGAAGCTGCACCTTTTTGTGCTCATGTAATGGCCTCAGTGGCCTTTTTCATTGTAGAGTAAAAATACAATCATAGAAGTTACCTTAATGTAACCATAAAAGTTATTTTAATTGGCTGGGCATTTTTTAATCTTACCTTGTAATACTTAAACATTTAGAAAGAGGAGAGTGTTTATACTATAGACAGTTCTTTTACATTTTAATATGCATTTTTTACAATATTAGGACAGAATTTTTTTAATTATTAAATTTTTGTCATGATTGTCTGTTTAAGACTGACTTGTAGCAACATTAAGATCTTGAGCTTATTTTAGCATTACTAGAGAACTGGTATAAAAACAGAACTATCAAGAGTAGCCCTTTCTAGTCATCACTGCATTCTGTGGTCTTACTGCTTGTGGGTCAGCACATTTGTGTATCTCTTGGTTCTTAGTGCTGGCACCCTAGGGTTTTGTTTTTCACATAATGATTATAGGGACGTTTGCAGTTTAAAATTAAAACCTTTGCAAGTTTTGGGTGTGGATATTACCTTACTGGCTTAGGACAATATATGAGTGCTTTTGATGTGGTGCTGTAGTAAAAATATTTAGATTTATTGAAAATTCTATGGAATGTTACGTTACTAATCAAAACCCTTGCATATTTTCCTTTTACAACTTCCATTTGCCTTCAGAACTAGTGAAGGTTTGTTTTAAGCATGAACATACAACAGGCTGCGTGAAATGTACTATGACTTTTATCACCAAATTTGAGAATTGGATGCCCTTATATCTTGGTGACCTGGTGTTTTTTGTTGAATTTATTTTTAATACACTTAAACCGCATACAAAGGAGAGTTGAAAGTTCCTGAATATGATATTTAGCCTATTTTATATTCTTGTTTAGCTTATTTTATATCCTAGACATGTATGGATGCCTTAGGACTTTTGAGGATTTCATTTTGAATTTTACTGAAAAGAAATAGTAAATTTAAATCTCTTAAAGCAGGGGATATTTAAATGCAGCTCTTTTCAGCTTGATTATTTACCCCTTCCCATGTCAAGATACACTGAAATTTCTGAAATTTTGCAAAATAAGAGTCTTACCCTGCATGGTCTGCTTTGTGTACAAATTTGTATTACAGGGATTGTTTGCCTATAAACAAATATAGAAAAAAATATATATGTGAAAATATACAAAAATATTTTTAAATGAGGAAAGGTATGTTTTAGTTAGCAGAAACACCATTTAAATAAATATAAATAAGAGTGAAAGCAAATTCTGGAAACTGATTTTTTTCTTTTTTTTAAATAATGGAAATGTTTTCAGAATTTGGTGCATGGCCTCCTGATTTCAGAAATGTCAGGGACAGACATATTCACTCTCCTTTTGTACTGCTGTTAAAAATACTGGCTCTGGAAATAAAACTTTGTCTCTTAACATAGTGCATAGCCACCAGGCTAATGCGGGTTAAACCAGACATATTGAAACAAATAGTGTTTTTCTTAGTTAAATGCTGCTTCTGGTAAGAACATATCAAACCAGTTCAGATTTTGTTCTCTGCTTGTGTAGTTAGATAATCTCCAAATATACAAAAGAAAAATAGGCCTACAAAGGCTGCTGTCTTAACACACCTAGGGAACACTTGCATCAAGCAGAAAGCAGCTGCAGAGTAAATTTTATTGGGTTTAGTAAAAGTGCTACATCATTAATTATTTTGAATAGATGAGTAAGTTTTAAGGTTCAAATTTTGCTTCTGAGTCTTCGCCCTAGAAACCATTTTCATATTTTACAACTGAATAGGTCACTGAAATCCAAGATTGGAGTGCGTCAAGTCCACATAGCGCAGCATATGTTCTTTGGGACAATGGTGCTAAAAACCTTTACAGAGTTGGCTTTGAGGGCATGGTAAGTATAAAAGAATACAAAGGGTAAAATGCATGACGGGGGAAGGGCAGTAAGAATAACTTATGCTTTATGGTCCTGCTTTTGTAATATGCTTTGTCAATTTGCATGCTAGAAGTGAGCTCATTGTGAATCCAGCTGTAAGCGTCATGCATATGTATTAGTAAGAAAGTCTGATCTGGGAATTTATTGAATGTGAATAACTACAAGTTAAGAGCTGCTTTCTCTGTAGCAAATATTTGCATCACACACACTTATCTTTCTGTGCTACTGTTGTGTTTAAATTAAAATTAAGAAAAGAAGGGCGAGCATAGTTACAAACTTTTTAAAAAACCCTATTCTTCAACTCCTGAACTCTTCAGTTGATTTTTTGGTGTGATTGCTGCAAGATTTGCAGTTTTTAAATTACTGTCAACACTCAGAATGCTATTGAGAGCAATTTTCTTTTTGCAGATGGAAGGGTGTTGAATTAAATTACAACCTTAATTTGCTTTAGCACTAAATTTTTCTGTTTCTTTTTGAAGCTTCTCCAGCAACTTCTTCAGCTTTAGAGAGAAAATGGGTCAGACTCTAGCCTAAGAGCCTTCTGTTGGTGGGTTTTCTTATCCTAATGTGGGTCAAGGAAAGGTTACTTTGATTATCAACTGCTTAAAACATCTTAATTAGCATTTTCTCTGCATGATTTTTGTTTGATTATGCAGAGGAAATCCATGTTAACTTAACATTGAAGTGTCATCTTGTCAGATGTGTAACAGTAATAAAATGTTAAACAATGACCAGTTACTTGTTTCAATGTAAACTATTTGGCCTTATAGTGTCACTTAAAGTTTATTTTTATACTTAAAATGAAAATAAATACCACTTTTCTGGTAAATATATATTTTAGTGTTACATTTAAAAAGAGTAAGCTTACTTAGTACAGGTCAGCTTTTCTGATTCATTGAGATGCTAGGGGTAAAATATGAGTCAGTATTAAATTATGTGCTTTGTGGTGTCCCCCAGTTCTAAAGAAAATTCCTTATGTACTGGCAAAAATTAATGTATGTTGTACTTTGTAGTATGACGTTAAATCAGTGTTTGATATCTTCCCTCTTGTGATACATGGAAAAGTAACAGTTACAAAATCTAGATAGAATGAGATAGAGATCAGCTGATTTTTTTGTTGTTGTGGTTGTTATGACTTCAGTTGCTATGTTAAAATTTTTGGACTACATGGTAAAAGTGCTGTGGAATCATTGAAGATTCCTTCTTGCCTCAGGAAAAAATATATTTAAGATAAGTTATATCCTGTTTTGAAATAGTTATTCTTTTAATAAAAAAAAAAAAATTAAATCAATTACATTCTGTTTCCAAATTTTTGCTATTTCTGAAAGTGTTAAATATCTCTAGAAAACTTCATTAAGTACTGCAACTGTAAATTTGAAGGAGTGACAGTGACCCTTCACACAAGTTTTGTAGAAATAGAAAGATTTGGTCAGTCAGTTAAAAAAAAAGCCCGTTAAAACTGTGTGAGACTACGTATATACATGTTATATTTAGGATAATATAGAAAAAAATATGTACATGTAGATGTACAGAAAGGATAATTAGAGGCTGTGTAAGTAGTGCTTAACTACTTGTAATCCATTCCTACACTAATTTTATGTTTGATGTTTTCATCAAATGCAATTTTCACTTCAGACAGAATGGATTCTTGGATGTCTGTGAGAGTCATTTAAGTGTAATGCTTAATTTTATAACTGATTAATAATTTGCTAAGTGTACAATTCATTGTTATTATTTACTACTGTTTATGTGCTGTTATGTAAAGCTGAGACTGTCAGAAAGTTCACATAAAGTTGGGGCAAACTTGTTTTGTTACTTGGAAATTGGTTTAAAAGGTCCAGAGAATGTGGAATCAGCAATACTCAAGAGTGTGTGCCCATGTAAATACAGCTGGGAAGAGACCCTGACTTGCAAATGGATAACACTTGACTCACGCTAATAGAGCTGATTAAAGAAACACAGCTCATTACTGTAAACCAGTGTTCTGGTTTGATGGCTGATAGGCTGCATCTGGTCCTCAAAATTAATCTCTCTGGCCTGCCAGCTTTGGAGAGATCAGGTTTGGCTGGTGGGGTAGCAGGTGCTGGCTGAAAACATGCATTTATTTCTGGTCAGATACTTGGAGGCTTTATTTCTGTTTGCTGTGTTTACCTATGAAGTGGCTGAGAAGTGTGTCTTGCCTTTTTTTTTTTTTTTTTTTTTCTTTCTTTCTGTGAAATCTGACATTTAAATCTGTCGGGACTTTGTGTTGCCACAGGCCACAAATTCCCATATTGAAATCTGTGTTTATGATGCTGTTAGGTCAGATAAAATGTTTGCTATGTCCTTAGTAAGAATGAACTACAGTTGACTAATCTGGTTCGTTACACTATTCACATTTCTTACCTATATGTATTGAGAGTTGTGAGCCAACCTGCTTTAGAAGTATGTGAACATATCCTTTTGCAATGAAGAGAGGTCATATGGAATTCAAAAGAAAAGGGAAGATTGTCGTTTTGCTTTTGGGGCTTATGTCTCGATTTTACTTCTTTGTATTACATGAGCTGAGGATGTAAAGCTGCTAACTTCCATTGGTTTTCAGTGGAAAATCGTTCCATCTGCAGGAGTGTCCTAAATCAATTTCATTATTTAGGAATCAGTTTCTTTCAGAATTTAGTTGCTTTATATCAGTTGCCTTTTTTTTGCTGCGATTAGCCTCTCCTTGTTTCTTGTTATGGAGGATTGTGCTTTCATCTGCATAGCCTCTGAAAGGCGTATCTGTAGTTATCATCCATCATTCTCACAGTAATCTGTAAGCCATCTGTGTTGGTGTTCTTTTTTCCACAAATTCCAAATAGGAAGCATGCACAGATATACGAGACATTGTATATGAGTGTTACAAAATATCCAGAAATACACCTTCCACTATTTAAAACTATCAGATCTAGAATGTCAGTCAGATCTTCAGTTCTCTGGTCATTTGTCTTGTCACCACAACAAGAATTTTCGTTATTTTCTTGGTTTAGTGTCCTTCTGTTTCTTCTACGTGCTGACCAAATTGTTTTAAAAAACAAAACCAAGAATTTTTGCCCACCTTTACGCAAGCAGCAGGTGTTTTTTAATACATTACTTGCGGTATAAGTTAGATGTCAGTAAGAAAATTAGGTGGTCAGTTGTTTTTGACTCAAGAGAGGAAGGAGATATTTATGTTTACTGTGTGCATTTATTTGCATTTGTCAGCAGACTTTGTTTTGCTTCTTTTTGATGTAGTCACATTTCTCCTATAGTCTCAACCAAGTCAAGTTTTTCATCTTTCTGTGTTGTGAAGAAAAATGTTTCCATTAAGCGGAAATGTATCTACTGATCGTTTTCCAATTTTATTTATAGTATTAGTTGACAAGGAAGACTGTATCTTCCTTTAAAAAAAAAGTTATACATGCAAAGCTTTTATAAATGCCTATAATAAATAGCAAGGTTATAAACTATTCACTCAGAATTTGCCTGAAATCTGGTTTCCTCTGTAAAACTGGTATTATTGTTTCTGTGCCTCACACTTCTTTGTCATTTCAGTCACTTTTTCTACCATCTTCTACTTTCTCCTTTTATTGCTTCACTTTTCTCAGCTTCTTGAAACTGAGAAGGATTTGAGTTAATGAAATTTGAAATATGGCATTTCTTCTAAACTTTTAGCTAAAACATATGGATTTTATCCAGTCTCTTGTTGCCTTAATCTGGTGACAAAGCAGCATGCACTGAACTTTTTCCACTTGCCTCCTAAGGGCTAATTTCCTTGCTGAAAGCTGTTGTGAGTTTGAAGACTTAAAGTGACCTTTACTGTGTGTATTCATTACTACCTTGAACAACTGCAGCTGTGGCACTATTACTGCTGGTGTATCTGTAAGATCAGTATTAATTTCTCCCCTGATATTTGCTGCTGATGTTAGATGCTGCATCAGTGCATCTGGATCAAACATTCCTCTTTTTCTTAGCAGCACACCTAGTTTTCTTATCAAGTCTGTAGACCCTCCCTCTGTGGTTTTGACAGATGGAATCCCATATTGATTGGAATAACTTAATAGTTATTTCTGTAGTCAGCTGTTCCTTCAGCTTTGTTTTCCTCCTCAAGGTCAGGGAAAATGGTGCTTTTACACCATCTGCCAGCACTGCTGACCTTGCTCTACATTTTGTCATTCTCTGAAGTTTTATGAAGATGAAATTGCTGCTGTTTATTTCCATTCGTATAATTGGATGGTGTGTCAAAGTAAAGTGTTACATTTACTGTGTTTCCCATTTGACTGAGCGAGTTGTGATCTCTATGTAATACAGTCACATACTGCTGGAATGCAGATTTTTAGGAAGTTAAAGTGTGGATGCTAGAAGACCAAAGTTCTCCGTTGTAGGCAAAAACCATTACTACCTATTGCTCACGTGCATCAGCTGTTACTACCAACATACAAGTTGCTGTGCAATGTGTGGTTCCCATGTTGTTCCTTGAGTACTCACTGATTGCCTGCTTAACTGAGCTTTCCATCTCTAATTGAACACAAATTCTACAAAATTTGTAGCTTAATTTTCTGTTTCCTGAAAGAATCCTACTTGGGGTTTATCAAACGATTTCTCCATCAAGTCATTGTAGAAAAGTTGATTTGTTCATGTCCACCATGTATTAACATTACACCCTCACAGTTGTTACTTCTTTTTCTGGTGGTGTCACCGTGAGTCTAAAACTTGTATTCTAACTTCCCTTGTTTTGGTACTTTTCCTTTTGCACTCGCACGTCTCATCTCCAAACAATCTGCTATTTTGATTGATTTTGAAGTCTCAGGGTGACTCATATAACTTGTAGAAATCCCGGTGGGGTTCTCTGAAGTTCAAAGCCTGGTGCATCCAGGCTCCATCCATGTGTGTTTTTGCTCTGTGTGCACTAGGGGGGTCTCTTCCCATACACTCATCAGAGTAGGATGACCAAAAGCTTACCAACATCCCTGATTTTTTACTTCTACTGCTTGAGCAGGTGAAAACTTATTTTCCTTTTCTAAGAAGTATAACAGCCAAGTGCTAGAAGGAAAACTGTAGTTGCTGGGTAGCTTTTGTGGCACTGAAATACAACTAAGTACAGTTTTCTGTCTTAAAACTCCAGAATCTTGTTTGGGTTTGGTTATATTTTAAGGCATATGCAGGCCTTTATCATGTTGACAGTACTGTTCTTAGTGGTGCTGTTTGCCAAATTGCTGAAGGAACTCTGCTTATATACAGTATGTAAGTTTGTTTCGTACTATCTTAATATCTGTCAGTGTCTTATCTTTCTGTGTGTTTTGGGTCCTCCCATTTTTTTGTTGAAGGCTTCTGGGGAAAAAAGAAAAAGGCATGTTCCCTTACTTTTCTGCAATAGTTAGATCAGACTCTTGATTTATTCTTTAGCAATATAACATTGACTACATCATGTAAGTGAAAGGAAGACAGTTGTGAAGCTGAGGTTGGACACTAAGCTACCACTTAGTTTTTTCAACCAAGCATATCATTATACTCCAGAAATAAACAGCGTTCAGGGCACAGTAAAGGCAGGGTAAAATACAAGTGCAGGTTTCTGGGTTTGGTTTTTTCTATAAAATTTAAGATACCATAACAGGCTTCCTAGTAATGTCAGCTGCAAAATAGTAATTAGCCTTTTAATGAACGTTTTGTTTCTTCTGCTGGGTTTTAGCCATCAGTCTGCTCAGTGTATTAACACTTCCTGTAACACAAGCGATCTTTCAGCCTGGTTTTGCCTGGCAGGGAGGAGAAATTTTGGACCCTCCTGCACTCTATTCTTAGTGTTCTGAAGAGTGTGACAGCAGCTCTTGCATGTGCACCCCTCCTTGTCTCCTTCACAGACAGCTGGTTGTTGCCTGGCACGGAGGGCTTGTATTCAGTGGGTGAGACTCAGTGCTCCCGGGCACGTTCAGTCTCCCTCGTTCCGGGGAATGAATGAGTTTGCCATCTGGGATGGTCAGTGCAGCCCTTTTGTCTGCGTCCGAGCTAAACCCAGCACCTGCCCACCGGGTGGCAGCATCCTGTCGCAGGCCTTCTGCTGCCGTGCTGAGCAAGCTCTTTCTCTGGTTTCTCAGGGGATTTACAGAGCGGCTAAATCTCATTGTTTTCCTCTGGCTCTCTTCATTGCTTTTCCAAAGTGGTAGTACGTTCTTCATAGATCAGTACATACACTGAGTTTTGTATTGTTTCTGGCTACTTAACAGTTGCCAAAGGTGATATTGTGCTCATCAGAGCCTTGATGATTTGGAAGACTTCAGAGTTTTAATTTTAATCCTTTTGCCTGAGGACAGTCTGTCAATAAATCTTGGGCATGGGTAAAAAAATTGTTGAAGTATTTATTTAGTTATGGTTAATGATATCATTACCACCACCTGCCCCCTACTTCCTCCCCTATGCCATAGAATATTGTGACACAGTTTGCATTTTCCAATCTCCTTCCCAACTGCCTGTGCACACCAAAATGTCCTTTGTTTAGTGCGAATTGTTTCACAGGGAACAATGGTAGATGGTAGCCATTTGGAGTTAAGCATTACACAGGGAAAAAACCTAAAGGACAGGAGAATTACAGAAAATCCTCTGGCTTTATGGATAGGAGTTGGTTACCACACTTGAAATGTCTCTTTCTCATAATATGAAGCAGTTTTATGAAGCATGACCTTTAGAACTTTTCTCTTTAAAAGAACATGTTTAGCTCAGTGTAGTGTTTTGTTGGCTTTTTGGAAGTAATAGCCTTCTGCATATTCTTAATTGAAAAGTTTTCATTTTATAGAATCTGAGTGACAAGTTTACTTCAAGTTAAACAGGGATCTGTCAAAAAGTGTTAGGAAGAGTAGGCAGCACTGGCAGGCATTAAATGATATTTCCTTGCTTGCATTCACAGAATTCTTTTTTAAAAGGAAAAATAACTTAATAGAACAATGCAAAGGTGCTTTGTGTTAATTCCTGTCTTTGAACTAAAAATTTCTCATCTTTATAGCCTCTTATATTTGTAAAGGATGTTAAAGTCTTGAGAATGTCAAGGCTGATAGATTGGAAAGTATTTGAGATTGTGTGCATCATGGGACGTGTTTTTTGTACACATAATTTTCAGTCTTTCTTAATTAAATATTTCAGTTCTAGTTTCACTGACCTGGAGACTCGGTCACTGAGGACTAAAGTTGTCTCAATCTCTCTCTGTAGTCTGACCTGAAATGTGTTCAAGATGCAAAAGGAGGCTCTTTCTACAGAGACCATTGTCCTGTGTTAGGTAAGTTGAAGGTGAAGTAAATTCATGTTGATTTGTATTAATTATACTCACTCTGGATTTCCCTTTCCTTTTTAAATGTCATCTAAAAAGACTGTCCTTACTAGTGAAATGTAAATAGTAACATTTTTAAGCACTTATGATAAATTGTCATGCTTCTTTAAATTGTGTTTGATACCAGTGTGCCAAGGGGATGGCAAGGGAGCTTTTAAGTGTTCATTAAGTTATAAATTGTGTTGCGTGTCCTGTGCACTGTATTTCTGAAAAGCCAAATGTAGGTGTGCATTCTTACAAAACTGGCTTAAATAATGAGAGATCTAATAAAATTCCTTGCACAAATGCTTGAGGTATGACCAACGAGCACTTTTGTTTATTGACACCAGAGCTTTTATGTATCCAGATGTCTAACACGATGTGATAACTTTTAAGATCCCAGTTAGAGCCCATAGTGGAGCTTGTCATAAATATTTAGCATTTGCCTGTGTCACTGCTATTTGCCTTGAAAATTCAACAAAAACCACACAGTTCCATTGCCAGAGGTTCAGAAGTTTTTTTATCTGTTGGCCACTACAGTTGCAGAGACATTGGTGTGGAGTCACCATCCCAGGAAGTATTGAAAAACACGTGGATAGGGTACTTGGAACATGGTTCAGTGGTGAACATGGTGGTCGTGCTAGTTTTGTGGTTGGACTTGAAAATCTCAAAGGTCTTTCCCAACCTTAACAATTCTGTGAGTCTCAGAAATTAATGTCTGTTCTTTAAATTGCCTGGAAAGTTTGTATGGTGATGTAAACTTTTTTTTCCTTACTCCCTTTCAGGTGAGCAAAATGGTAACAGAAACCCTGGTGGGCTGCAAATAGGTGACCTTGTAAACATTGACCTCGACTTGGAAATTGTACAGTCTTTGCAGCATGGTCATGGAGGATGGACTGATGGCATGTTTGAAACTTTAACAACAACCGGAACAGTTTGTGGCATTGATGAGGACCATGACATTGTAGTACAATATCCAAGTGGTAACAGGTTTGTTATGTAGCCTTCATCGTTGCTTGTCACAAACTTCCCTTGCTTTCAGTGGTTGTGATGACTTGGTGCCTGAAGCTTTCTCATCTCCTTTTGTGTCTGTTAGGATTTCCTTCTAGATGTGTAATGAGAACTTAACTTTGAGGATGCTTTAGTGGGAAAAGGAAGTTATTATGTTCTGGAATATCTTATTAGCAAAATGTAGTGTTTTAAGCAGTAACTTCTTTTTTAATTAGAAACTATCTATCCCGTGGTTTCAAGAGGAAAGGTAATAGCAATTGTTTGTGGATTTCCAGGAAAATAGGTTAAGAGGACAGGTAACAAACTAAAGTAGTCACCTTGGCATGATCCTTATCTAGCCTTTTATTATTCAAAGGAATGTTAGTTTATGTAAATATAGACCAAGAATAGGAAGTATTCAGGAAGGCAAAACCACTCCCTGCAAGCAGTTTAGGTTTGAATTTTGCTTACCTGCATCCACCTAACGAGATTCAAAGCCAGCTGTACAGTGGGGTTTGAATCTGATAGAGCCACATGGTTTTTTGTTCTTTTGCACTCAAGTATTGGGCTTATCTTTAAAAAGTAGCTGGTGAGTGGATTATAATTTCAGTTGTATATGGAGATTGACCTGTTCAGTATGTCCAGAAAAAATTAACAGTACATTGTTCATTTTTGTTAATATTGCAAAGTAATGCAGAACAGCTGTTTTCTGAGCTAAAGGGATGCAAGTGGTAAGTGGTTTTTCTTCTGGCAGTCATGTCAGCAGAGTGAGTGACAGGAGCTGTTCTGTTTCGTGGTCTCCTTCCTGACTAAACAGCCAAATGCCTCTAAATCAGTAAAATTTATAGTACCAATAGGAGAGTTTGAAAATTGAAGTATATCTGGGACATCCATTTAGTTGAAAAGTATTGTTATAACTTAATGTTCATCTTTTGACCAGGGGCCAAAACTCTATGTTCTTCTCATGTTGTTTCCTGACAGTTTAGTCCTTTGTGAGACAACTTGGATCTGCTACTTTTCAACCAGTTCCTATGCCTGGAAAAATAAATCAACTGTATAGCTACTTTCAGGACTTTTGCTGTCAGCTTGCTACCCCTTAGGCAGGATATTAATTGCCTTTAGAAATGTATATCTCTGAAGATTATCCTTGAAATTAATTAATGAGCCAGAATTAATGAGCCACAGGCAAGTTTATGGACAAAGAATGGATAACAACAAATACAGTATCCATAGTATCCAGTCACAGAAAGTTTGTAGGCATACGAACAGAAACATATGCAACAGATAATTTTTTTGTGTGTTTAACGTCTACTTTAAATGATTCATTGTTTAGGTGGACATTCAATCCAGCTGTTCTCACCAAGGCCAATGTTGTCCGAAGTGGAGATGCTGCTCAAGGTGCAGAAGGAGGTACCTCTCAATTCCAAGTGGGTGACCTTGTTCAAGTATGTTACGACCTGGAGCGAATCAAGCTTCTCCAGAGAGGTCACGGAGAGTGGGCTGAGGCAATGCTTCCGGTGAGTAGCTGTGTATTTGCATTCATAAAATGGTAAAGCTTGTACAGTGTTTCTAGTTATTATTGGTAATATACCTGGAGGCTGTGGGAGTCTAAAAGGGATTTCTTTTAAGTTTTCATCAAACGCAGATTGCTCAGGTGTAGCCATCTGCTTAGCCTAATGAAACCCATCTCAAGGTAGTAGTGATTGTACTGTTAAACAATGGACTTCATAAAATTTATATAATATTAAAAATAAAATATTTAGAAATCTGAATGTTTTATTTGCATTTGATGTTTTCTTTAATTCAGACTTTAGGTAAAGTTGGTCGGGTTCAGCAGATCTATTCAGACAGTGACTTAAAGGTAGAGGTTTGTGGGACATCTTGGACCTATAATCCAGCAGCTGTCTCAAAGGTGGCATCAGCAGGATCTGCTATAAGTAATGCATCTGGTGGTAAGTTTGAAGAATAACAAGTAATATATGTATGGCAAGAAATTGTGTTAATTAAAAAATAGTTTTAGGTATTAGTGCATTGTTTGTATGCAAGGTTAATAATAGACTTGGAGTTTAGCTAGTTGAAGTTGTACTTGAGAAAGATAGGGAAAAAGCTTGTAGTCAATATGGAGATGTTGTTACATTGATCAGAGGCTTATGTTTGGTCACAGTGCAGGTGTGTGTTTGGAGGCCCACTCTAAGAACTTGAAAAGAGTTGGAAGGGACATTAGATTGAAATAGAGACTAAGGCATAGAGAGTGTGTCATTGGCAGTAATAAGCAGCCTCCTTGTTTAATAGGTAGTTTAAGATAGCAGGCACAGGCGAGGGATCTGTCGCAGGTGGTTATTTATTATAACACAGGATATTTATTTCTTTAAAATTTCTCTCTTAAAATTTAGTCAGACATCCTCTGACTATTTACAGTGGGGTTTTTTGGTGTCTATGTAATGACACTTCAGTTTTGTTGAATATGCTGTCATTCATATAATAACAAAGCAGAAAGATTGTCCAATGTGTTTTATGTTCTGTTGGCAGTTTCACAGATCAATTGAAACTAGAATTTTTCCTTTTTTTCCGTCATAGCTAGTTGTTCTTTCCTTTTTGCATATTTGCCTTAATGCCAACAAAACTTTCTACATAGTTTTCTAGATTTTTTTCCTAAGGAGGCATAGATGCAGTGAGTTTTCTCAATAAAGAACCAAGTACAGTGGCCATAAAACTATCTAGAAGAGTAATACAACTTAGTGTTTCAAATCACAGAGGATAAGCTGTATCTGATGTTAGAAAGTCTGTTGTAGCAATATATAACTTGTCCCCACCCTTTTGTATTTTGTGAAGGAAAAGCTATTTGTGGTTCAATCATCTTTGTTTTGAAGTGTCTGATGTGGCAGTGTTCACTATCTAAAGGGTACTGGGGTACAGCTCTTATTTTAAACTCAATAATTTTACAGCTGCCATTTTATGGTAGTTTGTGTACATGGCCTTAGAAACATGACAAATGTAGCTGGGTTTTTTTCTGTTCTTGTGTAATTAGAATTGTAATCTTAGTTGTCCTTTGTTTAACAATTACAGAGAGATTGTCCCAGCTATTGAAAAAATTATTTGAAACCCAAGAATCTGGAGATCTCAATGAAGAATTGGTTAAAGCTGCTGCCAATGGAGATGTTGCTAAAGTGGAAGACTTGCTAAAGAGGCCAGATGTAGATGTGAGTGTTCTGTTTTGGGAGTACTCCCTGCTTACTCTAGTACTAAAGGAAGTGCAGCTGTCTTGAATACTCCTTGCCAGCTGGTAGTGTGCCTTCTTAGAAGTAGTACAGCTAGTTACAGTGTCTCTTCTCCCATTTGTTGTCCTATGAAATGTGTGTGGGCTGTGTGAACAAAGAGCTGTACATACTTTCTTGCTGGACAGATTTTGTATTCTTTTGTCTGCCATGAATTAAAATACTTTTCAACCTCTGGTGCCAGAGTTGTTGCAGAGAACTAGACATTCACAATTACTGAAGGGTCTTCAAATTCTTCTTTTTCAATGGGGATAGAAGGAAGGAGGGTAGATTTTTCAGGATATTTTGTTGTTGCGAGTTTGTTTTCTTTTATTAACTCATGAGATAGATCATCTAATTTGTTCTGTCAGATTCCTTTTACCAACTTGTCTAATCACCTAAAGTCTAAAAAAAATTCTTAGTAATTATAGGAGTTCGTTTAGGGAACATGTTTTAAAGTTACAATCTTTCTCACTACAATAGTAGTAATGCTTGCACTTAAGAGTCTGAAGTTCTTTGGGTTTGAGCACTGATTTTTAGCTTAAGATTTTACAAAACATGGCTTTTTGTTCAGACTCTCTCCTGGTGTTGCCATAAATTTGGCAAGGAAGTTACATGTACCATAGAGCAGAGGATGAGTGTAAATCCGAGACTTGTTCTCAAAAATCTTGCCCTTACACGAGTCATTCAAAGATGGACGTTTTTAATTCAAGTATCACTAATGTCTTAATGTTTGTTATAAATCCATTTCTTCCTCTTTCCGTCAATCTAGCTAGTACTATAGAAATGAAATACAGAAGACCTAGGAGATCTGTATATGCTAGGAAGACATCTTAAAATTGTTCTTTTTATTCTGTGTTATGTGTGCTTTTGCTTTAAGTTCTCTACTGCTAAACAGCCTCACAGGTACGTGTGTGTGTGTCTTGCAACTCACCTGCAAGTGTTGGCATTCCAGGTGAACGGGCAATGTGCTGGACACACAGCTATGCAAGCTGCAAGCCAGAATGGCCATGTCGACATTCTGAAGTTGCTTCTGAAACAGAATGTGGATGTAGAAGCAGAGGTAACCTAAAAATTTCAAAATACACTTTGTATGTCCTTAAACTTTGTTACATGCATGACAATTCTACTTGACTTGCCTTCTTTTTAAATGTCAGAGAGTGTGAAAAACTGCTTTTATTACTGTGATTGTGTACCTAAATTAGACTCCTGTTAACAGTATTATAAAGGGTCAATATCTAATTCTTTAGCACTTCTTATTAAATGAAATATAATAACTAACATAATAGAGCCACGTAAGCCAGTATGTGATGAAGCCCCTTCTTTCTTTCCCTTGGTTTCATTTGAACGGTAGAATGCAATGGGAACTCTGCCTGTAGCATTGAGGGGAAAAAGATGTTGTCAGATGCTGCATCTCAAACTTCAGATGCTTGCCATGCTTCTTAGACAAAGTTCAGTTGCGAAAACTTTCAATTCTTAACTAAAGCAAGTTTAAGCAGAAAGTAATAGCAGTATCTTTGGGTAGAATCTCCTAGTTCTGCTTCCAGTTTTTCAGTGCCTTTTTTTTTAACTTCACTGAGAACTGAAGGGTTTCTCTTGTTTAGGTCTTTCAGAATAATTGTTTGTGAGAATTATCTATCAGCATACTGTGATATTTGTATTTTGAATTGATTTTTACACAGAATCCACTGATAATACAAGCATTTCTCATTTTGTGAGGCACAAAAAGGATCTGTCAAATTTGATTTATTATGAATAAAAACTGAAGCCTAACAGAATGCTGAGAAGTTAATTGTAAACTGAGTTGTTGTTTGCATAATAGAAAAATAAGTTTGCATGCTTGGGCATCTAGCGTTATATTGTATTTGATATACAGAAGCTATAGAATGTTAAAATGTTAATGAAGCAATGTAGTTCTTGGAACTAAAATTATATTTATGGATACACCATTAATTTATAAAGATTTCCTGCTAGATTCTAAGGGTGGCTTAGATTGATGCAATACGTACTAGCTGTGGTCTGATTTCTGTGAAGTAACTTCATTTTAGAAGTAGTGCTTTCACTGCAGTACAAAGCATATACTGTTAAAATTAGACTAAACTGCTTTTCATCTGTACTGTGGTGTTCAGAGCTGCCATGGTAATCAAGTGGTGGACTGAAGGAAGGGTTAGAAGAATTAAAGAGGTAGGTGGAAGCACTACTTAAACAGCTTGAAGGCAATACACCTGGTAATCTGCTAGCACTAGAATTGTGAAGAGTTTTATGTTTGCTCAGGCTTCAGAAGCACCATCACACTAGCATAAAAAATTGACAGGGATTTTATTTGACTTTTAAAGCCGTCTTCACATAACTGTTCTTAAGTGATGATGGTATTCCCACTTAATTATATAATTGCCTTGGTTATAATATTAATAATTTTCATAATATTGTTAGATTAGTAGTTACCTTTTTCATGCTTTAAGTGTAAGCTGTTTATAAATATTTGTGTGTATATATATATATAAAAATACGTTTATAAGCATAATTGTTTATAAAATGCAAAGATCCAACAGAGCCATCCCATTAAGCAGATAGCAAAAATTTTGTCCATTTACTTCACTGTTATGGTCTGTGGCATGGAAGCAATGGATAAAAATCTTTACTTTCCTTGGTTTATAGCTAAGTTGGAGTCACACTGCAGAGTATATATGTTCATGATGACATTTTCTGGGACTACCCTTATTGTTGTCTCCGGTGTTTTTCTCTGATGTCTTAATGTAGAGTACAAGTGCCCTCTGTTTAGTCAGAGAACAGTTGGTTATTAACGTAGCTCAAAAAGCGTGATATAGATGCTGCATAGTAAAAATATGTAACCTTCTAGGCTGCAGACATTAATGGTTGTCAGTTATTACATTAACAGTACTGACAATATTATACTGTTGGCGTGTATAGAAATGTAGTGCTTTAATATTTAGATTTATATAAATGTAAGTCTTAAGGACAGATGACTTACTAGTTGCTAGCTTTTTCTAGATGAATTATTGCTGTTGGGTAGGATTTAGTTCCTGAGATTATTTGTTTTGATGCTGAGCTTAAAAAAAGGCCTGCATGATCTTGGACCTCTGCTCATTAAAGTAGGAATTCTATACATTAAGACTTAATAAAATCAGGTGGTTGTGTCTCAAAATTGAAATATGTTAAAACTAAAACACTCAGTAATTATATGGGGTTTCATCCATAAATATCTTGGTGTGCTTTTCAGACTGCAAATTTGAAAAGACAAATTGCCTCTGTGAAACCCTGTGCTCTGTAAATACAAGTCTTGTAGCAGTTCAGGACTACTGGCTCACTCTTGATAAGGTTTGCCTCATAAGGATCCTTATAACCAGATGAAAAATCTAGAGAAGGTCCCCTTTCTGATCCCTTCCCCTTCCAAATGGGCAAGCTTTGGCTTCTTTTGACTGTTTGTTCGTGTTAGATGAGCCTGAGAAGGAATCTTGTGATCTGAGAAGGCAACTTGGTAGCATGAGTTAATTTGGAAGGAATAAAAATATCTTTTCAAAAGCTGTTGAAACTGCTGTTTAGTGCCCTGACCATCTTGCAAACCACGTCCATATTTTCAAAAAGGTACATTTGATAATTAGGGGATCACTCTTCTTCCACCATTTTAAATGCTGTAACTACTCTTGTGCAAATACGGTTTATGCAAAGAGCTTTTAATTTTTGCATTGGTGTAAAATGTGTTAGAAATGTGTTAAATATAATAAAAAGTACTTTTGAAAGATGTTGCTGAAGAAGCAAATTGATGAGAAAAAAGCTAACTCAAGAGAGGCAGTGAGCCCTGGATCAGTCATGATATTATTTTACAATTTTCATTGTTTCTGTTTTCAAAATTGAGTCCTACAAATACATGGTTATATTAAACTATGCACAAATACTCAGTTAGAAGCTAGCTTATGGAAGTTACTTCATCATGTATAACTTCCCATTTTACTGCTATCTCTTGTATACTGTATTTAATGCTGAAATGACTTGATTGATATTTTAAACTGTTTCATGTTATACAGTCAAATTTTATGAATGTTAAAATAGCCTAAACTGACAAATTTGACTTTCACATTTTAATTCTCAATTTGAGTGAAACTGAAACAAACTGAACCAGAGTTTTAACAGTGTGAATCATCAACACAATCAGAACTTCTAGTTAATGTCAGCATCAGTCACAAATTTTCTTTGGAAAAGGTTTATTAAGTAAAAAACCAAGACACATAATAAATCCTAATAAGTACTAACGTAATTGCATGAACAAGGAAATACTCATGTCTGGCACTATGGTTTGGAATCTGTAATACTTCCCAGGTTACAGGAAGAACTGCCCTGGGATAGTAAATGTAATACTGTTTGGGTATTGGATTTTGTTTGTGGGTTTTTTGGTTGTTTTGTTTTGGGTTTTTTCTTGACAGTGGTTGTTTTGTAGTAGAAAACCAAATTAATCCAGTTGAATTTGATGAACACATCACACAGAGGTTCAGGGCAATAGTTGTATATGCTGTACAATATCATATGTTGTAGAATATGTGTGTTTATATATGAACTGATTCTTCATCCTCTATTGCTGCATGAGCATTGCAATTTGAGCAATTATTTATTTAAATATTTTAATGGTGTGGTAGTCTAATTTTTCTTATTACATCAAATATGGGCAGTTGGTTGAAATTAATCTTCTTGTTGAAATGCAAAGGAAATGTGAAATATACTAGGTTAAATGAATGTTTCCACTTTAGGACAAGGATGGAGACAGGGCTGTCCATCATGCAGCCTTTGGTGATGAGGGTGCTGTGATTGAGGTTTTGCACCGAGGCAGCGCAGATTTGAATGCTCGGAACAAGCGCAGGCAGACTCCACTCCATATTGCTGTCAACAAAGGTCATCTGCAAGTTGTCAAGACTTTACTAGACTTTGGCTGCCACCCCAGTCTCCAGGTAAAGTAAATTTTAATGTAGGGTCACTTTTCAGCTACTCAATTGTATGATTTGCTGCACGTAGGTGATAGAAAAATTATGGAAAATGGAATTGAAAGGAACAGGCATTGTAAAGTTGTCTGTCTCAACCCTTACCCCCACCATGTGATCAACTGTAACAAAAATGCTATTAAGTCTGTTTGTTTTCTTGACATCTGGTTTATTCTAGACAATTGGTACTAATTGGCATTTTCAAATTGTTAACTTTCCTTCCAGATTAATTACTCCTGTATTGAACCCATGACTCTGTGCTCCTTCTGCAAGCTACAGTTTAGCAGGCTGATGATACTGTGGAATGTTTTGTGGAAAGAAACCTTTTTTCTCCCCCGGAATTGATCTGTCATTGATAGAACTATTTAGTCGGATTCACTTTCAAATGTTCAGACTTTTATCTAGAGAGCCCTCATGCATAGGATCTCAAGTACCATAATTTCATTGAGAATTTCATCTGTATCGAAGGTGATGGAAGCAGTAGCATAAGTGCAATGTCCTGTTTAGAAGGTAGAGTGGAAATGTGCTATCAGATAAGCAGATATCCACACTACTGGGTGCAGCTGCATAAACTGCATTAGTAAAACAAATGAGAATGGCTAAGTTTGAAGAGATTTGCATCAGAAAAAGCTGTAGTGGCCTGGGCAAATCAAGATATGCACTAATAAAACATTGCCTCCTTGTTTTGCCATGTCAGTAATCAGATTTTTTTGAAGCTGTATGTCCACATAAAAGAAGATGAGCAAAAACTTTTTTGAAAACAGTGAGCATAGAAAGAGATAAATAAATAATCACTACCTGACTCTTAAGGTACTGTCTTGATCTTGCTGAGGTTGAGCTGTTATGTGCATCCAGACCCTGTTTTAGTATTTGTTGACAGTAGATATAATAAGGAATCTGATGTACTGAGACCAGTAAAGGATGACTGTAAGTCACACAGGAGCATACGGGTAGCCAAAGTGGATTTGCCTGAGTTTAAATTACAGAATTTTGTTTCAGTTGAAAAAGTCGGTAGAATGGTGCTATGATGCTCCATCTGGAAATTATAATTGCTATTGAAAAGAATGAACTTTCAGATTCAGCATGTGTGCTGAGGAACTGCGATGTGCAAATGTGAGTAGGTGATTGATTTGGTCAATGAGAGCACAGGGGAGTAAGACTGAGGCATGACTGGAATTTAACTGGCCTGCACTGTACTACTGCAGCCACTTCACTGCATAAACAGAAACATATGTTAGTTTGTAAACAGGAAATTCAGGAAATATGATCAATTAAACCAAATAAAAGCCATATGATTTAGTTCTGGCAAATTGGTTCACACTGGTTCAAGTGTTTCCATATTCTAGCACTTCTTGTTTGGCAAGTTTTGATTCTCACTGTGGAGATCTGTTTTCGTACTAGTGCATTGCTAAAATGTTCAGTTTCTGTGTTAGTCAGCTTGCAGTTGAGTCAGTGTTGGTGACAAAAGGCTTCCTGACTTATATGGTGCAAGAATTTTACTGAAAGCATAAATCTAGAGATTTTGCCTATGTAACTGCAAATAAGCTTAAATGGTTGTGTTTTCTTGCTGTTAGTCTAGGGCATTCCTCTTCAGTCCAGCCATTTGAGTCCTTGAATAAGTAATGTACAAAATGCATCTAGGAGTAAAAAGTATTTTTTCCTTATTTGGCATATTTGAAAAATAAAATAGCAAGCTAAAAATATAAATTCTTTGACTGTTCAATTGTGCAGTCAAGTATTATCATGTACCTTGTGTAATATAATCTTGTATTAGCCATAACAAGTTAAAAGCTTAATATTGCTTTATGACATTGGCTTTTGCTTAATGGAAAATGATCTGCTTCAGTTAAAACAACAGATATGCCTGCCTTTAGTACCTGGACTGCATTTTATTTTGATTAGCCTATGCTTTGATTTCACACTGTCATTTTGGTATTGTCTTCTACATGGTTAATTGCCGGCTTAACTTTAGCATTTATTACTCAAAATTCCATGCTTCTTTCCACCTGTCTAGTTTTCCCTTTGTTGCGTTTGTTTTTGTTGCTGTCCTATTACTCATAAATGGTAATTTGGGCATCAACTCCGTCTGGATAGGAAGCATAGAGAAGTCATTATCAACCCCAGTGTCTTCAGTACTATACAATGCAAAGCACGATTCTAGCAGTGGTGTGACTGTACAGTGGTGGAGCCCAGGGTGGGGTTTCCTACTGAAGTATTTGCAAACCTGGAGCAAGATGAGAAGCAGCTTGCTCTGAACTCTGCAGTATAGCAGCACTCAGGTCTGGAAGAGCTGTTTTGTGTTGGTGTAGTCAGTTTTCCTAGTGATATTTTAGCATCTTTTTAATGCGGATGCATGCAAAAATTGATGTAAACTGTTTCTGGTTTTAGGATTCTGAAGGAGACACTCCACTTCATGATGCAATAAGTAAAAAGCGTGATGATATCCTTGCGGTGCTGTTAGAAGCTGGAGCAGATGTTACTATCACCAACAACAATGGGTTTAACGCTCTTCACCATGCTGCACTGAGAGGAAACCCTAGGTACAGATTTCTTTTTAAAGATTATTTTTTGTCATATGTAAAAAGAAAACAACTGCACGTGAGGGTAGAATTGTGGTATTGTTTCAGAACATCCTTAAATCTGTATGTAGTTTTATTTCTTAAAAGTCGAAGTTTCTTAGCTATGCATCTTTCTAATGCTTTGAAGCCCTTACTAGAATGAAGCTAGGAGTCTGCTCAGTTCAATGCTGTATTCAGGTAATTCCAAATTCCTGAGAAATTTCCTGTCATGGCTGTAAAATTTTGCCAATTAAAGTTTGGATAAATAAGGTAATAAGTAAGATCTTGAAGATGAAATCTTGAAATAGGATAAAAAATAGTAAATACGGCTGTTTCCCTTCTTGACTACTGGAATTGATAAAGGGATTTGAGTTTTTTAGAAATGCTTATTTGTGGATAATTATTAAGTAAACCATACAGTTATAAAGCACTATTACCAGCACTCTTGTCAGTATATGAAGCACTTAATTATATTTTCATAGAAGTATATTTAGAAGGAGTTTTCTATTTCAACTTTTATATAGCAGCTCAACTGAAAAGGTTCATTTTAAGGCATAGTTTGTTTTATACTAGCTGCATTGTATATGTCTGCATTCAGTTTTCAGTTACGATAGCTTTTGAGAACTACTGCATAGATAGAACTTTAAAGAAAAGTTGTGTTGCTGATTCTTTATTACATTGTGGATAAATAGTATTTTTCAAAGCTGTCATGCTAACAAGACTTCAATAATGCTTTATCCTGGGTTGGAGTATTCAGTATAGTTACACAAAAGAAGAAATGTGTGTGTTTGCTTGTTTATTACTATTAAGTGTGGCTTTTCAGTTCGGAGAAGTTGGAGAAATAAGGCTGTAGATTTGTATAAATTCCACCCATATTAGTATAAGGGTTTAAAATCTAGGTTCATCTCTTAGAACATAGCTATCAAGACTAATAGTTGAAAAGTAAACATAATTAATTATCTATGTCTGTGGAATGGAATAATTTCACTAGGTAAAAGTAGTGGTTGGAAGTGTTGATAGGATGAATAAATGTGTTTACCATTTTCTACAGTAGTCATAAAAGGTCTTTAAGAGAACATGTTCAAGGACCAAGTGACAGGAGCTTATTTTTGGCATTCAAAAGACAATTCTTTCAAGTCTGGCTTGGTAACTTTTTCCTGTAATGTGAATTCTTCATACTTACATAACAGCATTAGCCAGGAGCATTGTTTCCTGTCTCTTTTACCTAGGTGGGGTGTTTTTTGTTAGTTTTTTTTCCTGCAGTGCTTTTCCTCAGTTCTTGTGGTAGTTGGTTTGTGTAACCATAATCTTAATATGAGATGCAGGGAAAATGTATGGAGAAAAAATATTCTTCATATGCATGTGCTGGAGATTTTTCTATGGGTGAATGTTTTAGGAGTTACAGACCATTCCTTTGATGGAGGGATCCATGTTGTAGTTCAGACTGGGTCAGTTTGATGGTTGGTAGAATGTGAGCTGTAGTGCAGTTTTAACCAGCCTCCTCCCTCCTTTACGAAAGTTTTTATTGGAAGTATAGGAAAATGTTTCCAGTATTAGTGATTTGAATGCCGTGTTGGTTCCCCCCATGCATGGGGTTTTACTTGAATCTAAACCAGATATTTAATATTCTTTTTTGGTTGCAGTTCTATCTGAACACTGCTCAAGCATGCAGAAAAAGAATTTTGTCTACCATCACAGAAGGAGTAGTTTCATCTAAAACATCCAATGCTCACAGCATTAGATACTTTACCCATCAGCCTAGGAAGAAATGATTGAATATGAAACGAAAATAAATCTATTTTGATTTCTCCCCCTTGGCCAAAAATCGTAGTAATAGTTTCATTCATCTATGAGTTGAGTTTTATATTCCTCAAGACTTCGGTGATACTCATTTGTTTCACTGCTATTTTGTAGTTCTGCCACTTGCCTGTCTCTGAATGAAACCAAAGTTTTTGTATCTGCTGCTTTGTTTTTCTAATCTGATATATAACAATGGCTATTACTGATCTGTTAAATGCACTAAGAGCAAGCTATTTAAAACACTGTTAAAAATAACCCCCTGATCTTTAGCTTGTTGCTACTGTGGGTCACAAACAGTATGTAATAGATTCTGCTTGAAACCTCACTTGAAGACCTATCTTCCCTCATCTAAACTTCCCTGCTCCACCTAAACTGGAGTTTTTTTGGTTTCAAGATGTGGTGCCTTACATTAATACAGTGCACTAAATTCCCCTTATATTCAAATATATAGATGCTATGTAATTTCTGTATTATATTATAAAAATTAAACATGTATTCATATGTGTATATAAATGTGTATGCATTTGTGTGCATACCTATAATTCTAAAAATTAAAAATGTGCTATGTTTGCAAGAATTAATAAAGTTCACATACATCTTCCTTTTTGAGGATAATAAAATAAATCTATATGTTAAGTCCATGGGTTCCACAATAAACTGAGGTGGATTTCTGTAGTATTTTTTCCAGTTGATGTCAAATAGGTATTTGGAACCAATTTCATTTTCAGAGCAAAACCTCTTGTTTCTTGAGTTCTGACCATTATAAATAATAGGGTGATAAATGTCCGAAGAAAAAAGTACAAATTGTGCTGGAAAGAACATTCCAAAGCTTTTAGTTTTTCATATGAAAACAAATACCATCTATTTTAAATGTTTGAATGTTGGATAAATATTGTAAGAAAAGTAGCGATTTATGTCAAGTAGCTTAGATTTTCTCAGCACTTTATCTTCATGGTAGTTTGGCTGTGTTTTCCACAAGTCAAGGTATACTGTGTTTCAGAGAGCATCCTATTCTTAGTAGAATATTTCTCCTTTTCATGTTTTGCTTGTCTTTGTACCTTGTGAATTGGTACAGAAAGAGAACTTTTGGTTTTTGTGCTGATGTATAATGTTGAAATGTAGAATGGATGTTAGTTTATGCTGTAGGTAGCTTTAAACTTGTGCATGGGAAATAGAGCTAAAAAATTTTAAATTAAGTGTGGGGAAGTTAAACTTTTATTTAATACATGGTTTCTTGTTTGTGAATTTTAACTGAGTCAGTCATATTAGAAGTGCATTTATTTTGGACTTTTTTCAAAGTACTGTGAGCCTCAAAGCTTGGCACTCTTTGCCTCTTCAGTGTTAATGAGATTTTTTCAGACAGAAAAAGGAGACTAAAATTTGAAAATACTGTACAGATTGGTTATTTTTGCCATGTTATCATCTCTTGCTTATGTTTGATCTATTCGCATACCTGTGACTTCAGATTTTTGAGCTGAAGACGTGACTGTGAAGTGTGGGCGTATTTTATATCCGTTGCCCCAGTTAGCTTTAGATTTGCATTGTATCTTGTGAAGAGAGCTTTATTCACTCTGCAGCTAGCATTTTAAATAGAGGCTGCTCTTGAAGCTGACCTGACTTCACACACGTGTATGATTAGTTCTTCAGAGCAATAAATTCTGCTGGACTTTAAATCAAAATCTGGAGTCCTGGAGTAAGATGTGGATTTCATGTATTGCTCTCCAGTAGCAAGAAGGATGTAATCTTTATGCTCGTTAACTGGCAAGCAGGAGATTGTGGTTTAAAATAGAATTGTAATTTTTCCCCATGGTTTTTTTATTATTTAGGAGATCGCGATTTGTTCTTAGGTTTGCAGATGGTTTGAACGGGTTGGCAGTGAAATTTTTAACTGTAGCAATTAAATTGAGAGGTGTGGTTTCTCACTTCTAGGTAGTATTAATGAGTGTCTTCAGGAACTATCTGCACTCACGGGCTGTGTTTTTATGGAGGTCCCCAGAGAGACAAGTTCTGAGGTAATGAGAGTGATACAATTATTTTATAAACCAGTCAAAGTGGTTTTTTGCTTTTATATTTGCAGTTCTGACTGTAAGTATAGGTTAAGCTTAGTGGAAGCTGAGTGCAAAGGGAGCCTGTTTTTAAAATCTCTTATTAAAGTGTTATGTCAGAAAATGCTTTGGAAGAATACTTTTGTTCAAGTTGGTTTGGAGGAAGAATGTTATTTCCATAAGCAGGCCTATTATTAGATGGCAGATTAGCCTGTAGCTGTTGAGGTCAGTGACAAATTTATTATCTTTAAGTAGTAAATAATGTGCCTGACAGATACAAAATGGCAAATACAGTTCCTGCCCTGTGGAGTTTCCTACCGTGTGCAATGAAAAAAAGGGGAGTGGGGCACCCAGAAAGTAAACCTGCCCTGCCAGTACTGTTCATGATCATTTCCTTTTGGGTTTTGGAGTTTTTTGGTCAGTTCTGCTACAAAGCGCATCAGACTTGAGGAATAATACAAGAGACAATAAATGATTGGGAAATGTTTATTTAATTGCTTACCTATCTTCTTTATAAATGTTGTAAGAGATGATTTTCAATGCATATGGACAAAATGTTAAACACCAGTAGTTATTTATTTACAAGTACAAACTTGAAATTCTGGAATACAGAATTTGCTACAGTCCTGGTTACCTTCCATCTTCAGGCTGCCTAGAAGTTGAGTTGAACTGCAGAGAGGACTACATAATCGGTGTCCAATTTTAAAAATGTCAGAAATCCTGTAGTGATCAATGCATAGCTACAGCTGGTTGAAGGGGACCAAATCCATTGAACAGTTGATTTGGTTCCATTTTACCAGCTTTAGCAAAGCATTGGAGTGCAGGAAGCTTATAATTCAGTAACACATTTTAAAGCACATGAGCAGTGCACAAAGAACATGTGGCTTTCTTCTGTGTTACACAATTTGTTTCTTGTCAATGCAAATTTTTAACTCTCCTAATTTGGAGATGGCAGAATTTAAAACTGTGTATCAGAAAAGCCTGTACAGGTTTGTTCTGTCCTTGAGTATTTCCTTGAGGATCTTTGGCTGAGTCTCAAATCAAATCATAGTTACAGTTTTAACTTATTCCTGTCTAGTGTAATCAAATTTTAGAATAGATTAGAAACTGTAGTCTTAATATTTATATCATATAGAGCTCCCTTCTTTATGTTAAACTTTACTGGGGAGGAACATTTCAGTTTCCTAGTCACCCTCCTCCCTCCCCTTCCCCCCATTCATTTTCTGGCAGGTTCCCTTTTGCAGCTGCTTTTATGCTGTAGTTGGTTAGCACAAATATAAATGCCAAGTGCTTTCAATTCCATTGCTGTATCTCTGGTTAGTATTAACTTTTTAGGAATGATTATATAATATAGCAGGATAGATTTAAGTTTTTTTACCCTGATAGTGTATATAAGAACGTTTAATGCCAGAAGAATACAGCTTTTAAAGATGTATCTGGGGTTGCATCTGATTTCTTCTAAACTAAGGTACTTAATACAATTGTGTGAGCTCTCGTAGCTTTTTTTATGTTATACTGAATCCTTTCTGAGTTTTGACTGCAGTGGAAAGTAGGGGACAACCTTAATTCAAACCCTTCCCTAGTAATGAGTATGTCAAGGATAGTCTACATCTGTCTGTTGCGTAGTCTGATGATGGTGAGAAGATTTATGTAAATATATTCCCAACACCATGTATCCTAATAGAAACGTAGCAGGTGTGTCACTTGGACTTAAGCATCAAGATGGCTATAAAATGAGTTTCTATTTTTACCAGTTATAGAGGAGAACTGTTTTACAGATACAGCTGCTCAAGTGCGCTTTTGGATGGCAATACAGTTTCATGTACTGGCCATATCGGGACAAAAAACGGCTGTGGAAAAAAAGCCGTGTAGCATTTGATAATGTCAGCATCTGTTATCCCTGTCAGTCACACAGTTGAAATGTTTGAGTTACAACTGTGTCAGCAGATGCCCAAAGTTCAACGTGTGCTCGGTTAAAATTGAACAGCTGATCTAAGTGATGGATGTGACATTTTAGAGTGACTGGATATGTATTCTTAGAGATATGCTAACATGAACTAACAGGAAGCAATGTCAACATATAATTTTAACTTTTGTATCACTCTGAACTGTCATTTTGTGTCAGAATAGCATTGCAGTGTTGTACAAGTGAGAACACAGTATGGTAAATTGTTACCAAAAAGCTTTCAGATAAATTAAATCTGTTAAAGAATCCTTCTCCTTATATAGTGGAAGCTAAATCAATTCGTGCTGAGCACAGGAAATCTTCAGGAAATTAAAATGCGTAGCAATTAACCAACCCCTCAGTGAAATTGTTAATTATACCAAACTGCTTCTGTGAGCCTGATCAAGTTCAATAGTTTTGCTTTATTCAGAAAAGCTACTGCAATTTGATTTGCGTCCCACTATAAACCACCACTATTTAATTTAGATGTTAAGATATTGTAGCCTTTGTGTCAAAATATCTACTTGTAAGAGAAAGAGCTTTAAAACAAATATTGCAACTTTGCTTTCTTAAGCAGGTACGATAACATTTCTTCTTGTATATCTAGTAATATGTAGTCTCAGGTGTTAAAAATATCAGGCTGTGTATATTATTAGCTGTTTGAGAATTATTTGAGTATTTAAGAATAAGTTCTCCATCTAAAAATCATGTGTTGCCTTTATTTTTCTTGCTTGTTTTGGTTGGGTTTTTCTTCCCTCACAGATATTTTAGTAAGCAAAGGCCTACAGTTAGAACCTTTAATCTGGGCCAAATGTGCCTTCTTATCATGAACATATCCTATTTATTAACTGCTTTTAGAAGGCTGCTGTCATGAATAGAAATGGCTGGATTAATGAGTGGGGAGTTCTCTATTCATGTTTTTCCCTCGTTCCTGAATTTGATGTTGAGTATCTTTACTCAGAGATAGTATGCACCAGTATATCTTAATTAATACCGATTTTAGAACTTGAAACTATTGCGGAGCTATTTCTCATGTGATTCTTTAAATTTTCTGGATGCTACAAAGACTTTTTTTTCAGAGCCAATTTTTTTAAAATTTGGAATTAAAATAAACTTTGTTTATCTGAGAATAGTATTTAAGATAACTTACCTTTTAGGCTGTAGTTGTCATTTGTGTTTTCATTTAGGAATCTGTCAATAGCGTTAATCCGCTGACTAGCAACTCTGGCCTAGAAATCTCTGTATTGTCACTTTCTGTGCATAAACCTGACACTGCACTTTGTATCGAAGAGCTCAGTGAGCATAATAGGTGCTGATTTGGAGAAAATTCTAACTTAAGTCTTATTAAATTGCAGAAGTTATACTCAGTTGTTTTGGCTGTCATTTTCTCTAGGTCACACCTATAATTCTTTGGCTGTTAATACTTGTCTCAGTTGCAACCTGTGGATTAAATGTCCTATGGTACATGCAAATTTAAGTACTACCATTTGAAGTACACAGAACAGGCTGTGATTACTAGAACAGTGGCTTGTTTTTATGAGATGCATTTTTAAGTTTAGTTTAAGATCTATTAAGTGAGGAGTAGTGGTAATGATGAATTCTGCAGCTATGCTGCAGTCTTAATTAGTGCATTTCAAGGTTTCATTTCCAGCCTTGCTTTGAATTCTGTTTGCAACTACTATTCTGCTTATCAGCTGTAAACAAGTCTTCCTACCCACTTTTATAGTCACTTAATTTAATGTTTTTGATTTGTTACTAAAAAGTATGAGTTATTTTGGCAATACCAGCTGACCCTTAGCAAGCCAATTTGTCACATGAATGTCATTCAAACAAGAGGAAAACCTGTTTCTTCCAGCAGCTGTTTAGTTTCCTCTTACTGGTCGTTCCTTGCCTGCCAAAAATACATACTTCTTTACATTCCATAGCATTGTATGTTCATATGGGTACATAAAGAAGTATGTGCTCTGAGCAGGTACACACAGAGTTGCTTGACTGCCTGTCAGATGAACCTGAAAAGTATTTTGCTGCTTTTTCTTGCTGTCATTAGGTAAAACTGACTGACAGTTCTCTGGAAGGACAACAGTTCTGATTAACTGATGGTAGAAAATAAACTTTGCTAACTGAACTTTGCAATGCAATTTACCTGCACAGTGTCTTAAAGCTGGGCATAGTTCATTGTTTTGGGATGGCAATGATGTTAGAAGTGCTTTTCCGTATCTTTGGAGCCTTTTGCTGTTCTAAGTGACCATGTAAAAGTAGAGAGCTGAATTGCTGGTAGGTTTGCAATGTCGTTTCTTAGAATTCGTAGTTGTAGTCCACTGTAAAAACTTCAGCTTCCTCCCAGGTCTTCTAGCAGATTTTCGTGCTGGGGTACAGTTTGCAGCTAGTGTCCTGAAGGGAAGCATAGACTGGTCTAAAATAGCAGTTATAAACTTACTTTCTTACCCCAAATCCCACTTCTATGCTTTGTATCCCATCCGTTATTCTGAAAACTCTTTGCAGGTTTATAATTATTTACACTGCATTTCAGCATGGTTTAAGAATAACACAAACAATAAAGCAAAACAAAACAAAAAACCACAAAAAGCCCAACCCAAACACAAAAGCACATGTCACTAGTGATCCTGCTTATCGTAAAGATGATGGCATTGAATTAAGAAAACAACTTCTAACTGCTGTGACAGGATTTGGATTGTTAGGCCAAAGGTCACATGTGAAAGCTAATACCTATTCAACACTTCTGCAAGCAGCTTTTCTCATTTTTTAAAACTGGCACTCACCTGCTTCAGTCAAAGTCTTGTCCTCCCTTGAAATATTTATGACAGCTAAAATAATTAACTAAAAAAAATTAACCCAAACCTCATAGAAACCAAGCCCAAATTTAACCCTGTTTCATAAGATTTCGTGTGACTTGGTTTGGAACAGTGGTTAAATATTTGATGTGCAGTACAGCTTTGACTTCTGAGGGACTGTCGGATATAGCTTATGGTTGCTTAAAATGTATTTCAGGAGTTGATCTGGGTTACACTAAAGAGTAAGCTTTGTCTCTATATTATTAGAAGGTAAATTTGAAATAAGCTTAACAATTAGTAACTGTAATAGTTGTAAGGAGAGCTGAGAGCAGAGGAAGTAAGAATTTCTGCAGCTCATGACAAAAACCTAGTGCAGCTGATAGAGAGCAAATCAGAGTGTAGCAGTAGCTAGCACAGTAGTACAAGGAGAATCAGCAATGCAGCATTAGAATCACAGCAGTCACATTCTAGTTTTTAAGTAGGCTGTTTTCATGTACATCTGATACAAAGCACCTTGAAAATTTTGCCAAGACCTATTTAGAACTCAGCATTGCACTACCACACTGTTTATTAGGTTTTCTTTTTCAAGTTTGTACATTTTTGGTTGTGCATAGGAAGATAAGAATATATTTCACTGAAATGAAAAACCAGTTAATGGCATTGCAATTTATTAGTTTATCTTGTTTAAAAAGAATTATGCCTACTAAGCAAGTTGGGATTTTTTTTTTTGGTTTCTTCCTTTTTTTTTCTTTTTTTCCCTATGAAATTTGGACTAACAGTTGTTTTCTTTCAACCTGCTTTTTATACTACAAATGCTTGGTACTTTAGCACACTCAAAATTAAGCTGTTCCCAGAGTAGAGGGATTAATACAACAATTAAAAAAGCAGTCTAGTAAATAAGATATACATGCAGAAAGTCATAGGCATCCTTTAAACGTGCAGAATAATGCAGGTCTCCTGATGTTCTGTTACCTGTAAGCTTAGTATCATGCAGCATTTGCAGTTGGAAGAGAGGTAATGACCTAGAGACACATCAGCAGCAGCCATCTCATCCTGAGTGCTCTCACTCTATTCGCTGAATCAGCTCTTCGTTACATGGGAGGGGGAGGCAAGGGGGGGCAAATGTCGGTGCATACAGTACCTCACCACCTTAAATAGATAAAACTTAAAAGAAAAAAAAAAGGCATGAAGATGGGTGCCTAATTGGCACCTTCTTCCTTTCTCTTGAATGCTAAAATATGGATGATGTTGTATAGAAATTATACCTTATGTCTGCTGGACTGAGAGTTAAGACTCCAAGGATAGATGCTAGGAAGCCAAGGGAAGGTGAACTTAGCCCACTGTCAGATGAAGACAATCACAGGCAAAAAGAAAAATAAAAACCCAACAAAAGACCAAAACCAAGCCCCCAAAAGTTGGAGTTGCTTCCAAAAAAAAAATTAGAAAAAGGCACCAAAAAAATAGCGATCGTCTCCCCCCTCCCCCGGCAAATATTGGTTTCTTCTAGTTCCTTAGATATTGCACTGCATCTTTTCTTGCTTGAGGTTATGTTTCCAGGCTTAACTGTAGGCAGGTCTGTGTTGAAGCTACTTTCCATCTTCAGAGGTCAAGTCTGCTCGCGAGGTCAGGGCTCCCGCACACACACTACAGAAGTCACCAACCGTATTTCCCACTTAGAGGGCACGAGCAAAACTGTTACGGCTTTATAGGCAGCTAAGCATTTGAAACATGCACTCCCAGGCAAACAGGCTCTCTTGTGCCTCTCTCTTCCCTGACCATATTTAGTCAACCATTGCAAAAAATAGTCTCTCAGCTGTCGATTGTCGATCCGGCAGCGAAGGGAGCCTCTATCCGCCTCTCTGCCTATTGATTGTGCAGCCTGCACTTCCACCGCCGCTTAGCCATTTGTCCCCAGGTTTTTTTAGCACTGCCAAATAAAGCTCTCTCTCGTGTTTCCAGTTAGATTTCCCAGGTTTTCACTGAGCTTGCGCTGCTACTAGTAAACCCTGATGAGGTTGTCACTATACTTAGAAACGTTTGGGGCGGGGGGGGAGGAGTGGGAGAGGGGAAAAAAAAAGGCAGCCCTGCTAGTAACAAGGCAGGGACTTCATGCAGATATAGAACAATAAATATCCTGCGCTGCCATGGCACATTGTGTAACCTGGTTTCTTGATCAGTGAAAAATCCTGTGACTAACATGTCAATTAACCCAAGGTCTGAGTGGCCTCAATCTAAGTTTTCAATTGCAAATCATGCAGTTATTTTATAAATAAGAAACTGGTATCCGTTTGTAGTCTTGCATTTCTATATTCAAATCAAGTTAGAAATTATTTGAAAAAACTTTAATTAGTAAATTCATATCATTCTATACCATTATGTTTAATAATGCCATAGTATTTTGTTTCTAATGCTTATTCTTAAAACTACATCTAAAGAAAATAAATGCACTTGTAATTTAGGTGCTACTGTTCTTTAAAAAAACGGAATTGTTTTAGAAGAAAAAAATGTAAAAAGAAATCAAGGGAACAGCTCATTACATTGATCTTTAATGTTTACAAAACTGGCTCATGGCAAGCCTAATAACTGCTCATTCAAAATATGAAGAGGAATTTTAATATTCATGGAGAGTATATGCAGCGTTTTCTTTAAAAAAGAATACCCGAAATTGAGGCATTTAAATACAATAGTCAGGAATGTAAATACTTCAAGACTTTCTCTGTATTTTGCAGACAAAATCTTTGCTTGGGAGCAAGAGGAATGAAAAAGGTGAAAATATCTCAATCTAAAATGAAACAAACTTATTAAATTGAAATACCATTCAATTAATATTGATGTAATTAGTAGTTACAAAGTTCAGTATTGTAGGGTAGAGAGTGAATTACAAAGTCCTAAGCAGACGAGTATCTTGGATTTATACTTGCCTTGCTGCTTCTTTTTGTGTTGATTTTATCCAGTGCTTGGTAACTGTTTATCCTGTAACTTCTGTTACTTTCTAGTAAAAGTCATATTTTTTCTTTTCTTTGCGTTCATAATTATTCACTGAAGACAAAACTGTTGTGCAATACATTCTTGTGAATTCCATGTAAATGTATGTACCTCATTGTTTCTTTGGTTACATGCATATTGAAATGGATTTTTCAAAAGCCAGAGATGCTTGAAAATCTGAGAAGCAAAAAGAAGGAAACAGCCTGTCTACTTAAACTTTTACTAACTAGGCCACTGGTCAGATATGAAATATTAAACTCTAATTTCAAGGTACAGTGTGCTCAGTAATACCAGTCTAAGGTATTAATCTCTTCCTGTTGCTTGTTCCTGAGAGATAGATACTTCCTTCTTCATTCTTCAGTGGTTCTCTTGGTAGTGCACAGCGAGTGTGGTGTGAATCAGATCAGGGAGCTGATTTGGCTTGAAGTTGTGTGCTGACGTGCACTTACGATCGTATGGTTGCCAAAAATAGCATTGTCCTGCTCCTGTGTTACTTCTTGCACTATGTTGGTACAAATGTTTCTTTGGCTTCACAGTGAGCAGGCTTGGAGTACTATTCCATATGAGAAATAATCCAGCAGAAGGGGATGACCTTTCAGATGCTGTGTTGGGACTACTTTTTGGGGGAGGTTTTTTGAGCAGAGATGATAGTCAAGAGGACAATAAAGGGATTTAGTAAAAAGTAGTTTTGCTTCTCCTGTGCTGTAAAGTGCATGTTGGACTACACAGTCTTAAAAGAAAACTTTGCCATGGAAGCTGGCTTTAAAACTGAATTGTTCCTTCAACTATTTGGGACTCTAACAGGAGGCAGGTGAACCTGAGCTGAGCCAGGATTGGGAGTCTGGAGAAGAGTATGTGGGGGTGGGAAGTGGTGTATATGTGGAGAATACTTCAAGCCAGGATTACTGTAAAATATATTATGAAACCATGTCACACTGAGACAGTAGAAACCTGAGTTGAGGGAGGAGAATGGCAGGAAAGTAGAAAAACCTATAATAGAAAGTGCAGTGAATCATTACAACCTCTGGTGATAGGATTGCTGATAAGTTTGTGCTGATCTAAGACTTTGCTTCTGGAAAGGGCGGTCCGCCCTCCCCACAGCTCTGGCTTTGTCATTTCCTTACTCCTATTGCTTCTAGTGATCATGGAGTCGCAGGGTAGGTTGGATTATCTCATTGATCTGTCTGAAAGCAAACTTGCCAAATCAGGAGTCTGGCAGGTTGTTTCACTTGCTAGAAAATTATGTCTCTCTAGAGCCGACGTAATGCAGGAACTGAAGTGCAGGGGGAAAAGTGGGATTGTGTCTTTCAGTAGCAATTTAAGTTAAATGTGGTTATTCAGATTGTGAAGTAGCCTTTCTAATTTTTTCTGCCTAAGTATTTGTTTTTAAAAAAACCTTAACAAACAAACCTGAAAGGCCAAACAAACAAACCCACCCCACCACTATGCTACTAACCCTCAACCTTCTTCATTTACCTCAGTTTGACGGCAGTCAAACTGCTGTTGGTGGTAGAGAATATTCTCTAGTTTTTGTTCATGTATTTTTTAAACAGGGTATAAGGATACCTTGCAGTTAAGACTCCTAAATCTGGAATTGTTTTTATACAATGAGGTACTAGCTTCATCTTGTTTACAAGTACTTTTATCTTGTAGATTTTCTAAATAAATCCGTTACTGTGTGTTGCATTCTCAGTTAGTGCTGATGAGCAACTATATAATCTCCGTGAGCAAAGTACTGCATAAACCCCAACATTCTATATGTAGGTTGGTAATGAATAATACACCGTGTGGTAACTTTCAGTCATAAGAATAATTTCTTTTTTTGTGTGTCTAACATTGGTAACTGGTGTTGAAACAAGTGCTCTGTGTGGCTAAAAGTGAATTAGTGTATTGTTCAGATCTGTGACGTATCTTAATGTTGCAAATACACAAGTCATTCTGCTGAATTTCCATGGCAAGGTGGTTGGAATGAGGTTGGAGTTGGAATCTGTAAGGTCTCTTCCAAGCCAAACGATTCTGTGATCCTGTATATGTTAAGCTGTGGTTCCAGACTCTCTAAAAACCTGAATTTAAAACGAAAAAAAAGAAAGTATTACTCATGTGGCAAGGTCAAATAAAGATGCATGCAACAGCCGCATTTACTCTTACTCTTCTACATCTCAAATTGAATGTAGCACTATATTAATGGATGTTCCTTCTACCAAATCACTTGTACCTATTAGAGTCTGGGCTGTCATTTTATGGGGATGAATTACGTTGGGCAGTGTAAATCACTGTACCCCCAACAGCTGCGCCTGGGAAAGCAGCAGATACCTCGATCTCAGCCCTGTCTATACACTTGAACTTTCTTGTTCCTTTTTGACTGAACACATATTTAGCTCCTAGAAAAGAAGCAATAGTTTACAATTCTGTCCTGGTTTGAAGGACAAGTATGTGCTGAGGAAGGCAGGAGCCTCCCTTGGAATGAAGAATGTGAACCCCTTCCCTCCGAATTACTGTAATTTTGAAATTAAGGGGCTTTCAGGCGAGGATATAGGAATAAGAATAACAGTTCTTTACTAGTATTTATAGTAAAGTGAACAAAAAAACCAACATTTATGGTATTAACAACAAAACAGAAACAAGAACCTGGTCCCAGCCCTCTTGGCCTGCAGGTGCTTTCCCCTTGGGTGCAGTGATAGTCACAGCCGGCAGGGGGCGCTGTGGGGCGAGCTCCAGCAGACACGGGGCACGGCCGGGAGGGGAAGAGGTGGAGGACAGGCAGGCTTTGCTTCAGGAACGCTGTCGATCCTGGTGCCTCAGCAGGACTCTCGGAAACAGCAAACTGGGACAGTGGGACGTCTCGGCAGGCAGGGGGAGCGGGGCTGCAGCGCAGTGAAACCCAGAGCAGTGGCGATGGAGCCGCGGGGGGCAGGGCAGGGGCAGCAGAAGAAACCACTTCTTCGGCAGAAGAAACAGCTTCACGTGAAAAGGGTCCAGCAGCAGCAGAGACTCTTCTCTCCCCCAAAAAGGCAGAGCAGCTTCTCCTGTTCGCCTCCGAAGCCCACCTTCAGCTCTCCTGGTGCTGCCTTTTATCTGCCCCTTTCCTCTGGGGCTTGGCCACAATCCTTTGTTTTTCTTAAGTATCCAGTACTTATGCTGTCCCCACCCCTGCCCTTTATCAGCCCCTCTCCTCCAGGGCTTGGCCACAGTTCTTTGTTTTTCTTAAGTATCCAGTACTTAACAACTCAATTGGGAAAAAATTCTATACAAAAGGAAAGAAAAAAAGAAAACCTAACTCCCAACATTATCCCTATTAAAGCTTTACAGATAACTCCCTCAAAAATTCTCATTGAAGCTTTTCTTTTGTTGTTCCATTGGAAATTTTCAGAAGTTGCAAATGGTCATCCAGCTAAAAAAAGGCCCAAAATCTTTATGAGCTTCCCGCTAAGCTGCAAATACTGCAGACCAACAAATACCAAAGCTTGCCTGTTACAAAATTTGTTATTGGTGATGCTTTAGTAATAATATACAAGCAGCACAGTGATAACATAAGTTCAGTATTTCAATAAAGAATTTTAAGCATTTAATCAATAATGTTTGCAGCGCCTCAGACAGCCATGTAATCTCTTACAGTTGAATACGCTGAAGATGATAGTTGGAAAAGTTTTTTTTAGCTGTTTTCATGATCAGGGTTACTAATAGATTTGCTGATTCGTTGATCTTTTCAATACAACTACAGTGAAATCAGTCTGTGGTTTGTTTAATGTATACAAGATAAAAGCAAGTTTTCATGTCTATGTTGTGGTCTTAAAGACAGCAATACAACCCAGCTTCTTCTGTAATACTTCATGGGGAAGAGTGAATAAAGAATTATGGTGTAATTGGCAACATTAATTCACTAATATGATTTTTATTATACAATGTATGCCTGTTCCAGTGAGTGCTGCTCTGAATGGTAGCCACTTAGCTGTCAAAATTTTGGCAGCAGCTCTAGCAAACCCTGCAAAAATTGAAAGAAATTACCTCTCATCTAATGAGGAGGAGGATGCAGCCACTGAGCTGAATTTCCCATCGTAGCATATTAATATCTTGCTGAATTTTAAGATGTCATTCCATGAAACAGTCCTTCTGTCCCACTGTCCAGTAATATGGTCTGGAAGCATGAGATAGTCTTTTTCTGAATAAAAAGAAACAACTGAGTAGTGGTTCCTGGCCCTTTGATGATTTGCTGTGAACAGTGAGATAAAAATCTATTTGACACAGAAGCCATTTGTTTGTTTTAGTGGTCCTTCTATTTTTCCAGTAAGACCAATGCATCTTAAAAGCATCCAGAAATGTAGCAGGCATCTCATTTCTATGAAAGCAAGATACCTCCAAATATTTTTCTGTCAAACTTCAGATAAAAATTTTTCTGGTACAAGACAGAAAACTATAGATTTGAAATAGGGTCTGGCAAGGATAACACACAAGTATTAAGGCGAGTGATTTTTCTTCACAGCATACAAAATACTGAGTTGGTTTCTTATTTTTGTTTCAAATATGGGGTGTGTTAAAGAAATGTCAGTAGTATTTCTGAAGTAGATTTACTTATCAAGGCATCTGATAAGGTGCGTTAATGTACTTTAAATTTTATCTGTGGAGTTGATAATTTTCTTATTTCCTTACTGAAGAAAAGGATAGGACAGTTTCTTGTTCAGTGACTAGAGCTACTTTGGATACAGGCTGGCTGTATTTAAAGTGTTAATGCCCTTCCATAGTGTTCCTCAAGTTGTAGTTGCGGTTTTAAGAAAAATGTCTTGGGTTTTTTTTTTAATTAGGTTATTGTTGCTCCACCTTTTCCTGGTGCTCACAGTTGTCATATTGTGTCTGTCAGTCATAGGGAATTTTCAGGAATTTTTTATTGTGCTTTTTAGTCAATCCACTGTAGATACCCTAGAGCTTTATGGGGTCTCTAGAAGCACTGAGCCTGGCAGGTGAAGATAAATGGCTTACATGACGTGATGCCCTGTGGGAAGCCACTGTAGAAGGCTTGTTGTGCTGTTGGTACCGTGTGCTTTGTATCAGCCCAGCATTCTGAAGAGCTGGTGTGGTGGTGTGCCCAGATACAGTCCAGATACCAAACAAACCATAGTGCTCCAAACGTGCTCCCTTCCTAAAGCAACTAAACACAGTTCTGATGGTGCCAAGATTTGAAAATCATTTCATCATTTAATTACAAAACAGACCATGTTTGTCAGTGCAACTGATAATTGGTTTATTTTGCCACGTTTCATAAAGCTTTGGTAACTTGAGTTTTACCAAATTATATCCTTAATTTTGAAAAATCTTGCATAAGTGAATCTTTCATGTTGCCGTTGGTTTTTTTTCTGCAGCATTCTAGTCTTTTCTTCCTTGCACGTGAGAGATCTGCAGAAGGCATTATGAATAGAAGCTGAGCAGTGGCTCACAATGAGCAATGTACAATCTGTTAAGTGTTGTTGTCTTACGTGGCTGTTATAAGTGATTTAGGCTGTGAGGAAGTGAGAAGCTTTCTGTCAGGAAAACAAAAAACGTGAGAGGCTGAGAATGGCTTCTGTCCACTCTGAGGAGGACAAACATCCAGAACAGCCTGGCTGTGGATGCTCCATATAGCAGTTGCTTTCCTGTGGGTTTGTATGATCCCGTGGTCTGGAAACGCCAGACGTTGGTTAGTTGTGATTCCTTTAAACACTGATTCTGGGGGCAAAAAAGTGTCACTTAATACACTATCGTGGCAGCTGCAGCATAAGTATGAAACCGAGGGTTTATGTTGTGCACTCAGTAGCAGGAGGACATGGAGATGCTTAATAAGCAGGGTCTGTTATGGGAGCATCTGAGTAGTGTGTAGGAAGGAGTTAACTTCCTTACTGGTGCAGTTGTCTACCTCACAGACTTCTTGGTTTTCAGGGAGGGCTTATTAGGATGAGCTGTGCCCAGACACAGGAAACTTACAGAAAACTCATTGGCTTGTTCTAAAAGAGAGCTTAGGAGTGAATAGCACTTCACAGGTGATTGGAATGAACTGAGAGCTCAGTTACTACTTGATAGGGCAGTCATTTACACCTGTTTAGAGTATTTTTAAGTTAAAGCTGAGAGGCTCAATTTCTGAGGCTATTTCTGAGGATTATTGAGATCCCACATTTTTGATACCAGAACTCTAGTGAAGAACTGTTTAATTCAGATAGATCATCTGCCTTGCAAGGCACTGTGTGACTGAGCGGTTCCTCTTGCATTAGCAAGTATTACTTGGATTTTAAAAGTTTCGATTTTATGCAGAAGCTCTGTTTCTCCTGGAGATAGCATGTTCCTTCAACAGTAAGGAAACATCAGATGACAGAAGAGGTTTCTTGGCACAAGATTGTAGCAGTTTCTGGTTTTGTGTTTGTCCTTAAGGAACTGTCATAAGGGAGCTGCATATGCTGCTTATAAAGATAAGACAATAAGAGATTTAAGTTTGGTAACTTACGTATTCCAAAAGCTAAGTGAAGACATGTAAGCTTAAGAAAACTGTATTTCTCAGAGAATACAAGATTGAGCAATTTGTTTATCTAGCATTGTGTTGTTAATACCCTTAACCTTCAGTCTTTGGACTTCATGGATTTTATTCTGATTCAATATTTGCAGTAAGCAAGTTGCTTTTCCCCACCCTACCCCCTGACTACCAGACACTGCCTGGGTATGTTATACTCAACCATTATATATTAAGAAATATCCCACTAGTACTCACTTCTCAGTTTCAGCATTTATTTTGTCTGTGCTAAAAAGATTTTGCTCCATTTTTTTCCTCAGAAATTGAGTTTTAACTGTTACGGCCCTTGGCATCAGTTTATAAAGTGATGATTTTAAAGAAATCTAATGTAGTGAAACTTGTCTTTAAATACTTAAGTATAAGGACACTGTAAAGATTTTGAGGGAGAAAATTCTTTTGTCTATGTTTCAAAATTTGTATGAATACTTTTTTAAGGTAATTTTTACTGCTAGGTAGCATTCTTCAAAAAAAAACCCTGATGCTCACACTGTTCCAGGCATTGTATGGTTTATGTATGTGTGCTTTAACCAGAAGGAAGCAAACAGGAAATTATTGTGCTTTCGAACTGTTGGTATAGCTTTTCAACCATTTTCTCTGTTTGAAAAAATATTAAAGTTATTTTAGCTACTACTTCATAGTTCTGAGAATTAATATTGTTCTACTGTTGTCATTCAGCATATGTTGTAGGAGTGTTTATGCCATCTCTGCATGTTTTTTTCAGTGCAATGCGTGTGTTGTTGTCCAAGTTACCACGACCGTGGATTGTTGACGAGAAAAAAGATGATGGTTACACTGCCTTACATCTGGCAGCTCTCAATAATCATGTGGAAGTGGCTGAACTTTTGGTGCATCAGGTAGGACTCTTCTCTCAAGAGGATTTAAATGTCATGCTTTGGTTAACCATCTGATGTGGAAATAGTTGGCTGCTTTTATGCCTGCAGTCGCAATGCAGAAGCAGTGGAGCAGGGAAGGACGTGTTGAGCTCTAAAGGTCAAACTTGCCTTTGAGATAGTTCCGATGGCCTAATGGTGCAGAGGGAATGAAGTATTTGATACCTAGTTTCATTCAACAGATTAGCATCTGTACAGTGAATAATTGAAGTATTTAATCACTTCTGTTCTCAAATCCCCTAACTAGGAATCATATTCAGGGTCATAGTCAGTGTCCTAATGGACTGCCTTGCCTGTATATGAGCTGCTGGGATGATAATGCTCTAATGCTTTAAATATCTTGCAGGGCAATGCTAACCTGGATATCCAGAACGTTAACCAGCAAACTGCTCTTCATCTTGCTGTTGAACGACAGCATACACAAATTGTTAGGGTAAGTATCTTATTTGCAGTAAGCCATATGGTTAATGGTATTTGACTAGAGCTGATGGCAGCTGTTAAAATATGGATACTTCATGAACATTTAAAAAATTATTTGACAACATGTAGTCACTGCGTGTTTGTTTGATGCATTTTGTTTAATTCAGAAGCCTGCCAGCTTGTACAGAAGGTCAGTCAGCAATATGAACGACACTTCAGGAATGCTAAATTTTTGTACATGTACATTATGGTTTCCTCTGTGTGCTTGCCAATTCCAGCATCCCTTCTTGTTGACTAAGGAAGCATGTGTTCCGCTGTTACTTGTCTGAGTCTTGTGGTGCTGTGAGGGAACCTTCAAATAACATTTCTGATGTGTCTTGCTGTATGAGTAATTATTCTTGCTCATAAGTTTTGCAAATTGTAAAATGAAACATCTTTTTATGACCTTAACTACTTTTCAGTGTTTGAGTGTTTAACATTCCCTGCTCTTAGCTTGGGAGAGATATAAGCAGTAACAGTAGTACCTTATTGGTAAAAGGAATGCTGTCTTGTTTTTTTGCTTGCATGGTTGCAAAAGTTAATACTTCAAGTTAACAAAGCTTTGTTACTAGCACAGGAAGTGAGTCTGGTATAGCTTGCTGTTTCTGGCCTGTGTGTCATACAAGGACCTGTGTGACTGAGTGTTTGCCTTGCCGCTGTGGGCTTTTGAGGCTCAGAGAGAGCAGGCTGCTCTCAGAGTGGCCATCAACCTGGCCTTGGCGTTTGCTGTAATTTTTTTGTCTTTGTAGAGTCATCTTGTATGAAAAACTCTCTTATTCAGGCCTATGCAGAATTGTCCCCTCTAAGCAGACCTGAATTCTGTTAAGCGTTATTTTACTGTAAGGTTTCTCCCTCTCCGAGGCTGATGGGTGTGATCCCATTACAGTGAAACATGTGATATGGCCCTATATCTGGAACTGCTTGCTACCAGAAGAATGGTTTCCTAGAGTCAGTGCCACTTGCATCCTGCAAGCTATTTGGCAGCTGTGTTTGGTGAACTCTTGTGCCCTTCTGGAATTTACACAGTACCTGGGAATACAATATTAATGTAGCATATGAGCAGGAAGGTAGGCATGTAGAGGAACTAGCATGTGTATTGGACTGACATGCTTATATCTGAGAATGTTTAATTGAATGACCCTATAGAGTATCCATTTTTCAGAGCTGGATTAACTTTAAGAAGTCCTAAAATAGCTCATGCAGCCATGCAAAGAACATGTTGGCTCCATATTTCAAAATTAATTCCTATTGGATACCTTCCAGGGCTAGGTTTGTACCCTTAGGCATTTGTGGAATAGTGGTCAAAGGTAGCAGAGTTCTTTAAAAAGAAGTCCTGCCATGACAAAGGGCAGTGGTTTGCACTTTTTTTAAATTATTTTTTTAAACTTCTGCAAAGACGCTGAAGTTCTGTGGTAGTCAAGGATTCCAAGAGAAACTAAGCAGTAAAGCACTGGTGGCAGACACAAGATGTGAATATGAGAAAAGAAATTGGGCCAGAGTAAATCCATTTAGAGAGTGTAAGAAGTTGAGACCAGACTGTCTCAACTATTAGCTGGTTTTCTTGGTTTCACTTGTGGAAGAAAAGGTTGGGGAAAATGGTAAGCTGCAAATAATTGCAGGCAGATACTTCCTTGAAAATTAGGCTCTGAATTCCTTTTAAGCTATTTTCCTTTTAGCCTGTTCTGAAGTCTAAGATTCTTTGCTTCTGAGAAACTGAGCTCCTTGCAAGCATGTGGGTTCCAAAGAGGGAGATCCCTCTTCATGTGTTCCTGTTTCTAGATTATGCTTTTGTCTCTACTGGTAATCCCAATTTTACAGAGTAGCAAAGCTCAAAAACTAAAGTTAAAACCTCAGCTGCTGCCTACAGGTTTCTGAATGGCGAAAGTGGCAGGGTTTAATGTTTGGGCACAGTTGGTATTTTTTTGTCAGCATGTGTTGATTGGTTTTGTTCAACAGTGCATTCAAGAGAGTTCGGGTGGGTTGAATTATGGAAGGGCTATATGCAAAGGCCATAGGAATAGGAGGGTGTGTACAGCCTTGTACTTGTTTTGTGTCATGTGAACAGGAACAGGTGTCTAAAATTAGCCTTAGAGACGAGTCTTACAGTTCATTACTTTCCAAAGTGTTCTGAGAGGGTTTTTAATAGTGTCAATGGTTTTTATGTCTTCTGCTGAATTAGGGTAAACCAAAGTACATGCTTAACTACTTTGCTAATGCGAAGACACTGTAAATTAAGTTGTAAAGTTTAGCATGGTGTGAAAGTGGTGATTTTTGAGGTCATTAAAACATAATAGTAAAGAATATATACCTGTCTTAAATATTGCACATATTGCTGTAATACATTACATTGTTTGTAGGCTGTCTTATAAGAATAAAAGTCTAAAAGTAGAAAGAATCCTCTAAAATTGTGTCTTTTGTAGCACTCAGAGCACAGGCAAGCATTAGCCTTCTGCTGAAATAAGCTTGATATTTGAGACAGATAAATGCTTTGGTTAAGGACTGAGCTCCAGGTATAGAAAATGAATTTAATTTAACTGTGAATTGTAGCAAGACAGGAATAGCCCTTTGAACCTCCTAGAGACTCCTAAATCATAATTTTCTGAAATGAGTTCTAAAGGGAATAAATAGGGAGTTCTTTTTTTTTTTTTTTTACCTTGGATTCTCTCTTTTCAGCTCTTAGTCCGTGCAGGTGCTAAATTGGATATCCAGGATAAAGATGGGGATACTCCCCTGCATGAAGCCCTGAGACACCACACCCTGTCCCAGCTCCGCCAGCTCCAAGACATGCAAGATGTGGGCAAGGTAGATACTGCTTGGGAGCCATCAAAGAACACAGTAAATAAAACACATTTATTTATTCTTTTTTTCTCCTGTATATTTGTCTCTTTATCTAGTTTGTCTGGTTCTGTACTGCTGGACTGGTTTTTGCTGGCATAAGTTTATGTAGACATTTTGCATTAAACTGCAGCGTAGGCAGAAACCATATTGTTTTATATGGCTTTTCACATGGAGCCATTACCTTTTTTAAAGAAAAAGAGGGTTATGTAGCTCAGAAATATTTCTACAAATCTCTCCTCTATAGTGAACATGTATGGCTGCCAAAAAATCTAAATAGCTTTTTTGGAAAGAGAAATAAACAGTATTACAGTACAGAATAAGACTGAAATAGTTTCCTGTGATTCAGTATCTTGCATGTCGTTATAGCTTTAATTGTTTAGTTGTTTCTATAACTTTCCAAAAGTATATTCTATTAGAACAAGGCATTCTTAATTTTGTACGTTTATTGATATATGCATTTTTGACAAGAGTTCATTTCAGAAATTGTGCTCTGGTAAGGAAATAGTCAAAAAGCCTCCAGGTAATAAAAGTAAGAATGTTTTACTGAAAAAAAGAAATTCTCACACCCAAGAAGCTGTGTGAACCCCATATGCAAAGGTGAAGTTTATAGTTTACCTGAGAGACAAAGGAGAAATAAAGTTTTGGAGCAATCTGGATTGAGAAAAACAGGTTTTTTCTTTAAATATTAAAGATTCACGACATAATGATGGATCAGATCTGCTGAACCAGTAGTTGCCATATTAAAGATTCACGACATAATGATGGATCAGATCTGCTGAACCAGTAGTTGCCAGCATAATATTTTTTCTAATTTTAACTGAGGGTTAAAATTAGAAAAAAAAAATTTGGTTGTTTTTGTATTTCATTAAGAAAAACCAAATACACCAACTTTATTAAAAGTCTTTGTTCAAAACAATAATTCCACTGTACAAAAATTTTTTTTCAAATTGGTTACTTAATCTCACTGAAATGCACTGGAATAAGCTTTGAATGAGATTTGAAATATGACTAGAATGGGTAAGAAAATGTGTGTGTCCTTTTAAATGAGACAGGAAGAGCAGTTACAGCTCAGTTTTTTCCATGATCTGGATGGACTCTATGAGAGCTGGCTAGAATACTTTTTGTTCATGTTTTTAACTGTGAAATGAATGAAAAGGAGATGAATTATTTTTTCTCAGGTTCAGCATTTAATAAATTGCTTTCTCTGCCCAATCTTATTAATGACATCCACACTGGAACTAGAGTTGTGTGTTGAGTTTTGAGGGTTTTAACACACGAAGGAGGAGGTTTTTCCCTTTTAAACCTTTTAAACTTCTCTTTAGGGGGATTTTATATTTTAGAGAATTAAATTTTATTTCTAGTTTTATTTGACAAGTATCCTTGGTTTAAACCAAAAGTGTAATTTTTTTCTTTAATTTCTATTGAAGTAATAAGACAAAGGGCTGGCAAAAGATTTCACAAGAAAAAAAATTCCCTCATCATTGTGATCACCTAAATATGTTTTAAAGTTTAAAAAATCACGCTCAACCAGTACCTCTTCTCCTTTACTAGTGTGATCAAACTGCTGGTCATTTCTTTGCACTTTCTTTAGCTTCAGAGAAAATTTTTGTCTAACTAACAAATTTGGGAGGTTTAAGTGGTGTGGAGAAGATAAATTCTGTAAAGAAATGAAAACTCGCATATTTTTATTTCATGTGAAATGTAAAAGATGGAGTAAATATACCTGAAAATGCTTTAAGGTGACCAGCAAATCAGACTATCTCGAAAATGTTTTGTGAAAAACAGTAAATGAGAACAACACCTGTACCTATCTACCTTTATTTAAATGAAAATAAGGTAAAAATTCTATAAACTAGATTTTACCATTAAACAATTTTAAATATTAAGCTGCCTTTGGCCCAAAATTGAGTATCAACAGAGACAGAATCGAAGCTGTGAAAATACGTGCAGGTGTCGGGACCTTTAAACCTATCCAAGGACATATTGGTAATTTGTCTTGCGTGGAGTTGCAAATACAGGTGATGGATAATAGAAGAAAAATAGGATTAATAATTTAGCCTGGGAGTTAGTAAGGCTTTCTTTTCGTGAATGTGATGACTTAAATTGAGGGTTTGTTTTGGGAGATTTTTAAATTATTCTTCATTAATTCCTTTGAAGGTTGAGAAATGTGTCAGATTTCATTAGGCAATGTGATAGCAACACATCTCTGTAAATATTTGCTATTTTGGAGCTCGTTTTTGCTTGGCTAAATTTTAATTAACTTTGGACTGCTGTCTTGGAGATTCCAATCTACTGAGACCTGTAGGGTGCCTCTTTGTAGTATATAATACTTCATCAAATAATTATTTCTATTTTTGTTTCAGTTCAATAAACTGAAAAAGAATAATCTCACTTGCAGGATTTTAGGGTTTTTTTGTATTTGATCAAGTTGGTTGCACAGCAACTCATTGAAATTGCACCATTTGTTACTTTTTGCTTTGACCACTGTTTAAAATATCAGACAATATTTTCTGTTAGTAATCCTGAACTTTCTTCATAAATGGAACTGATTGGAATGAATTCTTTAACATTGATTTTTTTTTTTTTTTTTAGTAGTTCCTTCTGAATGCCAAAGTTATACCTGTCAGAACAGGCTCCCCAGAGAAGTGGTCACAGCACCAAGCCTGCCAGAGTTCAGGAAGCTTTTGGACAATGATCTCAGGCACCTAGTGTGAATCTTGGGGCTGTTGTGTGCAGGGACAGGAGTTGAACTTGATGATCCTTGTAAATTTCTTACAACTCCAGATATTTTATGTTATACCTAAAACAATTTTTTGTGAGGTTTCTTCAGTTGATTCTTTGATAGACTGCTTAAAATGCATGTCATGAACAGTCTTGATAGTACACAAAGCCCTACTCATTTTAGGTACCATTCTGGAAAACATTTCTGTGCTCAAGTGCTATAAGCAGCGATCCCCATTTCTTTAAATAATTTTGGAGTTTTGCATCCAGCATAGTGTGGTGATTGTACAGCTGGGAGGAAGAGAAATTTTCTGAAGTATGGTCTCCACCACCACAGAAAAGTCATTTGAATTGCTTTATTGCAACTGTTCTGGCCTAGTGTACTTTTTATCCTAAATAAATGTATTATTCCCAGGATCATTTTGTGTAATTTATTTTAATATAGGTGTCTTTCTGACCCTTAAAATGCTTTTAAGTGATGCCGTGGCCTAAATCCTAACTTAAAGAAACTAATCGAAAGCATTTACTGCTTCAAAGTAGCTCACTAGTTACAATTACTTACATGATATTTATACAGTTTTTGTGGATTGCACAGAGACTTCTCCCTCACTGGTGAATTGTCTGGGAATGACCTGTGTTGATGCATTTTGGGGTTAGCCCCCTCCAGAGGTAGCTTGCTGCGGCCATACTGGGCACTAAGACATAGTGGAGAATATTTTGTGCATGGGTTGTTTTTGTGGTGTTTTCATTCTTTGTGCCTGAAAAGTTGCAGACTTCCTGCAAGTGTCATAGAATGCAATATTGTCCTGGTGTTTTCAAATTGTGCGGCATGCAGAGGCATTTTAGGACCTAGAGCTTTTGTAACTAATGTAGATTACTGTTTCGCATGACTCTGCCAACCTTGGAACAAATCAGTTTCACTGTGTGTTGTGCTGCCTTGGCTGGATTAATAGCACAGTCCAGAGTACCAGGATTGAAGCCAGATAAAATCTCCTCTTCACATCAGCCGGTGCTGCAATTGAAGTGCAGAAAAATAGACTCAGCTGAGAAAAGAAAATTCTCTGTTACCTGAATACCACAAAACAATTTGTTTCTATAACTTACTGATTTTCCTGGTGTGAAGCCTTTGGAACTGTACTGTTCTTACCTAATCATAAGGAAGAATGCAGGATTGAGTATCTGAATTCATAAAGTGGCCTTCAAGAGTCTGGTAGCCTCAGTGATACATATTGATACAAGAACTCCAAGTTAAATAAAAAAAAGTATAGACTGAGGTTTAAAAAACTGCTTCCCTAGGCAACTGGGATTCCTTGAGTTGGAGCTTTGCCAAAGCTCTTCCTTTGAATACAGTGTGGTGTAGTTTGTGGAGGGATTCTGAGTGATGGCAGCAGTTCCGTGTTATGTGTAGTGTGTGTTACACTCAATGCATTTTATCTGATCGAGCTTTAATACAAAAAGATGTTGGGAGCAGGCCCAGCATGCTCTGGAGTAAGGGTATCCTCTGCTCGCTGGGCTGTGGTAGTGAGCCTTTTAGTGTTTCTTGCTGACCCTGTGAAGCAGTAACACAAGGATACAGTAACAGCTGTATAAAGGGCAAAGTAGTATTATGTGACTAGACAGGAGGGACAGTGTGTGAGTTTTAATCCATCCAGGCTGAGAAAGACTGAAATTCAGTTACTTTCTTGGGCAGGTACTTTACTTGCTAGACTAAAAGTAGGTGTGCATTCAGTGCAAGTGCGGTGGTAGCATTTTGTCTGAACTCAGCAAGTTGTGTATACTGAAGTGTGTTCTGAATATACCCACTGGAACTTTGCCCTTTACAGTGCTTGCATAGAAGGACAGCCACTTCACACGTGAGTATAGGTGTGCAGGATTGTGTGCTTCAGTAGCTGAACTATTCCTTGCTGAATCTTAGTTCCTTAAAGGAAAGCTGCATATAGCTGATTCAAAATGAAGCAATTGTTTCGATTTTAGTTCTAGAGATGCTTCCTTGGGCTTACAGGTGTATGCATATGTGTGCATGTCAAGTAGCTTTCCTTTAGCCAGACGATTCTTAACTGTTTAGATAGAGTCTTTCTTGCTTACATATTTGTTTTCTTTCAGTTAATAATGGGACTTGGCACTCAGGGAGCAGAGAAGAAGAGTGCTGCATCTATTGCCTGCTTCCTGGCAGCCAACGGGGCTGACCTCGGCATTCGTAACAAGAAGGGTCAGTCCCCTCTCGATCTCTGCCCTGATCCAAGTCTCTGCAAAGCATTGGCTAAATGTCACAAAGAAAAAGTCAGGTTTGTATATTCATAAAATGCACAGTTTCCAAATCCCTGCTTTCCACAGATTAACTGATTTATTTAAAATGTTGTGCCTTTAATTAGCAATAGTTAATTAAAACATACAAGTTTGGGGGTTTGGTGGGTTGGGGTTTTTTGTTGTTGTTTTTGGGGGTTTTTTTTGGGGGGGGGGGTTTTTGCTTTTAATTCTTTAGATTTTTATGGTACACTGATTGCTATTCACAAATACATTAATTGAAACTTACCCAAGTCTTAGAGGAACTTCATGCATATTAATATGTGAGGGGGGAAAATGGAAACATGACAGTCTTCAGGTGGGGGTTGGTAGAACTTCACAAGGGGGTCGAGGGAAAATCACTGGAAGAATAACTAAGCAAACAGATTGGCCTAGGAAATTGTAAAATCTCTGTCCATACAAGTTTTAATGACTGAAATGGGCAAAGCCCAATATGACCTGGTATGAATTCAGTGTTTATGCTGCTTTGAGAAGGTCACCTGCTGAGTACCTGTTAATCTGAACAACTGTACGATTCTGTGAAATGAGAATGAGGGGTAGGTCTGATGTCTTTAGGAATTACAATTTCAGTGAAATATCATGTTATCAGGTTCATGCGGTATCAGATGGTTCACCTTGACCTAGTTATGTTCCTCCCCTGTTACCGCAAATGATTATCATCCTTAGTTTCCTTATGGAAATCAAAGCAGTACCTTTACAATGTGTCAAAGAGAGGCTGCTTTTATTGATGTTGCCCTGGTGTGGAGTAAGGGGCTTATTTCCTTTCGGGGTCTGGGCATGTGTATGTCTGTGTGTCCTGGCCCCGTCCCTCGGCGGTTCCCTCTCGCTGCCCGTGGCGGGAGGTTGGGCCCGCGCGCCCTCTGCGGGCCTCCGCAGCGCCCAGCTCCGGCACTGCCGGCCGATTGGAATCGCAGGGCACGTCTCTGTTAGTAAAGCAAGCTCCTTGCACGAGAGGGAGGGGCTTTTTACGTTCAGGACATGCTATCCTGACTTGTGTGTCCTGTTTCTGTACAATACCTTACCCGAGTGTGTGACCTTGCATTCCAGTGTCAACTGTACATCTTGGAAAAGGCAGTTCAGATTGCCTTATGATCCTATATTGATGCCTGAGTGCATAGGAGAATATGAGCAGCCAGCTGAGGTGCATTTTAAATTAAGTGCGTTATTTTAATTCTTAGAAGTTTGACTGCAAGGTTCCTTTGTAGTGGCCAGGTTGGTTCCCGAAGTCCGTCTATGATCAACAATGATTCTGAAACCTTAGAGGAATGTATGGTGTGTTCAGACATGAAGCGAGATACTCTGTTTGGCCCATGTGGCCACATTGCCACGTGTTCCTTGTGCTCACCACGGGTGAAAAAATGCCTCATCTGTAAAGAACAAGTTCAGTCTAGGACAAAGGTAAAAACCTGAAATTTACTGGTTCTCTTTCTTTTTTTTTGATGGAAAATTTTTAAAAAATGGAAACAAGATGTCAAAGAAATATACAGCGTATTTTATGTGGTATTATGCCTTATACGTCTCATTGGATGGAAGTAATTTTGCATCATAATGATATCTTGCTCTTTTCTGTTTGCCTGTCATACTTACCTCTCCCTGCCTTGCAATGTCACGTCCTCAGAGTTCCTAGTACAGTCAGTCACCTGAGGATGCTTTATTGGAATAGACTTTCCCCCCTGCCATGGTATCTTTTCTTCACGTTAAGATAAATTGCTGCTTTTTCTGAAGTATAATTTCCCTCACTAATATTTAGTTCTTCTGAGTTCTGTTCCTTAGGGCTGCTTGAAAGATGATTTGCCTGTAAACTAAGTTAATATGTGCTTCTTTCTGTAGTGTAATGATTACTTTCAGTTTTCACCTTCTCTTTCTTTGGAAACATGACTTTCATTATGCTGTCTTTTTCCATCAGAGAATCAACCAGTCATACCTTATTTTGGAGACCAAAGTTTCTCAAATGGTTCCTCCAAGTAGTTTTGACTATATGGATACATCCCCCTTGCTTTTCTGTTTGAGTATTCTTTATTCCTTGTAATCACCAAGACTTGTCCTGTTTATTTTTTTTAGCTGTTAAAAAAAAAAATCGTGTTCTGCACTTGGTGTTTGGTTTTGGATTGGCTTTAGGGGGTGATTTTGTTTTTTTTTTTAGTTGGGAGATTTTGGATTTGGGGGGTTTTTTTGATTGATTGGTTGGGTTTTTTAGGAAACCCAACTGTATTTTTTTTTAACTTTTTCCAAACATATTTGATTACTCTGCTTCTGTGGTATGTTGTTTTTTCTCTCCATCTCAGAGTAAGTATAAGAACTGTAAATGTAAAGCTGTACTGTTTTTACTACTCACTCTCTTATACTTGCACTATTCACTGTTCTGCACTGTGTGCGTTCAAAAGTCAGATGTTAACATAGTGGAGCTCCTTTTCTCTAGACTTTCTTTATAGTCAATGAAAGGGTTCTGCCACTGGGTGATTTGGAGCAGCAAAGTGAGGCTTCTACCCCTACTCATCCATCTAAAGAAGCTAGTCTATGGAAATCAGCTTTCCCAGGTGAAAGCTAAACTTTGTGGATAACCTTCCTTTGATTTCTTTTGCTGAATTAGTTTGAGAGATTGGAATATCTGGTTAATACTTCTCTTATGCTTTTCGTATAAAAACTTACAGTAGTATCTGCAAGACTAAGAAATGAATGAATCAGGACAACAGTTCTGTGAACTGGAAGAAGTGGTCCAGGCCAGTATAAATGGAATTGGATATGATGTCTATGATCATACTATACATGCCCCATCCCTGGCAGTGTTCAAGGCCCAGTTGGATGGGACCTTGAGTAACCTGATCTAGTGAAGGTGTCCCTGCCCGTGGCAGGGGTTGGAACTGGAGGATCTTTAAGGTCCTTTCCAACCCAAACCATTCAATGATTCCATGATATAGCCAGCTCTCACATTAAAGGACTTGAGAAACCCTAACCCAGAATACTGAAACATTTCTGTAGAAGTACCTTTTAAGTGAAATTCTTAGGATCATAAAATGTTGGAAGAGGCCTTTAAAATCAGTCATGTAACTGACATCTAACACCCTGCGATAAGCAGAGACATCTTTAATGAGATCAGGTTGCTCAGAGCCCTGTTCAGCCTGACCTTGAATGTTTCCAGGGATGGATCATCTACCACCAGTCTGGGTAACCTGTTCCAGTGTTTCATGACCCTCATCATAAAAACTTTCTTTCTTGTATCTGGTCCAAATTGACCTTCTTTTAGTCTAAAACTATTATCCCCTGTATTACTGCAACAGGCCCAGCAAAAAAGTTTGTTCCCATCTTTCTTATAAGCCCCCTTTAAGTACAGAAAGGCTGTAATAACATCTCCCCGGAGACCTCTATTCTCCAGGCTGAACAATCCTGTGGTGGAATAAAGAAGGAGAAAAGAATAAAGAAAAAGAAATGTATGCTGTCCTAACTGCTTCTCTGTGCCTGTCATTGTAATGAATGCGTAAAAATTGCCGGCAAATACCTGTGCTTAGAAATTAGTGTGATAACTCATCTAAGTTGCATTTTGAGGTGCTGAATTAGTTAAAAAACCCCACTAGATGGAGATTCTTGAAGTCCACATGCCTTGCAAGTTAATGTCGAGAGCAGGAGATAAACTTTACTCACGTGTGTGTTGTTCTTTACAGATTGAAGAATGTGTAGTATGTTCAGACAAAAAGGCAGCCGTACTCTTCCAGCCTTGTGGTCATATGTGTGCCTGTGAGAGTAAGTAACTTTCCAAACCTCTTTTTGAAGTAGTCGTGAAACAGAACGTATTTAATCAGATTGCTTAAAGGTCATTAGTGGTCTAATTTCAGGTTCAATCTGATTGGTAGTCTGGTGTGATCATCAGAATTTTGGCATTATTTGTCATGCTGGTAATAATTGGAGGACAAAGTGGATATCTTCAAAAATTCAGATAGTGTGTGCTCTTTCATCTGAATTACTTAACTGTGAGTAGGCTTTCTCACATTATAGAAGCCTACTGTATATCATTAACACTTTGGAAGTAGTTAGAATTAATTTTGTTGTTTTGTTGCAGCTTTTTGAGGGCATTCAGATATGCAAATGGTGTTTTAAAAGAATACTGTAAATAAGTACTTAATATGCTTCATTACTAATCTACTGATTTGCACATGGGGTGTATTTTTCCCCAAAAGTCACATCATATACCTTTGCAAAGACCAGCAGTTATATTTCACTTTAATTTATCCTGTGTAGTGAAAAAATACATAGGAGATCTCCAGAAATTTTTTGCGTTTGAGTATATGTGGATGAGAATGCAGCTATCACCTTGTCTCCAGACATTTCAGGGCTTTGTTGAAGGGTCATTTCCCTAGGAAAGAGCTGTCCTTATTGATGAGGATCTACTTAAGAGGGAAGGTAATCGTTCCCATGAGTAACTGCTTACTTGGTCTTGCTAAAGAAGTCTGGTTTCTTCCTCTGTTTTGGCTGAGGCAGCTGACAGCGAATCACTGACTGTAGTTATCCTGATCTGGCCTCTTTCACTGTGTGCAGTTGAAAGATGATGAGAGAAGTTTTTTTGAATCGTTTCCCAGGAAAGAAGACAACAAAATGATTGATTACTGTCGTGAAGGATTTCAGCAGTACAATACACATTACCAAGTCTAAGCTGTAACAAGGACAGCAAAAGGTTTAACAATTGTAGATGATTTCTTTCCAGATTTTTTTCTGGACATCTTGTTCAAGCAGGATGAGAGAGAGTCTTCAAGGTTGTGTATTTTATAGGACCCACTCTCTTGATTCACAGTAACCTTTCAGCATTTATGAGACAATAACTTGCCTTTTTGAGAAAAATTACAACCTCCCTTCTAGGATTATATACAAAGATGTAGGTTTACTCTTAATGGTAAAGAGCTGCACCGCTTTGCCCCTGGAGCATTAGGACAGTTAGTGAGATCCTTTGTGCTAAGGAAAAAGCAGGTGGCCAGGACATTCTTGGAAGTTCTGGTCTCAAATGTGTGATTACCTTTTAACTTTTGTAGTTCTTGTGGACTAGACATCCATTTGGAGAAAGAGGAACCTATTCACTTGAAATATCTTAAAAGGAGATAGAGAACAGATTTACTTTGAATCCCAAACAGGACATTGTTTAGGTGTGATTTGCAGAAAATTACGTGAAGATAAACTCAAGTAGTTCTTTGTATTATAAGCATCTGCTACGTCACCACTGTATAGTTACTGTGAATAAACAAACTCATGGATAGAAAAGACGAAAAATGAAGTAGGAAGATTCAGACTTGATTTATTTCTCTGTCCCCTCAGATTGTGCAAGCTTGATGAAGAAATGTGTACAGTGTCGGGCAGTGGTTGAGCGAAGAGTGCCTTTCATAATGTGCTGCGGAGGGAAAGGTACAGAAGATACCAGTGATGATATTTGTGAGTGACTCCAGAGCCCATACTCTTTCATGTTCCTCCACCAACTTATTCTCATTCTCTTAAATCATCTAAATACTTCTCTCGTTTCTGAAGAAGAGTTTAGTGAAAACAGTGTTAACCCAGGTATTCATTTGCTGTTTGCACTACTTTCTGCATTGGTAGCAGCAAATGTGGTAAGGCCACCAGTCGTTACACTGGAGAGTTGCTTCCAGCATTCAGAGTAGAATCCAAAATGTGTGTGATGACTTGGCCACTTCCTAATGCCCTAAGAAGTAAAAGCTGAAGATTGTCTGTAATTGTGCAAATGAGCAAAAAATGTATTTTTTTTTTACCTCTGGAACTCTGAAGAAATGGTAAGTGTTTTGCATCTAGTTACAAGTAACTTTCCTGACAGAATGTCTCGTTCTACATCTCCTGCTCTGACTTGTTTTTAAACTTTTTGTGACCTCTTTGAGTAATTTCTATGAATTATTTATATTTGCTCTGTGTGTGTATATGTGGTACATAGTATTTCAGTTGAGTTTATGGGAAGTGGAATATTAGTTCATTCTTGTCATAATGTTCTGAAATAGATAAATGTAAGAATAATCATTAAATCAGGTTTTCAATACTCACACTGGAAATTTAAGACTTGACAACTTTTTTTCGTATAGTAATACTGCTTCCCAGATCAGTCAAATATATGAATATTAATGTGAGCTTGTCCAAATTTTGAACAAACTACTTCCAAGGCACTTGAGCAATTTTGAACACCAAATAATATCATCTGTAGATAAAAAGTCATTTCAGTGTGAAAGGATTTGGCTTTTTTTTCTGTAAACATGTGCAAAAAGTATTTATGTCAGGAACTTCACTGGCAAATAAGAATTCTGAGAGCATTGAGCAACTACAAACATCATTATTATGGAAATACTTGTCAAAGAAGTGTTGCCACTAAACTCAAAGAAATTCTTTGTTGGGCTGCAGTGATGGTGTAGTGTATTTAAGTAGATTATCAAAGATGCTTGACTAACCTTTTTTCAGATAATTGAAAAATTATAGCTGTGACACTGGAAATAATTATTCCTGGTTCCTTAGCTTGCTGCATAATCGCGTATCTTTATTTTCTTTACGTTACAGCAAGTGGAAACATTCCAGTTTTGCAGAAGGACAAAGACAACACTAACGTCAATGCAGATGTACAGAAGCTGCAGCAACAGTTGCAAGACATCAAGGAACAGGTAAAAGTGCTGAACAAAATTGCAAGAACCACTAAGTTGATTGAACAAGCCAGTACATCCTCTATTATTTAAAGTAAAATGACGTGTTGAAGTGCATTAGCTCTTAAACTTTAGTTAAAAGACCAGTATTTTTTGTGTGATCTAGCTTGTATGTCCTCTATGTACAGGGTTAAAAGAAAAAAATCAAGTGGCCATGTTTGATAATCCATTAGAGCATGTGTGTTGATGTGACTAACAAAGGATGCTCTGCCTAGTCAGTACATTTTCTGACTGTTTAGCTGTATGTAGGTACAGCAGAAGCTCTTTTCACTGAACAGTGGCCAAAATAGATCATCTTCACTGTTCTGTATCTACCTTAATCTTGACTTGTCTGTTCATTAGCTGTGTTGGAACTATGGCTGACAGTTATCTGTCATGGTAAGGGTATAGTGAACACACACTTCAAAAAACTGTGTGACTGCAAGGTTAAAAATTTGAAAGTACTATACATGCAATTCGAATATTTGGAATTTAAATGTTAAGGTTTATCTTCTGTAATTATGTATAGTGTTTGCAGATCTTTCAGCAGTAAGGGATCTGGAATATCTAACTACTGAATGAGCATACTCTTAGAACCCTGATAATGTCATTTTTTGCTTCCGTGTGTATAACACAATTGGAAGAAACTTTTCATGGATACAGGAAACAGAGGTGTTCTAGCTTGCCTTTTTCTCTAGTAGGCTTACAGCAGTCCATAATACTTTAGTGATGGCAGCATCACATCTAGTCCTGGTAGTTGTTGGATTCAGCTGTTCATGGTCTTGAAAGCAAGGCCTAGAACATTTAGATTGCCAGTTTTAGGGCCCATATCACTAAATGCCTTAAATTTGAGAGGTGATAATGCTCAACTGAATGTCTGTGAAGAGCTGTTCCTGCATATGGTGACTGGGCCACCACCCCAGTAATAGAAATTCAAAACAGTTTCCTGTGTAGTTTTTATCTGTAAAGAACATGCAGATTGAAAATTGTAATTTGAAAATGCATGTCTGTCTTCCCTAGAAACTCTAGATGTTACTGTCGTCTCTGATAGCTTGCATCTACTGTTCCGCTTCTGCTTTACTTTTTAGCATTGAATGGAAAGAATAAGATTACTCTTTTGGCATTTGAAATGATACATGCAAAAGATGCCAGATGCATCCTTAAATGCAAGTAATCTGTTTTCTTCAGATACATTTTTTCAGGGTACTTTAGGAGTTATAGAAAGTAGAGTTCTGTTTGGGTATGCTGATATTCTCATGTATAGGTACGTGAAAAGAAAACTATGTTACAGTTTTTCTTCTTGATTAGATGTGATCTCAGGGGGGGTTTTGTCAGTTTGACTTAGGTTCTGTTTTATTCTCTATAATTTTATCTAACCTTTGGGATTTGCTAGCCAGCAGCCACAATTGTTTGGTGCCTCTGACTAGAAAGAGATGGTTCTAGTCATTCCTTGTGTGCCTCTTGGCTTCAGACTCTCTTGTGTTTTCTTAGTGTCTTTGTGCTTAGTCTTGTGACAGGGCAAGTTGTATATCATACTTGTGAGTAGCAAGTCAGATTTGATAAAAATTGATCGTCTCATCTTTTAAATTTGTGCTTGAAGTTATGCACAACATTCCACTGTAATTGTGTGTTCTTTTGATTTGTGCTGTAAAAGTTCAGTCTTCGTGTTCAGTTGATATTTTTCTACTTAAAATTAATTTGTTCTCTTTTCAGCAGGTATAAGCCTTTCTTTCAACTCATACCTTCAATGATAATCTAATATGTTAGTGCAGCAAGCTTTTAAAACTATTTCTGGTGCCAAGCAGAAGTGATGCTGATGTCAACAGAATCTCCCACATCTGATGACCACACCATTCTTCAGGGATTCCCTGAATGTGAACCCTTTTGACTGTAATTGCAATACCTTCACTCCATTTCATACATAATCATCATCATCCATCTAATATCTTACGTATGTTCCTTCACCATACTTACATCACTTTTTTCTTCCTTAAAAATAAATTTATTTTGTCACTGTGCACCTGTATATTGTTCTAAAACCTGTTTGTAATAGTGAGGAATTGATACTTCAAGCAGTTTAAAACACCTGACAAAAAAATTACTTGAATTGCAAACCCAGTTATACTTAAGGTGCAATGAGCACTTTTCCAGAGTACTTGTCTGAAGAAGTAATTCTCATATAGAACAGGCAATAGTGCCTTTTTATACTATTTGTTTTCCTTCAAAAGATAGGAGTCAAATGTTTCAGGCCGATAAAAAATGGGATTTCATGCAGAGGGTGTTCCAACAAGCTAATAGTACAACAGTTACAGATGCTGCTTATTTCTCACTCCTTATTTTCTACTGCCCACATGGGGCATAAGGCTTGCAGTGAACTTTTGCACTGTAAAAGTATGTGTAAGGTGGTGGTTAAGTAAGGAATTCTTCAGAGTTGGATGAAACTCAGTTATCTGGGCTTGTATCCCACTGGGAAACGGCTGAACTAATTGAGAAAAGCCTGTCAGAATAGAATTGTGTAGCAAACAGGAAGCTTGCTGTTCTGCCACCTAAGTCGTCTTCCTGTGTGAAGTAACTTAAGTCTTAACATAGTATCATGTTAAGAAATTAAACAGCTAATGTATTTTATATACTGTACTTCTGTACTAAGCAGGAGAAATTGGGCAGTTTTCTAATACTGCACATCTAGAGAATGAAAATGTTGGGATTTCTGTGCTTTACTGAATGAAACGTTTTGAAGTAATGGCGTTCCAAAAGATTTTATTTGTTTATTATTTCTGGGTCCCTTAATGCATTTTGAAATGATGGCATAGCATTTGGAGAGAAACAGACCCTTGTAACTTAAGTAATTCTGACATTATATTTAGACACAAAAGCAAATAATTAGCTTTAGAATAAAGGCTACACATTGGGGATTTTCCCAAAGATAAGATTAGTGTTTGCTTTGTCAGTGCTTTATGAAGGGTCATCATGGCAATGCTGTCAAGTTACAGACAGTTGTCACACAGCTGTGTATTAATTGCATTGGAAATAACTGTTTCACTGATACTTGAAGTCTGTGAGTTACTGGAGGAAGAGTACTCTAAAGGTCCCATTGATGTGTGGATTGTGAAGCTGGTGACTTAGCGTGAATGGAAAAATGAGCAGGACTGACTGACAGTCAGTCTTCTGTACATTTTCAGTTTGAGAATATTTTGTTACAGTACTATGGAAATTCTGGGAAAGCTGGAGCACACTCCCCTTCAGGGTTTTTTTTAAACATAAATAGGCTTAAGGTTTCACCTGAAAGTTTTATTTTCCTACTATCCCATTATACTAGTATCCTGGAGATTAAAGTAATAATTTGGCCAGGTTCCATGCCAATTTAAACTCTTAAGCAGAATTATGGTGAATTTTTGTGGTCTTCAATTAAGTTATCTACCCTAGGAAGTAGTACCTATTGATTTAATAGAAAATGTGCCTTAGGGTTTTTTGAGTAGGGTACTTTGCTATGGATTCTCTCTCATGCGATGAACAAATTGAAGTAAAGCCTCAGGGATGAATACAAAGGCAAATCACAGGTGCAAAATGGTGATAAAATGAATTTGTATTTGAAATATGTGCCTTGTCAGTATTTCATGTTATATATGAGATCCACATTTATAATTGTCAGCTATGTGTAGAATGTCTCAGATCTGAGGACATCTTAGATTGTATTTGATCTATTAGAGAATGGTCTTAACAATTTTCATCTGTTGTAACATCTCTTCATTTACTAACATTTGATAAACTGTTATAAATGAAATCCTAATATGGCTGCGGTATGTTTATGGTGAAGGAACATGCCTTATGAAAACTTCAATTTCTGCACGTGACAAAAGGTGAAGGACATTGTTCCTTAGTGGCTTGGTACAAAATGAATTTTCCTGTTGAAGAACTTTGGACATTGACTATCACTTCACGTTCAGCAATTAAAACTGATTTTAAAAGTTTGCTGTGCTGCTCTTATGAGTGAAGGTTACAGATTTACTAAACTGTTCTTAATTTGAAACTTGAGGTGTTGTTTTGGTTGAAAATCTAAATAACTTCCACAAAGTACTAAATTTTTACATATCATATTGATTATGCAACATTTTTATTCCTTCTGTGGATGTTGATTGCTTGGTGTTTACGGGTAAGTATATGTAATAGCTAGATAGCCTGAGAAGTAATTTGTAAATCATTACCCAAGCATTGCATACATGAAGCTGTTTGTGTTTTGTTCCCTGGAAGATTACGTGACATAAAGAAGAATGTTTCCGAAGAATGTTTTAATGTTGCAAACTTGCATAATGATATTGAAAATACGATGTCAGCCTACTACTGGATTGCCTTAATTAAAGGAATCATATTTAGAAAAAATCTACGTAGTTGTTTGTGTCATGATGGAGTAGGAAAAGCCAATATATTGTAAGTCAATGTGGAATAAAAATGGGATTTTAAACCCCCCCAATTTAGCTTAGTGGCTATGACAATTATCTGCTATGCTTAGGATGACATATTTGTTGTTAAATTTCAGTCATTTATATGTTACATGTTCAGTACTATATAACTACTACCACTGACTATGTAACCTGTCAAAATCTTTTCCAGACTATGTGTCCTGTCTGTTTGGACCGCCTGAAGAACATGATCTTCCTGTGTGGCCATGGAACTTGTCAGCTTTGTGGAGACCGGATGAGCGAGTGCCCCATATGCCGCAAGGCAATTGAACGGAGGATCCTTTTGTATTAAACAGGGGCCACCTTCTTTTACTAGGTTGTGAAAGAGTAAGGACGTGTCCATGGTTTAAATCTCAGTAAGTTTGAAAGGCAGTAAAGTATGGAAACATTTCTAATACTGTAGCACAGGTTCATTACATAGTAATTGTTTAAAGACTGTGAACACACCAAATAAAAGAAACAGTATTTGAACAGTCATTTTGTAGCTCTACTCTTAAAAAACATCTAAGCCTAATGCTAATTTACAGCAGTCTTTTTTTTCATTTTTTTTCTGTCTTTTTCTTCCCTTTAAAGTTTAAAGGGACAATCATATTTTGGTTTTGTTTGTATGTATCATGTATGTATCAGATGTCAAGTGATGTAAGGGAATTTTTAAAATATTGTCAGTTACTACCAAACACAAATATTTAGGATTTTTTTTGCTTTGTGCTTTTCTGGAAAGTGTCAACATTTCCTGTGACAGTTCTGATTCACAGTAATTTCTGTCTTGAAATACACAGTCATGAAAAATCTATACAAAATATATACACAGTAGTAATAAATATACTATTCCCACAAGGTCATGCCTCAGAGTACAATGTTAAGGTAATTCTGACTTTATCATGCCCTTTGTTCCTGAGGATGGGTTGTGTAGGAAACAGTAAAAAGAAAAATCTGTTTTAGAAACATTATGATTCCAAAGCTGCACTTTATTCTAAGAGGTTCAAGCTAAGTAATTTAAATAGTGAGCTTCATAATTCTGCTAATTACTTGACTTTGCATGGAATTGCTCTTGAGTGGAAAGGAGAACATTTGAGCAGTGGGTCAGTTATCTCTTTCAGATGAGTGAATTTGATCCATTGTGGAGAAACACATACATGTGGAGCTGTTTAAAAATTGTGGGTCTATGAATTTGGAAAAAACAGATTTTGCAAAATTTCCTTTCTTTTTAAGTGAGTTTTATTGTCTCCAGGCAAACAGTGTCAACAGCAGAAGAGAATATTTAATACTGATTATTCATCTAAGTAGGGGTTAACACCAGAACTTATCTATGAGCATTACCAAGTAATACTGCAAATGAAGATATGGCTGACAGAACAGTGAATTTTGTGAGGCGTGCTTAGTTGAGCTGAATTTGGCTGATGGAGTTTGCCGTCACTGATGTGATAAAGAGCTGTTCCTCCTGATCCCCAAAGTGCTACTGTCAGGGACTGCAAACTATTAAGGTTTTGAAAACAAATGCTTCCTTTCATCCTTTATGGTGGTAGAAAATACGCTGATTAAGGATCTCTTGTAGCTGAAAGGAATCTATGCTTACTCCTGAGCGATTCAACAAATTTCTGAGTGCATAGTTCATGTGGCCCTTTGCCATTGTGCAGATTTCATTTCAACATGCTCTTGCAGAACAATAAAATCCACACTGGAGTCATTTAGGTGCCTTACTTGCAGCTAAGATGAATTTATCATTGAATAATAAATTTTGACATTGCATATGTCAAAAATGTGGACAAAAGGATAGTTCAGGGAAAGATCCAAGTAAGGATAAAGATATAATTGTGGTGTTTTCAGATAAATCAATCTGTCTTCTGAAGCTTATGTTGATATGCCTGAATTGTGCAAACGTTGGCAAGCGTCTCAGAAGACTTACTAATGAACTGTAAAGATAGACAAACTTTTAAGCAATAAGATTTAAATACTGAATAAAGTTTTCCAGGAAACAAGTACAGTGATATATTGGAAAAGTGTATGTAGGGTGACTTTTAACACCATGAATTGATGTAATACACAGCCTTACAGTAGCCATCTTTAATCCTCATCCAGCATTCCAAATGTTCCTCATTATTTTCAGTGTTTCTTCATTGGACACAATCACAATCTGGAGTCACTGTAGTAGTCTGGTTTATTTTGTGTGCTAGTGGTCATCTGTTCTCAGATAATCTGCATCTGTATTCTTGGCCAAATGAAGCAACCTTCTCTTTTTTGCTTCTTGGTTCTTATTCTAATATACCAAAATTTCAAGGAGTTTTGGAAAAAGTTTTTGGTATAAGGCCTTTTTTGAGTTCAGCATTTTGGTATCTCCACTTGAACTCTGCATGCATCTTGAGTGTTCATTGCAATTTTCACTTGGCCAATACCCATGTCACTAAGGTTTTTGGTTTGGTTTTTTGTGGGGTTTTTTTGGTAGCATGTTTTACAGCTGAACTTTTTATAGTAGGCTTCAGTTTCTTGTCAGGCTTCCCCTGGAAATACTTCTGTAATAGGATGTGCCATTTGATGATTCATTCTGAGTTTTAGCCTGTCATGCATCAGATTTGTAACATGGTTTCCTCTGTCTCTTGCAGACATATTTTGTCCTCTTAATTCTTCAAGAGGACCTCTGTAAACTTGTCTGCACAGATGTGGGGTGGATCTCTTCTCGATAATGCAACTCAAAACTAGAAACTCAGTATAGCAGTTTGCATTTTCCTAATTCTTTTCGGCTGGAACAAGCCAGAATTACTTGAAAGTATTCCAGCTTAGCATCAGGTGAATAATTCAGCTGAGTTAGAACAGATCTGAAACATCCTGGGTAGGAAACTGGATGTAAGATGTAAGTTACTGTTTAATACCCTCAGTACTTGAATACCATCACAGCCCTATGGAAATGGAGACAATGACTGAAGGTATTGCTGTCAAAGCACATGTATGTGACTGCATAGGAGTTTGTGATTGGACTCATTCAGCAATGTTGTGTCCCAGTTGAAACTGAACTATGTCAGCTTGATTTTTCTTGGTCCCAAGAAAAACAACTGAATTAGAAAAGCTAGGAAAGCTAACCAAAATGCTTGAATTATTTATATAGGTCTCTTATTGACAGAAGGAAGAGCTGTATCTTGCCTGGAGATGGCTATACAGTTTGCTTTTCAAAAAACTTACTGAGGAAAAATGCTTGTAAATCCAGTGTCATTTAGGCAGATATTTATATTCAGATCCTCTCTTTGCGTTTAGATGTCGAAGGTGAACTAGTGTTGTTGAGGAGCCCAGTAAGCTCATTTACTTTATTCTGTTGTTATCTGTGTAACATGCACAGATGTTGCAAATGTTTAATTGGATAGCACATATTTGAAGGATTAGAAGTTCACTTGAAAATCAAAAGGGATCATAACAAGTAGTAGAGTTGAGGAAATATCACTCTGCATCTGTCTTCAGGAAGAGATTAAAGTCTAAATTTCACCTCAGCAGAGTAAAAATTAGAAAAATCAGTTGGGCATTTATCTCTAATTTATTATAAAATTGTAAAATGTAAAGGTTGTAAGGTTTGTCACCTCTATTCCCCAGCATTTATTAGCAATTTTGAAATTAAATGGAATGAAATATCCATTTGTTTCTTGAAGCAAGTAACAAGACACCTAAAAATATGTATTGTTCAGTGTGAGGTATGCTCAGATGCTTAAATAAAATACTTTCTTTTCCATTCATTAAGAGACATAAACAGTCATATCACTACACAGTTATTTAAAGTGTAAAGACAACCTAAGAGGTTAACAGAATAAACTTAATAGTTGTAGATTGTTAACTTTTGTATAACTATGTTTGACTTTTTTTTCCCCTCAAAACTTGTATCATCACTTATTGTGGCTCAAGTTTATATGGCACTTCTCAAAATCTGGGCTGCTATTACCTACTTTCCATTTGTTGGATTACTGTGTATATGTATGTTTGGGTTTTGAGAAATCCCTTTTTCCTGAAGTTGTTACTAAAAACTACACTGGTAAGATAGCAAACAAGTTACTTTGTAAATGTGAAAGTTTGATTAGAAGATGGTGTTCTTAACTTGGGCTGGGTGAGAATATAGCAGATTTGCACAAGTACTTGTGCCTTGTTAGCATAGTCTTACAATTGATATTTTAGCTTCTTTTAAAGATGTGAAATGATCTTTTAAAAATAATTAAGTACTTATTGTGTAGATATTTTCTAGAGATGAAGGTTTATGTATGTGTAATTATCTCTAGCAGTATTAATTGCAGTTAGTGTAAACACTAAATTGTTTGAAGAAGCTGCTTTCAGCTAGTGATCTGAGCTTCCTCTACAAAACTAATTGTCAGAAATTTAATTTTACTCTTCCAGTAGCAGCTGGTGAACCGAAGAGCCTATCCCGTTCATTGTGCTGCATGGGTCAAGTTTTCACTTAAAAAAACCAAACCTCAACAACACTACAGTCTAACCTTTAGCAGTGCTACTTCCTTTCTGTCAAAGTGCTGAATTCTTCTCTAGCTGTTCTTTGTCTTTGGGAAGGGATGGGGGACTCATCTTTTGCTTCATCAGTTTTTATGTCTGAATACGTTGCAGGCGTTTTTTTACTTTATAAAATTACTGTGTAAATTGCATACAAAAGCAGTGTATGATTTGCCACAAAGTACATTGTATACCTGTCTTGCGTAAGTTGGTGGAATTAATGCAATTCATGTCTTTCTGTGCATTTCATAACTTGTTTATGTTGACAAAGCTAAACTGTTGTCTGCAGAAGCTTTGCTATGTGCCATTTTTATAGCTAAGCCTGTGGTAAATACGCAAGTTCTGACTCAGGGCTTTTTAACAACTTAAACACATTCACAATATTCTTCAGCACATCTTGGAGAATACTAGAGATTTAATGACTGTACAGTGCCTTGATAGGACTATTGAATGGGCAGTAGCCATAAGGTCTTCACAGAATGCAAGTATCTTTTGAATCCAGTTAATGAGTTGATGTTAATATAGTTGTAATGCCCTTGCCATGGATTTATAAACTTGTATATACTTTCTGTAAAGGGAAATTGGCAGATTTAGGTATTAAGCTTTCTGAAAGCTGTTTAATTGTTGCACTGGTCATGAGGGTCTGAAGGGCATAATATTCAAATTTACAGAAACCACCTTTGTGTCAAAGACAGCTAGAGAAAATTTTCTGTATGTGACATTTTAGTGTGAGGGAGGGGTCATTGTATAGGCATATAGAAGTACCTGCTTTACTCTGATCTAGTAAACCTTTTGTATGTGAGAGAGAAATAACCAACAACAAATCAGTACATTTGCATGCCATTTCATAGTTAGAAAACGTAGTGTCATTTTGAGCTTCTAGGAAATACTTAATTTGTCCCAACCTTAGTGTCTTTATGAATGCTATTCATGTTAGAAAACAAGTTTTACTGAGTCACGTGAACATTTTTGCTTTTGTTGAAACTAACTTTGTATTTTCAGTAAACTGTAGATTTTGACATGACTGTTTATTGGCGAAATTTAAGGTTGCCTGTGTGAATGTAGTGTATTTCTGTATGCAGATAGCACTATATAATTGCTTACTTTAAAACTGCTTAGCAAGGTCTAAGCTCTTCAAAGGAAATGCTGATGTACTGTATGATTAGTAAAACTTGTCATATAAGATGTATACTTACTGTTTCAAGAGCTTTGATTTAAAAGTATAATTGGACTGGATTAATACTGATTTTTTGCACACAACATTGGAAAAAGGGTGGTGACTCAATTGTCTTCCTCCTTCTTAGTTGTAATGATGTTAGATGTCACTATGGAATTAGAAAATTGTATAACTGAAAAAGTATTTGCAAACCTGGTTACTTGTTGGCATACAATGTTTAAAAGTGCACCAGACTTCATTGAGAAATTTTGTGGTCCAAAGTTCTTTAAAAACCTGGTTCTTTTATAATATGTTCCTGAAGAATGAGTTTGTGGAAGCATCAGAAGTGCTATGTGCCTTTGAATCTCCAAGGTACTCAAACATTCTTGAAGCAGCACAGTAGAAGATCGAAGGGTGGATTATGTTATAACAACAAAAAGGTTGATTTAAAATTATCTCTGGATTATGTGCAAATTTTTCTGTAAATATACAGTTCATAGTACTGTTCTACTGACCAGAGTTGCTGTTAAGTGCGTGTTAGACTCTGTGTTTACTTGTAATTGAATGGCCTTTACAGATCTGGCTACGTGAATGTGATCATTTAAACATCTCCTGCCAGATACAGTAACTTCCATATTCTGAGACAACAGATGCTGCATCATAGTTTGTACTTTTAGGATTCAATTTAATGGACGCATTTGTAAAAAAAAAAAAAAGTCTATGTAATCAAAGGCAACAAAACCAACCAGACTTATATGGCTTAGTGTTTTTATTTGTCCTAGTGTACAGGTGTAAAAAGAAACTGACAGAATAAAAAGTTTGTTGCTCTCTTTCTCAGTTTCTTTTCATTTTTCAAGTTTCTTCAGCCTTGGTTTATATGACACATCTGTATGAAAACAGTGTTTTCAAATACTTTCAAAAACCCCCCTTTATTTTAAAGTAATTTATGCAAATTGTTGAAATACATTTGAAGTAGCCTCTTGTTCTTTGCTTTGGGATTTACAAGCTGTTCACATATTTCTGCTTACATGTTCATTGAATGTGATGGGAGCAGTGTTGGCATTGGTTCAAGACTTGATCTCTGTGGTCTCAAGGGTTTCAGCCCCTTCTGTTGATTGCAGCAGAAGCTGCGGGTTTTGCTTGTGTTTGGTATTAGATTTTGAGAAGGCTGTTTCATAATGTAAAATATAAATAATTATAATAACTTTATAATATAAATACTGTGTAATGCAATTAGTTTCTGTATGGTGCACTTTGCTGTTCTAAGTCATTCCAGCTATATCCCATATACAATCATCTGTTTTTGATGGGAGTGGTGAAAGTACATGGAGATTTCCTTTGGATTTGATGTGAAGGAAATGCAGAGAGTGGTTCTTCATGGATGTACTCTATTTCATTTAAGGAGTAAAAATTAGCAGTAATATTGGAATAAAAAGCATTAGCCTTCCTTTTCAGACTTGGTTTCCCACCATAAGGAAAGGAAATATAAGTTGTCAGAAACAAAATCGTTGAAGTTCTTGTGGTTTGTGCAGCCCTGCTCATGACAGTGACATGCACTGGAAAACTTTTACTTTCAAGAATGAATCATACCATCTTTCCTTGATACTTACAAGAAGGTTTTGTCTGAAAAATACTTCAGGGTTTTAAGTAGTTTGTTCCCTTTTCAGCAGAATAGTATGTCTGTGCTTTTCAGGAGGTAGTAAGGGGNAAAGTCAAGAAGTGTGCCAACTGGAAATGTATCAATTTTAGTCTTCAACCATGCAAGAGTTTGAGTTATGGGAAAGTCATTGCAGTATCTACTACAATTAGGGTTTATTGATGCTTATGTGACTGCCCTAGGGAAACTAGTAAGCCTTAATTTCTGTAAAATTGCCTAAAATCGTGAAAATACACTTGTGAGACTATCACAACCTCTTGCAACACTAACTGTTTCACTGAATTTTCCTTAAATCTGCGGGAGGTAAGAAGACAAATTTGATTCTGAGCCCATTTCCCCACTGACACTTCTGCATCCTAAAATGTGTTTTTCTCCCACAAGGGGTCAGTAGCACCCTCCATATGGCACAAGTTTTTATTACAATATAAGCAGAAAGCAAACAAGGGATAAGGATAATGATGATTGCATTAATATGTGGGTGGACCAGACCTCACTTGTCTCCTTCTTCAAGCAGGCTAAGTATAATTAGGTTATTTGCTGACTTCAGTAAGCACCATATTCTATCCTCTGACTCTCATGTGACATGAACATTGCTACTATTGATTAGGGCAAAGTTCCAGTGGAGTGTTTGCCTTTAGCTCTAGTTGAAAGTATTCATTTAGCCAAGCTTTTTTTCAAAAGCATGCAGTTGGAGCAGATAAACTATATGAAAGAGCTTGTCCAGTGGGTAGGGGAAAAGAATTCTTGTATGAGTGTCCCACATATTCTTAATGATAACCACAGTCTCCCTAGATGGCTAGAGCTGATTACTATTTTCCACTCTATAGTTAAATATGCTTTGAAGCCTATCAGGCTGCTCAGTGGAAGGAATGTCCAGCTTCTCAAGGCTTCCCTGAGTGTGCAAGTTACTTGAAGGCCAGAAGTTTGAAGTAACTCATAATCTTTCTGCCAAGAGGCTGAACAGACCAGAGACCTATTCCTCCATCAAAAATTTCCAGCCCTTGTAGCGAAGTCATGTTTCACAAATAGGAATCTTGGAGCAGTCAGTGCCTTTCAGGCACAGGTTCTTGTGCTGAATTTAACAAGGGGCCTTCCTTACTTTTGTGTTTGCAACTTGTTATTCTCTCTGTCACATCTGTAGTGGGGTTTATATGTCATGTCCTCAGTGCTTCTGTCTCTGCTACTCAAATCCTCAATTTCAATTCTTTGTCATATTTTTGATAGCAGAACTCTGTCCCTTCCTTCTTGGTATGTCCCTTCTGAGTGTCCCTCTTTTCTTTTACACTTGAAGTTGGCATAAGCATAGTGAAGTCCTGTCCTTGTGTCCCTGACTCCACTCTGAATTTCATGTACTGACAGGAGGAATTCCTGAATTTGGTCTTGGCATAATTTCACATTAATTTATTGACATCCCTTATTTCTCTCCATTGGTAGCATAGAAAAGAGGAAAGGGTAGGGGCACTTCTGATCTCAACCATATGAGGAGATTCAGGAACAAGTAAAGGTTTCAAGGTTGTTTGACTTCAGTGATATCTTTCTGTCCTATAGGCCCCCTGTAATTTTCATTCTAACTATATCCTGGGTTCAGTTTTTGGTGACAGCTTACGGATTTCTTTTCAAAGAAATTCACAGACAACTAGAAGACAGAAACTTCCATCTAGAGTGTCTTGCGCACTGACATTGCCTGGAGGAAGTTCAGTAGGATTGCTTGCAAAGAGAAGGGGTCTGGTTTTGGACTTCTTGCGGCCTCCATAAAGAATTAAGAAAAAAATTGTATCTCTTTGAATAAAGTAAATCTGAAACCACATTCCAAGTAATACTTTTCTGCTAAGATTTCATAACCCCTACTGTGTATATACCTTACAGTTGTAAGGTATTACGATATTCTGTATGAAAGCTATATAAAATAATTAGCAATTATGTGGCATTTATTTCCCAATTACCATAGATTGTTGGCTTTGAAATACAATACTATTATTTTTCTTCTCTTCTTCTGTGATGAGATGTGTAAAATAAAGATTAGTTCAGGTCTGTCTAGATAAGGTGGCTTTTCCTAACACAGAGGCCCTAGTTAAGCTGTTTGTGGTACAGCCATGCAATTTAAAGCATCATGTTCAAGTTTTTTTGACTATTTTTTCTGATTCTGTGAAAGGCTGAGGAAGTCTTCATATCGTTGTTGTCCTCTGAAACTGCATTCTCCCACCATTTCATGTGGAGGACATACAGTCTAGAAGCACAACACTTTTTTGTTGAGATAGAAAAGTGTATTAGAGTAAGGGCATGGGGAAACCTAGAGTCATAGACCTAGTTCTGGAGTTTATGAGGTGAGAAATTCAGATGGCAAATTTGACTGAGGGAAGTGTGATCTACAAAAGTTGAGTTTTACATTCTTCTGTACCCTCTCTGGAGAGCCTGTAGCATGCATACATTGAGTCCTGTTGTAACCCTGCCATGTCCTGCATGTCCCACCACTCAGGATAGGTCCCTCCTCACCAAATCTGCCTGGAGGAATGTGTCTTAGAGTTACACTGAAACTATTCCACCCATGGAGAAGGAAGGCATGGGAGTTAAAAGCCAGTCCCTGGTGCAAAAGTTGTGGATCTGCTGTTCCATTTAACACAGCTCTCTTCCCATGGCACACACAGAGGATGTGAAGGAGTAAGGGATCTTGACTCGGATTTTCTGTGATCTGTGTCTGGCTGCACCCAGGCAGCAGCATAAAGGAGCTGCTGCAATTCAATTGCTCAGTAATAAGCTGTGTGAGGTGCCTGCCCTGCAGCAAGCAGAATTTGGGAGCCACTTACGCTTTTAAAGTGTTGCAGCCAAGTAGGGTTGAGTGGGCCAAGCCCTCTGGGCATCTACTTATCCTGAGCTGACATTGCTTTATTGGTAAGTGGCATGGAAATGAAATAGATTTGAAAAGCATATCTTCATTAACAAGATTGGGATACCAGACATTTAATTTTAGGCTTTATCTGTAGTGCTGATTCAAACGGTGACACCAGGATTTGGCAAGCAGTTGTTGAACACTCCAGGAAAGGTTAGTCATTGGCTTTTGAAGGAGTTTCTCAACTTTGAGGACGTAGTCAAATAGTCCTCAGGAAAGAAAAAAAGTAACTAGCAGGAGTGTTTCAGAAGAGAGTTATCCTTTTTTTTGTTTTATTGGTTGGCTTTTAGTTTGTTTTGGTTTGGGGTTTTTTTTCATTCTCACCCTCTACTTGATGGCAACTGTGCCTGGTTTTTCATTTCTCTTGGCAATTTTCATTTAGCCAAAAAGCTGCCATAATTGCAACTTGCCATCTGGATTCGCCAAAATCAAACATATATCCCATGTGTCTGTTCCAACTGTTCAGACCATCATATTACCTCTCCCCAGAACATCCTTCCAAGGGTATGAGTGTACACTTGTGGTGTTATAGAAGAGCTAGTGCTATTATGTAACTTTCCAGGACAAGGAATTTAATGTTGATTTGGTCTGATCTTTTTCTTTTTGACTATCTTCAATTATCAAATGTTGGGATGCCTTTTTTTTCACGTGGTGTTTAATTTTGAGAGGAAGTCAATGGGGGCATAATTTCTGGGCCTGGAATTCCTGGATTTCGCCCATTCTTTCCTACAAAATTAGGCCTGTTGGCCTAAGATTTGTTGTTTTATGAGGTACAGTTATTTAAACTTTAAGCTGGCCAGCTCTGCTCATAGGAATGTTAATAGAGATGGCCTGTAGCTGGCAGGTTTTTCTAGGGAAGATAAGGAAGGGCTTAGCACATCCTAGGTTAAGCTCTTCCCTGTCACAGCCGAGTGCTGAATGCTGTGTGACCTGTAATGTCTGAACGGTAGATATAGCTTAGGGTATCTTCATGGCACAGTGCTGTGTCCATAGGAGGTGGCACTGAGAGCAGAAGTGCACTGCATCCATGATAACAATAATATTTTTCATGAGTTGGTACATCTGGCTTTTCTGGAAGGGTGGGTAGCCTGAGATGAGGTCAGTAGGGACCCCAGGGAACCTGGACAGGTTGAGCATTGGGTGGTGCTTGGTACTCTTATCCCAAAACTCTAGAACAAGTTTGCTTCTGTATCTGTAGATTGGCTGTCAGTGAATTAGAAACAAGAGAATCTGTAAGGCACCCACCAGCTTTCCACGTTTGCGTGAAAAGTGTTCTTCCCTGTGCTTTATTAATTTGCTTCCTCCTGATATGGAAAGAATGAAGGAAGCTAACAAGCCTAGCTTGTTTTGCTGCAAAATGCGTATATGCAGTATTGAACATCTCCTTAGATAGCTTTGAATGTGGACAGGCAAAAAAAAAAGAGGAATAAGGGGGGAGGACAGAGAGGTCTTTAATGATGTGTTACATTATTGATGGAATTTCTAACCCAGAGGAGAACTGCCTGCCTCAGAGCCGTGGGCACTGTTACCCACAGTAACTGCTTGCTTGTGCGTAGTTCATTTTTGTTTTATTGTTCAGGAGAGATAAAGTGGTGTCTCTGCTAAGCGTGGTGACTGGCTGGGAAGAGCAGCCTGGTTCTGCTGAACACAGCTGCCAAAACTAGAGTAAGCCAAGGGAGAGCAGTTCTTTTGTCAGGGACAGAAATGTGACCTGACACAGCTTTCTTATCAAAGGGAAGGATTTTTCACTTCAGGAGGAAGTTTGGCTGGGAAGGCATTGGATAACTTCTATTTTTTTTCAGCTCTGCGGGAAGTCCTGTATAAATGTGTTTTCCATTAAAGTAATAGTTCTGCTTCGGACTCTCTGGAGAGAATATTAGTGCCATATATGCGGGAAATAACACAAGGGTGACTAAAATATTTTTAATCTGAGTAAGTCAGCAAACACACCTTGTGTGCTCACAGCCAGGAGCCATTTGCACTTGGCTCATGCCATGGAGCAGGCAAAAAGTAGTTCTCTTTTTTTTTCTAATTTTTTATTCTAAGTATTTCTGTAATTTCCCTTGATCCATTCCAAGCCATCATGTTGTAGTTAAATTAAAACTTAGCCTTTTCTTCTGGTAAATACCTTGTGTAACAGGAGTGATTTGTTTGTGTTTCAGCTTAAACTTGGATAATTTTGTTTAAACATTAAGAACCTATGTGTATATATTATAGAGAAGTTTCTCTAATACAGTTGAAGAAACAAGTTATCCTCTAACTGAGGCCATTAGATGGTGATTTGTTAGATTTGGTTTCTGTGGTTTTCCCGTGAGTTGTTGCACAAGTCACTTAGTTTTGTGTTTCCTCTCTTTCTTAAGTGTGAAATGAGAACTTACTGCTTGGGGGTACGAAAAGAAATCTGCTGGTATATGCAGGGGATCCTACAACAGCCCTAATGAGTTCCTGAGTAGGTAAGATGCCTCCCCTGCCAGCCTGTCACACAGTGCTGTACCAGCTCAGTTCAGTGTTCTCCTGATGAAAAACTGAAACCTGTGCTACTTCAATTTGCCACAGAGAAAATAAGCATAAAATGAACTAATATTTTCCACCACCACAAGCAATGGGAGTTATTAATTAACTAGTAATTATATACAAATATGTATTTTATTATACTTAACAAGTAATTGTTGATCATTATTTCCTTATTAAAGCTGTTAATGAGGAAGAGCTGTGTTCAGTACAGGTACTGAGTTATAACTTTAAGTGAACTGACAAAATGCCAGCTTTTGGGTGGCAGCATTTCTCTGAGGTTCTCTCTCTGTGATCTTGGGTGTGCACTGAAGCTTTTTAGTAAGTGCTCTCTGAAACTCCACCTCCCACAGCCAGTGGGTGTCACTGCAAGCATTTCAGTGAGGGAAGAACGATTCTGGGGAGAAAGAATAAAAGTTCAAGTGTATGTTGTATTTTCTTTAAGTTAGAAATAATTGCAGAAGAACAATTAAATCCTAACTTACTAACTTGGCAATTTGCATAGATGTTTCTTGGAGATGCTTAAGGGTTTCAAATACTTATTTAAAAAAAAGTATCCTAGATGGCCAAGGCCAATCTCATAGAAGTCACGTCACTGGCAACTTCCATAGCCATGCTGGCCCCAAATGTCGGAACACTTGCTTCCTAGTGCTGAATGTTACGCACCTCACGGATGATGGTGTTTTTAAAAAAAAACGGAGCAACAAAACAACCCAAGAAGAACCCCAAAAAGCCTTTCCCTGAATTCTTTAAAACCACTTCTATGGAATTCTTGATGCTGGCAGATCTAAGTGCTAAAGGTGACTCTGACTCAGAGCACCCATCTTCCCCAGAGAGCTGGCCATCCACAAAGCCAGATGAGCTGTGATGCAGATTCCCTTCCAAGCCAGTGCCTGGAGCAGATGTGGTTGTACCCTGCCGGGCAGCCCCCAGCCCTCTGCCTCCCCATGCAGGCTGGGGGCTGTTTACAGCACAGACATTGGTGGTGGGAAGGGTGGCCTCTTTGGGAAGGGCCTCCCTCACACAGGTCGTTGCTACGGCCCGCGTTGTCTCCGCCTGTGTTATCGTGAGGATGACAGTTTAAACAGGCCTTATCACTGTGTATTCAATCAAAGTTTATGAGGGTTGATAAAGATGTCACCTAGTTGCTTTGTGTGTTCATTAAAACCCTATTCCCCACTAGGACTTTGCTGCATCAAGTTTATCTTTTTCTTTCTTTCTTCCCTGAATTTTAGATATCTTCTGAAGAAGATGTGTTGGAAGGAACGGTGTAATGCTTACTTGAATACCCCTAATATTTCTGTGGGGTAGAACTAAAAAATCCCAAAGCCCAAAATTAGTAGCTTGGTTGACACAACCCCCCTATCTGTATTTAATATCTTACGTCATCATAATTGCTTATTTAATGGTTCACTAAAGTTTCCTAAATGTAGCCTATGTAGGGCAGTAAAGTGACTTTTGTGCACTTCTTTGTGCTGTTGTGTTGGTGCTGAAGGTGGCGTGGGAATGGCTTGGTGCTACTCAGTTATGATACACGATATTGTAGGTTGAGTTCCCATTGTGAATTTTCCTGATGGACGGAGACTCCGTATTTCCAACACAGAAATGTAAGCCTTGTTGACTTATTGTTCTGGTTGTATGTCAAAACTCAAGAAATGGTTGCAATAAATAGGTAGTCATATAAAATGCATCCATAATTTTCAGGTCATCTGTCTGTGAACAGTAAGAGAAAGTAGGCAAAGATTAAGTCTGTCTTGTCCTGTAAACTTCTTCATTTCAAGATTTTTGATTTGTTTTTTTTTTTTCTCAACCCATGTCCTCCTAGCTAAAATTTAAAATAAATACATTGTCTTAATTATATCTGATGTCATGTCCAGTTCTGCCAGTCTTCAGAAAAATCTTATTTCTACAGTGAGCAGAAGTTGCTCAGTTGCATTTTTGTTGGTTAAGTAAAATTTTTTTAAAACAAAACACATACAAAACCATAATGAAATATGATTAGTTGCAGCTGCTTGCTGTGTTATAAAAGAGAAAATTGTTAGGAAGCTCTATTGGCTAAAAAGATTTGAAAATATGTAACAGTCTCAAGACCCTAGTTCGGGCACAAATCAATTGAGATTAAGCATGTATGTTTAGGCTCTTTTGAAAAATGGGAAGAAACTGAATATTCCATTGATTCTGTAGATCCCCAGGTCATAGTAATTTCCTGTTATTTACGCTTTAGCATATTGGCTCTCTGCATCCTCTAAACTTTGTGACTACTCATGGCTGTTGGCATTTCAGAAATGTTTCTTTCACTTTGTTTACAGTTTTGCTGCCGCTGGCAAGCATTGGACTATCAAAGGCTTTAATGCTGTGCATGTGCATTTCATAATAGAATGTTATTCTATGAGGATAATAACACTTACTAGAGATCAGTAATAAAATGAAAAACAGAGCCTCTCCACCATCACTTGTTAACACTTCTAATGATTGTTTGCCTATTAACACTAATTGGTTATATGCTTCCATTTTAGCCCTGTGCAGGCTGGCGTAAGCGTGAGGCACTTGTGTATGTACAGTACTTATGAATAGCTGTGCTGGCCTACTGATCTCTGCAATAAAAGTTACTGTACCATGATCTGGGTCTGCTTTTTTAAAAAATGTTTTATATCAGAAGCACTTGTTGACCTCTACCTTATCAATTCACTCTGTCTGTTTGCCTTTAAACAGTAGTCACGGTATTCTCTAGAATATTTGCCTGGTGCAGTGGTATCCATTTAGCCTTGACCATGGAATACTCTGTAACCATCCAGTAGTACAGTATTTTTCGAAGTTTGCCTTAAAACTAGAGTGCATTGTTAATCCTTTGTTTGGCTTAAAACACTTGACAGTGGGCCCTCTAAAATAATAATTGATTTGCCTTTTGATGCTCCTGGAGCTAAGATAGAAAGTGTCATGATGGCAGCCAGTCGCTGGGTTCAGAAGACCACCTTCATTCAATGAGCAGTTTCAGCAGTGTGAGGAAGGGGAATCTGAAGCATGGCAATGAAAGGTACGTTTGGAAGCTGAAGTCTCACCCCAGACACATGTGCTAACATGCTAAACTGCCAGAACATGGTTGCCATCCAAAGGTTTGTCTGGCTTCGAATGTATATTGATTTCTGTTTCCTCATTTAAATCCAGAAAGGTCCTGACAACAGAATATTAGGCTGAAAATCTGAGGATAATCTCATAGAGAAAAATTAAGTGGTTCAAATATTAGCAATACCAAGAGAACCCTGGTCTGTTTCCAGCCAGCTGAATGGAAAAGCATTCTCAGTGCCAAGTAATTGGTTTTTCCCTACTGTTCTTGTTTGGATGAGGCAGTGTATTCAGTTGTATCCACACAGTGCTCATTTCAGCCATGCCTGGTGGTAGTTCACCTATACTATCCAATGTTAAACACTGAGCTGAACAAAAGCTACACTTCAGTACAGTTCTTGGCAACAGCAGTTGTCTTCAGAGATCTTAGGCTGCTGTCACCAGCCTTTGGAGGAATGTGAAGAAGTATCAGAGAGTCACTTCTCCTCTTCCATACTGAGAGGGGAATCTTGGTAAATCAGGAGCAGGAGGAGGGCCCTGTTATGGGAAGAGCCATGAATAATTGTGTTTGCCAGTGCCACCGCCTTCCCAGAGCACACTGCTGCCTCGTGAAGGGAGGTGGTGTGTGCAGCGCCGATAAAGGATGGTGATGGAGCCAGGGGTGCCATGGCTTTGCTGCGCTGTGTTGTGCCGTAGCCATGGCACCTGGTGATTGATGAATGTCTGTGGGCTGGTGCTGTGCTGAGGCATGATTAGATATATTCATTGCTAACAGCCACGCTAGTCCAGTCTAAAAGATGACTGAGGCCTCTACAGGTCTGGTGAGAAGACTTGCTCTCAAGTTGAGGCATCTATGTGTAGGTCAGTGTTTACAGACATCCGAGTGCTCACCGGTGGTCAGCCTGGTTAATCCAGCTCCTCAGTAGCTCCATGCAATGGGAGATTGCCAGCCCGTGTCCATGAGGATGTGGTAATTGATTTTCTCAGTTGAGTAAAAAGGGCAAGAAATCCTTTCCATCTGTCATTCCGGAGCAGTTGCTTACAATATCATGTGATTTGTTCTGTTGTGCCCACCAGCATTACTCAGGGCCATATAGCGAATGTAAGTTTAGGAAATAGGCTTGTTTCTTCTTGAGGTACCTTTCATTTATCTTCAAAGCAGACCTCAAAGGCTAATGATTTAAAGCCATTACTCTGGAGAGTAGAATGGCTAAATCCAATCAAAGAGTTTATCCCACAGGTATTTGTGTACCTCCCTCAAATTCATTGAAATGTTGATAGCACTGATTTATTAACTAGAAACTTCATTTTTTCTAATTAGTGAAATTACAATTCAGGCCAGCCACAAAGTTTTGTTGTTGTAACCCTCACCCACCTTCCCTGCAATGTTGCTTCTACTTGTGCTAATCTAAATGTAAATTTTAAGCCCTGTGGGACAGGGTCTGTCCCTTACATTCTCTCCCTTCCTTTTGTGCGTATTTAATTTAATATTATTTTATTTTATGTTTGCACATGATCCTCAGGCCAGAATATCTATTGCTTGCCTTATGTGCTCCTTGATGATTCCTAAATTCATGGCTTTAATTGAGTCCAGTCTTGGCCTCTCTTTGACCATGAATCAGAGTATCTGCAATAAGCCAGCAGCACAGTGTATTTTAAGATCTTTAGAGCTCCCACTGGAGCCTCCTCATTTCCCCCATGACCAGGAAAAATGAGTTGCCTGTGTGAGATGCTTGATCAACAAACTAGAATTGTTTGTGAAAAGAAAAAGAAATGGATGTGTGGAAGGAGTTACACAAAGCCACAGAACACCCTGCAGTTTCTTCTCCCTCTGTCACAGATGGGGATCCTGCTCCTGCACAGCTGTGGTGGTGGAGCCTGGGCTGGGAGAAGGCTTTGGGATGTGTAGGCCCCCAGCCACAGAGGGGGTTTACGGGTCAAAATCAATACCTGTATGTTAGTCCATATAAATAAATCATATGCCTGTAAAATACATGCTGTAGTTTGCAGCTGGGTCCTGAGGGAGTAGGAAAATAATTTAGCACAGCTGGATGCTTGTTCGTCTTCCAAACTGTTTTTATGGTCTAAAAGAATAGCTTCCTAAATCGCCGTCTTATAGAAAAGTGGGGTGTGGGGCTGCACCAGCGCACAAATGCACTGACGTCACTTCAATTAAAAAATCTGCTCTCTCACTTACCTTCCAAAACAGCCCTGTTCCCTCTAACGAAGGAATTTTTACCTAATCCGAGTGAGCAGCTGTTGTCTGCCAAATGGCCAGTCCGTGCTCCTGGCGGGGCTGGCTGGGTGAGCAGCGTTCCCGCTCTCCCGTGCTGCGAGCGGCTCTGTGTGAAACCTCTTCCCTCAACTTGAACTCCAGCGAGGAGTCCCTGCGGCACGTGGAGACTGAAACAGTCCTTACAGCAATAAAGGCTCATTTACAAGGCTCCCAAAGACTCTGTAAGCGCTCAACACAACTGAAGTTGAGGACCCATTGGAGATGTTGGGATGCCAAGAAATGATGTTTAATGGTAACCTCTGTGCTTAATGGACCGAGTAATTTCTTCACTACCCTTGTCAGTGAAAAAAACCTGACTTTTGTGAGCCCAGGGGAAGCTATGGGAATTATTTGATGGGCTTTGAAGACCGCAAGTGTGGAATCGGTGCTAATTACAGAGGTGCTTCGTTGCTTTGGTGCCTGCAATCCATGTGAGGGAAGAACCTGGCACGGGTTTGCATGTCCTTAGAAACTGTGGTGAATGTGCTGTAAATATCTTTGCATTCAGCTCAGGTCTCTGAGGAAAAGTGGGAAGCCAGTTCTGGTGTTTGCTCTGCATGGCTGGCAGCACCCAGCAGTTGCTCTCAGCTGAAAGATGGAGGAATGCCTGCTGGCCCAACAAAATGCTGTGCGAGCAGCAGCGGCGCCACAGTTTTGGGTCCTCCTCGATTTCTGGTCTATAAAATGCTCCGGTAAATTCTGTCAGCGGGGAGCTGGAGGGAAACGATGTGGCCCGGGGTACATGGAGAACGTGGGCCCTTGTCAGATACATGCCCCCTTTTAAAAATGCAAATTGATAAATAAACACTGAAACAATAGGGCTGTGCTAAACCTTTTACAAAGGGTAAATTGCTACTCTAACTCCCCAGCCAGGATGGCTGCTTCACCTTAACAATAGCTGCATTTATACCTTATGTTTTACTTGTAAACTGACATGTAGTGAATTGGAAAGGGTTTCAGCTCACCTGCTTGCTGGGGGAGGGCGGCTAATCCTTTCATGCCCTTCACACTCGGTGAGCAATGCTGCCATTTGATCACGGTGAAGCAAAAAGGCCAGCCAAATTTTCAGCCAGTTTAGACTTGGTTGTGCTTGTGCTCTAACAATGCTGCCAGTGTCTCCAGCGAGGGCAGAGAGAAAGGTCTATTCATGTCTTCACGTAGCGAGCACCCGAGGGCTTGATCTTCAAAGGCACTGGGCACCCCCAAGAAAGGATGCTGAGCTCGCTGACGTTCAGTGACCCCAGTTTTCCTCACTTTGCAAGCGTGTTGTGTCCTTGTTAATGGATATGACAGCAGGGAGTGCGTGTGCCCATCTTCAGTGGCCTGCTCCTGGCTGGTGAAGCCATTGTGGAAAACCAGCAGGAAGGGAGAAGGGTCTGAGCGCCCTTGTCCCCCACATTGCCGTGATAGGGAGCTGGGAGCTTGAATCATGGGTGGTGTGGTGGGCTACCAGGGAGGTGGAGTGGTGCCAATGAGTTGATTGAAATGTTGTGTGTGTGTCTTTCCCTAGCCTGGCATTCATGCAAATTTTATAAGTTTGTGGTCATGTTAGGTAAGTGCTGCCTTGGAGTTTTGTCCCTCAGCTACTGTAACTTCTTGTTCTTTCCTACCATGTGGGCTTTTTTCCTCCCTTTTCTCCTATATTAGTCTCCAGCATTAGATCTGATCCAAAGAGATGGAAATAAGATTTTTCTTCCTGTATTTGTTCAGTAAGGTGTCTACAAACCCATGAGCCTGTTTGCGAATGAAGGAACCATGGGCAATTCATAGCTGTAGAGTCACAAATTTGGGGCAGCTGGATTCGGGAGTATTGAATGAAATATTTCAGCAGACAAGAGACCTATGGAGTGCTCTCTTCCATGTAACCAGCTTTATATGAGGATAGAAGACGAAAATCAGGATGATTTCTATTTTTTTTATCCCTGGAGGAAATATAATCTTCCAATGTCATGTGAGATTAACATCAACGTGCGTTTTTCCCAAGAGAAATCGTATCAGGCATCTGGCAAAGCAATTCATGTTACTTGTATTTAAGGGATTCTTTACAGAGGAAGGCAGAAGCTGTTGTAGACCAAATGTGCCAGAAAGGCTGTGTGAAAGACTTGGGGAATCTTGGTTTGACTCTGCTGCTCCTCACTGCCAGGTGAGGAGTGTTAATGCAGCATCAATTCCAGGGAGTTGATCCCCTAGCCAAGGAAGGGATGCTGCAGCTGATTAAACTAAAGACTGTGGGAAATGCGTTATTAGAACTTAAAACCCACTAGCTCATAAAGACCTAAAAGTTTCATTATTTTTTAAACATGAATTTTTACCACAGCTAGCTTGAATTAAGAGTGCCCATTCCTTTTGCTTTGGTTAAAGAAGGCAGAGCTAGCACATGTAACACCAATGGAAGAGTTGGAGGAAAAAGTCTTTTCATCTCCATTTTGGTCTCACAAAGCTAAAAGACCCCATGTGTTAAATTATTGGTCATGATTTTTATTTGAACCCCAACTCAAACTATTGACATTGGGAATTCAGTGTGTGGTTAACATACAACAAATTTAAGTGACTTACCTGGTAAAAACAAATAATAGATTTGAGGGAGTTTTCTTGGCAGAGTTTAATAAAATTAAATTTAGCAACTAAGTTGCATTAATATTTTCACCAAGTGTCAGTGTAGGAGTATGCTGATGACCTGGGGTTGGTAAGCATTTTGCATAAAGAGTGGAATTTGGATCTCCTCTAGGAGAACGAAATAATCAGAGCAGCAGAAGAGGTGTGAAATATAATGCTGCAGAAGATAAGATCTCATTGTATTTAGAAGGAAATAAAAAACATTTTGACAATGAACTGGAGCCGCAGGGTTCAGAGAAGGTGAAAACCAGGGTGCTATAGTGAGTGACAGGAAGTATAAGTTGGATGCAGTGTCAATGCAACCCTTTCCAGGGAAGAGGGGAGCATAGTAGCCCTACTGCTGAGCCAGGTGCTGAGGAGAGACCTCGTGTGAAATGCTGTGTCTGGCCCTGGGCAGCTGCCTTTTCAGGAAGAACTGGAAAAAAGAAACAGACCATGCTGAAAGTAAGTGCTGCACAGGGCTAGCAAAGCAACCAGGAGGCTAGAAACTCTGTCTTGTGAGAGAGGGCAAACCAGCTTCACTCACAAGCCACAGAATGGGAGAGGTGCAAAGAAGAGGAACTGGAACTGAAGGACAGTGACTATAAAGAGTATACATGAGTATAAAATAGTAGAGAGGACAATTATTTTTAGATTTAAGAATACAGGCTTCAGGTTTAAGAGGAAATTCCCACCATGTGATCTCTAAGATTCTGGATGAGCCTTCCAAGATGAGCAGCTTAGAAAACCTGGTGAGTGTTTAAGTGCTTAGTATGTGCATTATTAGATTGGCAAAGACAGATGATCAAGCCAGCAGCAGGGAGGGCAATATTCATTATAATACTGGCCTAGTTTGAGGGGTCCTTAGGAAAGAAGGGCAGGGACAGTTCTCAGCCAAACAAACCAAGCTGGAAAGACAGAAAAGATGCGGAGGCTTTAGATCAGATTACACTATCCTATATCTTGTCTTCTCTGCCAATACAGTGGCATTAGGCATCTCAGAATAAATGTATTCAGTTTTGATAGATGGTAACTGCTTAACCTGGTGGTGAAGAGGAGACTCATGCGGATGTGGGAAGTGATGAAGGAAGAGAATGGATTTTCTTTCTTTTCTTTGTATATTTTTTCATATACACACACACACACAAATATATATATATATATATATATATATGGTTTTCATGAAAAGCCTCAAAGGAAGGTATTCCTGCTCCAGTATGCTGCCTTAAATTTCTCAAAGCCTTCCTTGCTTGTGGCAGGCAGAGGCAGGAATGAGCTGTTTCAGTTAATGGGAGCAGCAGCAGCCCCTGTGCAGTCTGTTGGGAGGTGTAAATCTCTGTGTTGAGCAAGGTGACCAAGCAGTGTTTGAGCCTGAGCTTCCAGCTCTGAGACTGGCAATCTGCTCAGCTAAGTCCCCTTTCAGACTGGAAGCACAACTATGTTGAAACCTGCTATAAGACCCTCAAGACTCTTGTTTAAAAAGCAACTGGACAAAGGTCAAACCCAGAAAGGGAGAAAAAAAATTCCCAACCACAAGAAACTAAAACCTGTGGGAACAATCATGGAAGAAGAGGAAGGAAGAAGGTTTCCTGGAAAATAAAGAACTTCGTTGAACTTTAAATGTAGCCCAGACACCCAGCGTCGGCCCGGTTATGTTGGAAAAGCTTAATCCAGCAAAAACAGGGAAGAAAAAGAAAAGAAGTTAAAATGCTGGAGGAGTGAATAATAACAAGTTGGCCTTGTGTCGTGGTGCTTCATATCCTGACTATACAGCACATCACATAGGGATGTTTTGCACATCCCTGTGCTCAGGCTGCTTGTTTTCTAGATAGAAGAGAGAGGGGAAATGAGTGCAGGGAGACAAAGTGTGGTGCTCCGGATCACCCAGAAGAGGAGGAAATCCACTCTGAACATGCAGCTCAAACAAGCCTACAAAATGCTGCACAGGAGAACCCCCACTCTGCGATCCTAAGCACACACTGTGCAAAAGTTAAAAGAAATCACAAGTGAATTTTAATGCCATATTAAATGTTGATTCATGTGTGGCTGGAGCCATTGTGACCTAGAGGGCTGGTGCTTGATCCAGCTCTGAAGTGATAAATTGATCTGTAACTTATGCCAGCTTCCGTGCGTGGCAAAAGTCATCTGATAGGGACTAGTGGTGAAGGGTGTGATTTGGAGCTGGAGCCAGGAGCCGTGTCCTCCTGGAGTGGGTGTGCACCTGGCAGGCTGAGTCACTAATTGCCTTTGGGAATGGCCTCATGGACAGGAATGTTGTCATCATCTCCTCTGCTGATACAGACCCGAGTAGCATCGCTGGTCACTCACTGCCCAGGCCCAGGTGCATCGTGTTCAGTTTCTTCCACTTGGGAAAGGAGCAGATGAAGGGTTTTAGCAAAGAATTGCTCCCAATCTGGTCCACACCAATGGTAAACAGCTTTTCCCCCGATCACAAATGGCATCATAAAAGACTATCCTATTGCCTTTTTGTTTTACTGTTATCGTTTGGTTTTGATCACTCAAAAAAATAGGGACTATTTTTTAGGAAATAGATGGAATTTTAAATATATATCAGATGTTTAGGCCAGATGCTTATTAAGTCAATGAATCATTCGCAATTGAGAAATATTTACTCTCTCCACATGTTACTGTCATGAGGAGTGCTTTTTTTACGGAGCATATGGAGGAACAAGTCACTCTCTGAGTAAGGGAGTGACCTGGATCAGATTTTCATCAGCTTTCACTGGAGCAGATTCTCTGAGCTCCAGCTGTTCTGTGAGTGAACCATGCTGCTTTTTCTGGGTCTCACTCTCTCTCCCCTTCCATCCCACTTGTTCTTCCCTTTTATGCAGTTGTCTATTTTTCTCAGGCTTTGTTCAAGTCCAGTTTGTCAAATTTGGTTTGCCCAAGGTTTGGCTCCATAGGATGCTGAGCTAAACACAAACTGGTTTAAATCTTGCAGCCAATTTGTGATGACTTACACAAATAAAGGGAATTGTCTCGAAGTGTGAGAACACTGATGAAAATTGGGACATCTGTGTCATCTCCTCACCAGTAACAGTTCTTGTGAGTATCCATTAATCATTGTCTGCCTTGTTTTCCCATAACTCTGGATTGAGGACAGCATCTACAGAAACGACAAGCTGTATTATAAAATACCTTCAGGCAGAAGTTATACTTCAAGAGTGTATTATTATTTTCCTAGCCAGGGCTGCAAAGAAAATGAACAGTTTTGGAAAGATACAGATAGCAGTATTTGCCAAAAATTAGTGTTGGATATTGAGAAGGTAAAAAGTCTGAAAATAAACCACGTGTGGAGTTTAATGGGTTATCCACATAGGTTTGAAATCCCATCATTTCAAAGTGAGAAAAATTCATCATTTCAGTGAGAAGCAAATAGACTTATGTGTTGCATCGTGGATGAAATATCATTATACTTCTTTATTTCTAATGAACCTGTTGATTGGTATTGTGTGTGTGTATATATATATATATATGGTGCATATGTGTATATTATATATATTTAGGGTTGTATATTGATGGGCTTTGGAAGTCATTAGGCCCACTGCTCTATTGTGTCACCTACTTAACTGAAATTAGCTGTAAAGTTTTGGCCAAAATATGTGTTTGGATTATCAAGAATCCAAAAGCCTTTAAGACTCTGGCAGGGAAGAGAGGAACAAGTGTCACATTTATCTAGCTTGCTTTTTTATTTCTGTGCATAATTCCTTGGTGCTATTTGGGCAGTATGTCATGTAAGTGTTTCCCCAGAGCTATCTGTCCAACAGGAAATTATGAAAGAATTAGACATGTGCCAGCTGAAAATCCCTTTGCTGAAACACTGTAGATTTTGCTGTATTTCTGCAGTAGGTGCTTTTCTCTGAGCTCATGCATGAAGAAACCTCCCAGACTGGAGCTGAACCAGAAAGGAGAAGCTAGACAATGTGGCAAAGTTGACGTCTTTGAAACTATTTCCACTTATTTAAACAACTCTATTACCTGTTTGAATACCTGGAAGTACTCCAGGACTTCAACAGTTTATAATTTTCTCTTGTCTAGCTCCCCTGGTTTATTTTCCCAGGCCTAGTAGCTGCTGTCTCAAAATGTTCTCACTAACAAGGCAGAGAGGTCCCTGTTTTCACACTGTCTTCGTCCCTGCAATTGCAGGACTTGGTATTACAGTGCTGCTGCATTAAGCCTCCATCCTAAAAGCCTAATAATGTTCAAGATTCAGATCTGCAGGACAGTATCAGAGGCTCTGGACTGGTGATAAGCTGTGGTAAGGTTCCTTGCCTTGAGGAAAGGCTTTAAAATCTGACTACATTGGGTGGCTATCAGCACAAGGGATTGCAGGAGCTGGGTTGCCTTCCTGGAACATGGGAAAAAGGAGCTGTTTGAGGGGTCTCACTCCAGGCCTTCAGAATGGATAAAATCCAAGGCTTTTCTTAAGCAGTGGCTGGGCACACTAAGGCTTTGGTCACAGGGGGAAATTGCTGAGGCCTGTGATGCTTAGAAGGCTTTAAAAGCAGCTTGATCTATGCACATAAGTGCTCTGTGGCATAAGCAGCAGTATTGGTCTAATGTGTTAAAAGAAATAACAAACCACTGCAGGGTTGACAGTTCCCCTTCCTTCAGGCTATTAACCAATGTCTTGTTGTACTTTTAATTCCTCTCCTCTCTCAATAAAAAGTGATCCTGTTGGCCAGGTGCAATGTCAGAAAATAGTCCCTGTCAAGTAAAGGCATTAGCCAGTTTCCTTGGGACTTCATTAAATAATGGAATATCACAGCAAAATATGACAGTAGTCCAGCATTACTGACCGCAAATAAATAAAACGCCAGTCTTTGACCACAGGGAAAAACTCACGTTATTTTGCACACAAATCTCTGGCCCTTGAAGAGGCTGGGGGAAGGCAAATTTTGTTCCTTTCATAATGTTAACCAGACCTGCTTCCAGAGCTGAGCTTACCATTTTCTCTGTTTGGAGCACTTTTCCTGAAAGTGGGAAGTACGAATCCAGCTGCATGGGTCTAATTTGTAATGGAGAACATGAGGAAGCACTTTCCTTCCACTCTTCAGTATTTAGGGGTTGTTCTGTTTTCCCCTTTGCTTATTTGCTGCCTATACTTGTCATACCTTTAGAGCAAAGCTTAGCATCAGAATCCTGCACCCTGTCTTTCCCAGTCTGTCTGGATTAATAAAATTACTTTTGACAGGTTTTCATGCTCATGTGACTTTACTAGTGTTGTCTCTCATATCTTCTACCAGATGAGGATGGCTTTGTCACTTTTAGTTTTCTTGGCTTTTTAGGATCTTTTTGTTTTCAAAGAAGGAATCAAGTATGTGTGGGCACATTTCCAAAGAAGGCAGTGGATTGGAGCAGCTCTTTGCTAAGAGAGCAGGGCAGGCTTTTTGCAACAGATTATTCAGCTGCAAACATGGTGGGGGCAGAGGTGCTCCAGTGGGCTCTGGTGAAATTAAGAACCTGAATCACCACCTGCTTTTGAATGAAGCCTGTAGGAAAATGGCTCAATTATACTGCTGGAAGTCCTAATTCCCACTCTGCCTTCACCTCCATCTCAGACTGATTTCTGGTGGTTTTTGTACCTACATATATTCTGTAATTTGTGTTTGAGTTTGCGCCTTGCAGTGACAGAGGAAGACCCATATATGCCTCAGAGACATTTTCTTATTGTGTCTTAGCTTGTCATTCCTCATCTCAGCATGTTTTTTCATCTAGCTTCTGTGTATGAGGAGACACATTCCTGCAGAGGAACATCTTCCTCTGCAGCTTGAGCCATGCCTGAGAGTTGGACACCCGTCACCCATCACTCAGTTCCAACACAGCTCCATTCAAATGATATTGGCAGAACAACACAGCTGTTTTCTTTCCATTGATCATAGCTGGATCCCACAATATGATGCTAGAATCCCAATCTCATTCATACTTCTGATGTGCTTGCCTGCCCCACTTTGCTGGTCCCTGATTTCACAGTCATTGAAGAACGGCAGTCACCATTTGTCACTGTAAATGTAGCCCCCGTAGATCCCTGTTCCTTGATGTCCATCTGTATTCTTGCTCTTTATTTAGGATAAAATGTCCTTTGTCACATGCCCTTACCCACATCAGAGGCCGAGGGAAGTGGCTTCATGCATGAGATGTGTGAAAGGAGTTAACTGGTTGCAAAGTAGATGGAGACCTTATAGCATAACCAAAAAATAATTCTTGGCAATAAGAGTTTGACTTTACTGCTTAAAACGCTATTCCCTTTCCATTCTAAGCCACTTGGCTATGGCTCTTGATCTTCTCTTCCTGATCAGTCACTGTAGAACTCATAAATGTTTGTAGAGGCCACACTGGAGCAGAAATCCTGCTCTGGTTGAAAACCACTTTTATTTGCATTTTTCTTTTGAACGGTATGTAGAAAATTAGTCAGTCATGTGTGAGAAGAAAAGCTAACATCCCTGGCAACCAAGCAGTTGAACGCTCTATATACCTGGGCAAGCAGGCTGTAGAAGCTGCAATTAATCATATTTGACTGTATTGTAGCTTCAAATTTTCAGCTTTGATGGCCACTCGTTGGTGTTTGCAGAGCATTCCTCTGGAATATGGTAGGTAACCTTTAGCCCAGCACAGACCTTCAGGAGTAAGTGCAAAACCTCTGTCATTCCTGTATGGGGCGTATGGTTAATATTACAGAATGGCTTAGCATTTGTTTGTTTGTTTGTTTGTTTGTTTTTGCTATGAGTACATCTGAGTCCATCAGCTCCTGTTCAACATCACCTCTAAGGCTCCTTGAAAGACTATGTCAATGCTAAAATACCAAGCATCTCATTTGCAAGGCAGTCAGTCACAGAGAGGCACTAAGTAATCCTGAGGTGACTCAGGTGACATGACACAGCTGACAACAGATGAGGCCCAGAACAGGACCCAGAAATCCTCGGCTGTGTTGCCTCTCTCACCAACTATTTTCCCAGGGTGGATTGTTATTTACAGATGTTTGTGGAACATCTGCATGTATAAAAGAACAAATCATAAAGCAGTTGTAGTTTTCTGCTTTTCTTTTCTGTCAGAAACATTGTTTTAGGACCAAGGAAGAGAGACAGAAAGATTTGTTAAGCAACATCCCACAAGAAATATAAATCTCCTGAGAAAATAATGCAGCTTCTTCATTCTATCTGATTTCTGAAAGGCTTTCTTCCCTTGTAGGACAGCATACGCTTGGTGTCCCAACATATTCCCGAGGAGAAATGCTGTGCTGGGCAGGCCGTGGAACCCAGCTGGGATCCTGGCAGAGCATGAGAGAGGGGGTGAAAGACAGTGGGTGTCCTAGCTGGCTTTCTAGTGTTTGTGCACTGTCAGTCCTTTTCCTGCAGCTTGAAAGAGAAAAGAGCAGCTGTAGGAGAAGTTAAGCTTCTCTCTCATGTCCTTAGCCTTGAAGGGATGTGTTGCCATACCTGTGCCTCCCTATTTAAGTTGTTGGCAGGCAACAGATATAGCAGTCAGTGGTGTCTGCTCCACCCATCTCACGCAGGGGCAGAGACAGGGCTCTATCTCAAAGTAGTTCACAGCTTGTTGTATCAGAGCAGCCTCCTTTTTTTCAGCAACTGGAGCCAACGGGGATGTTCTGAGTTGGGAGAGCTCATGTTCTGCTGCTGCTGTCCTGCTGCAAGGACCCAGCAACCTCTGGGACAGAGGAGGTGACAGCAACAGATGATTGTGCTCTGGAATGCAATTTATCTGCTCAAATATTTGGGCAGGACCTTCTGTCTGCAGGTTTCTTGGATCCTTGGGAGCACTAGTGACCTAATCCCCATGAAGCTCCCACAGACCTGAGACAAATGGGAGCTCTGGGCACTTCAGACAATCAAGCCACATGCTTTCAAAATTATGCTTCCAAATGGCGAATCACCCAGATTTAAAAGCCTCTTTTGACTATCTCAGTTCTAAAAACACTCCCCACAGTTACAATGAACCAGTGGGAAAGTCACCCTGCTCAGTGGTGCCTGAAAACATGTGGTTGCATGAGCAGAGGAAAAGTCAATCCCTTCATCCCACAATCACTGGTTTTGAAAACACATGTCCAAAAATGTTTCCTGCATCGTGCAGGGGTGTCAGCTCTTCAAGTGCAGATTGAAGAACTGTTGGAAGAGGAACTACAAAAATCAGGCCATCTTCTTTCCCTCTCCTCCCCTCCAACATCTCTTTAGATTAGGATAAAAGCTGAGTCCAGATTACCTTTTCTGGGACATTTTTCTGTGAAGACATAGATATGAGAGAGGGGTAAATAATGGGAAGGTATATAATCTGAGAGATTGCTGAAGGGGCTGAGGGGTGGGCATGTGAAGGAAGACAAGCTGTCACTGACAAATTTTTTTTGTAATTTCTAAGTCATGGGTAACACAAAGGTTTGCCTGATTATGACTTCACTAATTTAAAACATTAAGATGAATGGTTAAAAAATGGATGCCTAAAACTAAACCCCTTCAAATCCACAGTTAAACATTTAAGTAAGAGAGGCTTTTGGACTCTGTGGCAGAAGACTCCTTTGCTGGAGTGCATTTACTGGAATTTTGCTGGACTTTTGCACAAGCTTTGAGCATCCGGCAGCTCCTGCTGAACTCCCAGTTAAAATATATTTCCATTTCCTTAAAGTGCTGAATTATGGACTTAAAAACCCGACTCTAGGCACCATTTTTCTCTGTGTGAATGATCTGGTTACAAGTATAATATAATAAATTGTAATAAAATAGATTTATGGCTTTTTTTTCCTTTTTTGCTAGTGAATAGATGGAAAAAAAATCACTTTTTTTTTTTTAAATATGTTTCAGTCAGTAGGGATTGTACTGGAAATTGTGCTAGGAGCTCTTGCCTCCCAAGCTATACTCTGAACAAGGCTGTTTTGCCTCAGCTGGCTGAGCTGGTGGGCCCACTCAAGCAGGGGCACTTCTGGCTCTGAGCACGCACCAGGGCTGCACGGGAGCCTGATGCTCTGTGCCAGCAGGAAGTGGTAATGAGCCTTCCCAGCCCTCTGAGATGAAGGACAAGTTTGTAATCTCCCTCCTCACATCCTCTTCTTTTCAATGTTTCCCATCCAAACTGTGCCTGGAGCTCCTCAGCTTTGCCCGCAATGAATGCCATTTGAGAAAAAAAAAAAGACAAAATGCAGAAAAAAATCCCATGGCCAAGGCAGATCTGTGAAATCTTAAGGCAAGTTTTCTGACAGTAAAGCTTCTGCAACTTCATCAAGCGGCTCTGGTCCCTCTGGCTGGAGAGCCATGTTGTGCTATTTCTATTTAATAGCAAGTAGAGGGGCGAGTCACCCAACAGGTACCAAAGTGCTTCTTCTCCCGACGCATCCCCCCTGCTCCCTGCTTTCTCCTGCCTGCCACTTTGTCCCACCCTTTGTCACCATCTGTACATGGTTAGCTGGAGAATGTTTATTATATAATTTAGTTAACTTTTGAGCTGCGAGCCTGCCTGTTTGATGTGCCCTCCTGTTAATGCAAAGCACACCATTACTAGTTAATGATCATGAACTGTCATCACAGTCACTTTGAAAAGGTGACAGTGATGAATGGAGCCGGTGGCTCCCAGGGAGGTTGATCACTGAATGGACAGTTAAGTTTATTTAAGCCCTGGCCTGATAATGGCTCTGCATATTTCAGATGGGTTGTTTCCACTCAGTTCTGGGATAGCAGACATTCCCGAAATGATGCATCCTGCTGCCGCCCCTGCCCCCTGCATCCTGACATCTTATGGTAAGAGAAAATTTCCCCTTGCTTTTGCATCTGCGGCCCTAACTGCTTCCTGGTCCACACTGCAGTTCTCTGGCTAAAAGAGAGGAAACCCCTGGGCAAAATTTCCTCTGAGATTTGACGAAAGGAAAAGCCCCTCTCAGAGCTGTTTCCTGAGTGAATGCCCACAGCTGCTCCACAGGCTGGGGAAGGGGCTCACACTCCAATTTAACTTGCCAGGGCTTTTCCAGCATGATCGTGGCCACTTGCCTGGCATGAGGTTGTGGGGATGGGAATAAAAATAAAATCTGCCTCTCACTGGACGATCCTAATGAGGGCTGGCAGCCAGCACTGGCAGGCCTTGGAGCTGGGAGTCAACCCACTGCTTTCAGGTTGGGAGGTTCGAGGTCCCAAGATAAACAAATCTTCTGGTGAGAGTGACCAGCGTTAGGTCAGGCTAAGGGTCGCCCGAAGGTCACGCCGCCCTGCAGCTTGGATATTTTGGTTGTGTATTTACCTTCCCAAAATGCACGGTGCGCTGGAAGGCTCGCTGCTCCGGGCCGTGGAGCTGGGATCAATCTGCCAGTCGGTCCCAAGAGGGGACATCCCTGGGATGTCCCTAGGGAAAGACCCCCGGGGGAGCAGGGGCTTGGTGGTGCGGCTAGAGAGAGGGCCTCTGAAGGGCCACAGGGCTTGGGGTAGGCAAAGTCTCTGTGAGCAGCCAGAAGGTGCACGGAGTGATTCATGTCAGCATAGCCTCTTGGCTTTCATTTTAATATATGCTCTGTGGGAAACAGCAGTGGAAAAAAACAGACTCTGTTTTCTCAAGCTGGGTAAAACCTGAATCTTCATCACCTGACAGGAGCCCAGGCTGGCAGATTGCACTGCCAGAGACACACAGGCTGCAATCAGGTCTGGCTTAAGGAGCTGGAGACTCTTGTAAACCTGAAGAAACTGAGTAAAATCCAAGACACTCTTCATTTTTTCTCTTTCTGGCTTTTGAATCTTTGGAAGACCTGTCTGTCAAGGTTTGCTGTTCAGCCAGGAATGCTAGAAATGCCTTTTTTCTTTTTCCCAAGGTGAGAAACTAGAGATATTTGTTTAAAAGACTCTGATAAAAGTTTCAGGGAAATTCACGGTTCAGGACTTTATCCTTGTTAGAAGGAGGAGAAGGAACCTGTCATCTAACAGTAGCTTCTAGATGACCTGCTAGCACATAGGACTTTAATGGCATGATCAAAACCAGGAGGTGTCTCAGCTGCACGAGAAAATCATATCAATTTACATAAGTAATGGTTTGTCTACAGTTCAAATCGTATCAAGCTTTACTGTCAAAGCAAAATAAGGACACCCAAAAGGGAGCCACTTAACCAGCCTGTTTATAAACTGACATGGCTTTTCTTGGTAGACAAGTCTATAAACCATTTGCTGGTATCACAAATGGCAAATTATCATGCACATTTAAGGGGTAACAATGGGCTTTTAGGAAAAATAAATCAATGGGTGGAATTAATAATCGCTTTCATTGTCAAAATAAATGTTTTAAGTGAGTCGCAGAAAGGGAGGCAAATTATTCTCACGAAGTTCTGAGGTTTGGGGGCGATGCCAGGGAGCTGCTGGTGGCAGGGGGCTGTCAAGCCCAGGCAGCATGGATACTTGCAGCAGTACTGCAGAGCAGAGTCCTCTCCTTCGGAGAAAGAGTTCCCTATCGGTGTAGGGTGGGGGGAAGGAGCGAGCATCAGCAGGAGCGTCGAGCTTCACCGCCTGGAGACGCCTTCCCCGACCTTCCAGCGCAGGGGCCGGGATGAAGGAAAGCACTCTCGTCTCCCCGCTGCCTCTCCCGCCCCGCGCACGGCGGGGAGGTGACTGTCCTTATAAATTTGGGTTGAGACATTTTACCCGAGCGTCTGCAAACATTTAGACACAGAGCTGCTGCTGTTAACTGCCAGCCCATTGTCTGCCGGTGACACTTTTCTCTGAAAGTCACTTACCAGGGGGCGAATGTTGATTGAGCAAATGGACACAAAGCGCTGAAGCCGCTGGCTGCGAATTGTGCTGCTGTTAGTTTAAACAACTGGAAGAGAAATGCCATTATCCGGGTGAGTTGAGGGAGCCGGGTGGAATATTCACAGCGAGAAAAATTTGCCGGCAGTGACTAGCACAGCGAGATGGATGGAGTGTTTGGCCTTGACTGAGAGGTCACCCTGGGTCTAACTTATTGTGCCCACGCTCCACTCCTTCCAGAGGGATGGAATTCGAGTCTTCTCCCTCCCTCCCTCCCTCCAGCAGAATTGAACCTGTGCTCTCTCTTACTGGCACAGCCCAGCCAAACCACGCATAGCCAGTGGATCTGCTCCAGTCCCAGCCCGTACATTCCCAGCCCTCCATGTTCTGCCTGTTTATTCCCCTCGCTGTTCTATGGGTTGGTTTATACCTTCTGTGGTTGGTTGTAGCAGGCAAGCACAGCTGGCTGGTCAGAGGAGTTGCTGGGCTCTTGCAGAGCTGGAGCTCCAGCTCAAGCGAGGCTGGGGGAAGGGCATTCCCCTACTGGTGTGGTAACGCCAAAAAAATTGCCTTCGAGCTGGGGATCAAAGGGTCTCTTCTCCAAGCAGAGCACTCAATGAATCCCTCTGGCTGATGGAAGGACCTTGGGAATGCTGCAGCTTGGCCTCTGACTTGGCACAGGGAGCGGGTAAGAGGAGAAAGAGAAGTCTCCAAGGTCTGACTCACTATGCCATTAGTGTTACAGACGTCATGTAAGAGCAGCTTCACCTTGGCTGTATTTGCCACATCCTTTTCCCAAGGCCTTTTCCAGCCTCTGCCACCACACTCACTGCCATGTGTGAAGCAGCATCCTTGGGCATAGAAATCTGTCCCCACAAGGGGTACAGACACGACTCAGAGAGAGTGGCAGTACCTGGATTGGGCAAACTCTTTGGCTGATGAAGTGGAAGAGAGGAATGAAAGCCCTGAGCATTCAAAGGGGTGGGGAAACACGGAACTAAATTAAAGATGTGGATGTTGTCTGATCCAACAACAGTGATTGGACAGAACATTTAAGAGAGATGACACACCTGATAAATTGACGTTTATGTTAAATGGGATCTGGTCTGATTCCCAAGGCTGGGTAATTTGTGAGTGTGAGGCATTGCTGCTGTAGATTGAGCTGGGCAGGACACGTTATTTAGATTATTTTCTCACTTGAATTTGCTCAGGAGACGGGGGATCTTCCTGCTTTGCAGCCTCATGGGAGTAGCAGTGTTGGGTACCTGGTGTCTGAGTCTCACAGGGAGCAGGATATTTGATTACTAGGGCCAATCACTGGTAGCTGATGGTATTAGTGTTCTTTTCCCAAGCTAATGTGAATGCAGTAAAGCAAATACAGTATAAAAGTGAAAGCCTTCAGTGCTCACCAGCTGGAGGGCACATCAGTTGGTCTTGCTGTGAGAGGAATGTACCATCCCACAATTTGTAGCTCCGTACCAGCAGTAACAGGAGCTGCCGGGCTCCTTGTGGAGGCAAGAAGTGAATTGCACCTCATGCAAAGTAAGGTCTAGCCACCAAGGCCCTCAAGCCCTGGTTTTAATTAATTTCTCCCACCACACTCTTTACTCTGCCATCCACAGACCCACACCAAAGCCAGATTTTCAGTGAGCAATCGGAGTACTGGAGCAAGGGAGCCAGCAATAATATCTTTTTCTGCCTCTCCATGGGCACCGTTGTGCAGCCTCATCCTCCATGCAGAGCAGGTGTGCTCACCAGGTGTGGTGGGGAGAAGAAATTCTCCATTCTGGGATAACAGATGTCACCAGGGACTCCTTGTAAGCCCCCTGGGGTGCTCAGGGAGGCTGCCATTTGTTCCAGCAGCACAGCTTAGTCACAGGGCACAGCCTGCTGAGGCTTCATGTGAGTCCAGGTAAAATACTGCTGCTTTTTAACACCTCTCTGCCAAGTGTCAGCACCAATCATGTAACCAGGGGGTTGCCATTCTTGAAGGGTGTGTGCTGCTCCTCTGCTTGCTCCGAGCCCAGTTCCTGCCACAGCATGGTCCCAAAGCCCAGCTGATGGGAGGGACTCTGACCCTCTGCCTTGCACCAAAGCAGTTTACCAGACCAAGCTGATCTTTCTAGCACCTTGTCTCTTATGGCTGCTACAATGAGGGGTCAGGGCAGCAGAGCCTGCGTGAGTGGCAGTGATGGTCTGTGTGCTTTGGCTGGTGGCTCTGCACATGGAAAACATCAGTACAGGGCAGCTCTGGGACCATCCAGTCTGGGCTGTTGCTCACACAAAAAGAATCAAAAAAGGAAAGAGGATTCCATGTCATTGATCATATCTATGTCAATAAATTAAATTAGGCCAGGATGTAGTTCTTCTATATCACTGCATTGTTAGCACAGTACCTTCAGTTACAACCCCCTGAGATTTTGTTGCTAAACCACTCTCCATCATCCTTGAACAATCATAGGAGGTGCTCAGCAATTAGAGAAAAGCCAGTGTTACTCCCATCTTCTAAAAGGGCAAGAAAGAGGACCCATGAAACTACTGGATGGTCAGTCTCACATCCATCTTGGAAAGGTGATGGTACTGATCATTCTGGAGGTCATCACCAAACATAAATAAAAGTAAAGAAGTTAATCAGGAGTAATCAACATGGAATTATGAAGGGGAAATCATGCTTGATCGATCTGAGGATTGGTCATACCATCTATGATGGTGTGGCAGGGTGGGACAATGAGAGGAGAGCAGTAGATGTTGTCTACCTCTTCTTCAGCAAGGCTTTTGACATGTCTCCCATAATATCCTCCTAGGTAAGCTCTGGAAATATGGGTTAGATGAATGGATAGTGAAGTGGATCAAGAACAGGCTGAATGGCAGAGCCTGGAGGGTTGTGATCAGTGTAGCAGAAATTGGAGGCCTGTAGTCAGTGGCATACACCCGGGATCAAGACCCAGCCTTATTCATCTTGTTTATTACTTGTTTATGATTATTTACCTGGATGAAGGGATAGACTGTACCCTCAGCAAGTTTGCTGATGATACAAACCTGGGGGGAGTGGTTGATGCACCTGAAGGCTGTGCTGCCATTCAGTGGGGCCTTGATATGCTGGAGAGTTGGGCAGAGAGAAATATAGTAAGGTTCAACGAGGGCAAGTGCAGGGTCATGCACCTGGGGAGGAGTAACCCCAAGTACCAACACAGGCTGGGGGCTGACCTACTGGAGAGCAGAGCTGTAAAGAAGGACCTAGGAGTCTTGGTGGATGACAAGCTGACCATGAGCTGGCAGTGCCTTGTGCCCAGGAGGGTCAGTGGTATCCCAAGGTGCATTGGGAAGAGTGTGGCCAACACTAATAATTCTGTGATTCTGTCATTTGAGTGTTTCAGTTTGCAGTGTCTGTGACTACTGAGCCCATTAGTTGTGGCAAGTCTGTTTTCAGAGGTATGAGAGCTGGCTTTGAGGCTGTGAAATTGCACTGGGCTAGCAGGCTTTGAGACCAGGGGACAGCCCTGGAGGATTTTATTCACTTAGAGAGATGTAACTACACTTCCCTGCTGCAACTTGCATTTAGCACCAGGCACAACTTGGTCCGTGGGGTGATCCTGCAGCAGGTAGGCTGGAAGGGAGCCCTGGCTTCAGGAAAACTCTTTTGGGCTCCACACTCTTTGTTTTTGCACTGTGTTGTGCATTACCCCTTTGCTGCTCCATCGTTTTCCCAGAGAAGTCCTTCCCTCTCTGCACTGCCTGCTGCAGAGTCTCTGTGCTGCCCACATCCTGGGAGCTGGTGCTCAACACTTCCAGCGTCTGTGCTCCTCTCTCCGGCATCCCACACTTCATGCTTCTCCTGACTGACTGTCCACACCTACTCTTGAATCACCTCTTTATGAAAACACAACCCCGGCTCTTCTTTTCTGCTCATGAGAGCCACACGGAGAGTCAAGTCTTCACATGCATAGACTGGCACGACCACACTGACTGCTGGGGCAGGGGACACACGCTGACATGGAGGTGTCACCCTTCACCATCCACACTGGCACCGAGATGGACGACACAAAGTGAGCTTAATGCTGTTTTCGTAGCAAGGTCTTCATTTACACCTCAGCTGGTATAAATGACACCAGGTTTTAGCAGTCAATTTAATCCTTTTACTTCTGGTGTGAAAGAATGCGTGCTCGATGGCTGGCACTGCCCCACACAGACCCATCCTCAGCCTACTCCTTTTCTCCTGGAGGTAAAAAGTTCAGCTGCACCCGGTGTGCGGAAAGGTTTTCAGCATACCCAGCTCGCTGGGGAAGGGATCAGCATGCGGCAGAGCATCCTTGGGCACAGGGATGCGAGCGCCTCTGCCGTGGGCTGGGCGGGCATGGGTTGTGCATAGCTCAGGTCCGGGGCTGGCAGACAAAGGGAGCCTGTAAGGCTGCTGGGATTTGCGGTTATCAGCGGCCAGGGCAGGAAACGTCCCACACCACAATAACCTCAACTCCACCTTATGTCAGCAAGCCCTACAAACAGAAGGACCCAGCCGCGGGCTTTTGCTCGGGCTGGTACTGTACACCGGAGCTGGCTTCCATGGGGAACGGACGGAAAAACAACATGACCGGCCTGTTCTGACGGCAGGCAGATAAACCGGCGCTCCACTCAGACGGGTATTGTTTCCTTCCCACAGGCCTCCTTGCTGCCACCACTGAGCACACGATAAAGCCTTGGCTTTTTATAGGGCTTCTGTTTGAGTTTGTGCCGATTTCAATGCAGTCATTCAAAGGGAACACGCTTGGTGAATTGTTAATTCAAGTGCCCTGGAACACAGCAGTTAGGAAAAATGGAAGGGTTATTATTAACCAGTTAATTCTGGACAAAAATTCCCTACCTCTACTTGCAGTAGAGTTAGAGCTTCTTCAGCCTTACATAGCAGATGACTTTGGTGCCAGGGCTGGCAGGAGAGGAGGAAATATGTGCAGATGTCAAGAGCTGTGCCACAGTTTTGGTCAAATTGTGCCAATATTGCTGTTTTCCCGTCTGCCTCCTGAGGTGGCTGGAGTCATTGCTCCAGCCTGTATTCCAGCAGAAATAAAACCAAACGTTCATATAGGCTCTCTGAGGTACTTCAATCCAGCACATCCACACAAGGCTAGAGACAAGAAAGACCTATGGGGCCTGTTAGACCTGAATCCTCATGTTTCTTATTCCTGAAAGTATTGACAATGAATTCAGATATTTTGCTGGATACTTGATGTAGCACAGCAGCACCGTGACATTGCTGTCCTGGGCCACCTGCTGATACCCTTTCCCCATGGTGTAGCACCCAGCTGGCAGCCACACACCCAGGCACGCTCAGGCAGGAAGGGATGGTGGGAAAACACCCAGTGCTCTTGGGCAGACATGTGGGTTTTTAGCTGGATGGTTTAACACAACAGCCTTTGGGAGAAAACCTAGTGCAGGTACTCTAACTGCTGACAGCCCGTTTCCTTGCACTGCAGGAGTGTGGCTGCTTGCCTTTATCGGTGCTTCCTACACTATTTTAAGGCTGAATGCTCTTTCAGGAAAAGTAAATGGATAACAGGCCCTTTGCAACACAAGCATGTATTATTAAATTCTCATCTCCCATGTGCAGCTCATCCACAGCCATTTCTCTTGCTATGTCCTCCACGCCCTTGTCCCTCACACATTAGAAAACGTTGTCTTCATTTAAATATTTCCTGAGAAGATGAAGTGACTTCTGTCTCTGTCATGGTAAATGGTACTTACCAGCTGCTACCATCTGGCTGTATGCACCTGGAAGGATGTGGCTCTTCAATCCTTCAAACTGGTTTGGGTTTTCTTCTTTCGTGTACTGCACCAGCTTCTTTTCTCTTTTTTTCCAGCTCAGGTAGCTCTCTGCAGTTGGCCCATGGGTTTTTGGTTTTTTTTGTACTGGCTTATCTGCAGAATTGTTTTGTTTCCTCTGTTTGTGATGTGATTTGTTTCTTTATTCTTCCTTGCCACATCCACCACACTCACTGCAATTCTACCTGCACTAAATCTTCATCTCCCATGAAGAGGTTAATTTTGCTTGACTGAAATATGCAATGGGAACATGGGTGAATCTCCCATGTCCTTGTAAGTCATACGTTTCTCCTCTTTTTCAAAGCCAAACAATACAAATCAATTGGAAAAGACACAACAGCCTGGGCTCCGATGAGGTACAAAGAATTTGGTTGCTGCTGCTGCTTCTACTGCCACTGCTCAGAGTGGGGAAACAACCAGAAAACTCCACTGCCCTGGGAATATGCAAAACCCAAGTGAGAAATAGTCCCTGGCCTGAGAAAGTTGCAGACCTGATAGACAAGACAGATAGGGCAGGGAGAGGAGGCATGGGGAGATGGGTGCCAGGACAAGGAGTAATTAAATCCAGGTTCCTGCTCAGGAAGGGCTCTTCAGGGCTCCAAGTCAACCACTGAATTTTATAGCCCCTTTTATTTGATCAGTGAATATTCTGATCTTTGTGACTTTTATATCATTCTGCGTGTTTCTGGTAAGTTGGTTTTTTGTGTTTGGGTTTTGTTTTTTTTTTTTCTTTTTTTTTTTTTTTCCCAGCA